>JAJEJO010001064.1:382294-614741 GCA_020662805.1 Glaucomys volans
TTTCAACTAGGAGTTCTAAATAAAATTTAAGGAAACTAAAAGATTCTGTTTCTCAAAGATGGTTACAATGTACGAAATGTAAATCTTCCATAATACAAACATTTCATCTTAAAACTCTGTATACTCCAATAATGTATTACTATTACTCTTGTTTTTCATAATAGTTCACTGCTATATTGTAGATGCAGACTTAAGTGTAAGCCTCTGTAAGCCTGAGGCTTCCTGAGGCTGTGTGGGTTTTATTTTTCTCTGTAAAAGTTTATAATATCTCAATCGAATTAAATGCTATCACTTGCTGCCCAAGTTCCTTAGTTCCTTTGTGCTTTCTATGAACTTGAGAATTCGTTCCTAGCTTAAATAATGTAAAATGTCTGTTGGTATATCCTTATACTTAAATCATAAACTACTCTTTGTCAGGTTCTCATTGCTCAGTTTTATAATAACCTAATTTAACAGGCACATATTGCCAGAAAGGCCAAAACCAAATTAATTTGTAAAATCTCAAGGTGTGGCACTGCCTTCACATGAGATGTCATCTCTGTAGGACACTTTGTATGAATTATCTGAAAGTTGCTATTTAGTAAAAGGAGGTTTGTGTTTTGAATATTGGCTAGGTTTAGCATCATTTTACTTAAGAATGGAATCTGTACTTTACGAGTACATGCTAACTTCTAGTATTTATACACCATTTCTGTGGTTCTCAAACTTTTTATAGCAGCAAAACTATTTTTTTCCCTCCAAATGCTGCATGGTTGTTGAATATTTACTATTAAGTACAAACAAAATTGCTAGAGGAGGTCTGATGGAAGTCTCAGGATTCCACTAGTTTCAAGCAAGTGAGACAGTTGTGGGGAATCCAAACTGAATAACTCTGTGTTATTCACAAATGCAATAAGGTGATATTAAATCATTTCCAGGATTTGAAACAGAATTGAGATACTAGATCAAACATCTAGTTAGAGGCCATGACCAGCTTCAAACCTGAGTTTTTCTGTTTCCTCCAAAGCCTGAATTCTTTTTGTCTTTCTGAAAGAAGGAAATATTTTCTTACGCAGCTCCCAATACATTGATAATGGATTTTATAAATATTCACAATTTTTTTCTGGGTTAAAAATTAGGCAACCTATGATGAACCTCTGTACACATCCTGTTTTTTTTTCCAGCTGGCCTTGAATCACTGGTATCTCATGATGACTTTGGAATTTCTGGCCCCCTTCTTTCATGATGATTAAGATCTGATACTACTTTTTGTTTCTGTTTTCTTACTTGAACCTAGAACTTAAAGTACATTATAAATACTGAATTGATCTATAAGACATTAAGGCTAAATACACAGTTTACATAATATTCTACAGGATTCGAATGAAAAATTGTTGGGTATTCAGTCACAGAGTAAAAATATTTTAGAAATGGAGTGAATTTAACATCTTGTCCAAACTACTGACTTTGGCAAAGTTCATCCTAAGATTTATATAATGGGAAGCTATCTAGAATATTTCTCTCTATATTCTGGTATAAATAAATCATAAAGAAATACATAAGGAAATATTGGCACACTTCTTAGACTTCTTTCTTTGATGTAATAAAATCTCTACCACTTTACATAGCTTGAATCTAAATTTATTAAGAAATTTCCTAAGAGAATGATATCAAACTTTAAATTATAAAATAAGTAGAAATATATATTTTGGGGAATTTTTCCATGAAAATCAGGACACTCCAGCATCCACGACAAAGCAAAGTCATGGGACCATGTCCTATGAGCTAGGGACAGAGGGAGAAAACTCACTATTCGGTTGCTGGAAAGAAACATGAAATGCATCCACTGAGGACCTAGGAGCTAGGGATAGAGCGTAAAACAAACCAGACCAAACTTCTTTCTTACATTCCTGTGAGGAAAAAAATGAAACACCAAAATACTGGAGGAAAAAAAGCCTAAAGCACCATTGCCCTAAGAGTCACAAAGGTAAAAAGTATGTGTACCAAAAATAGCACACAGAAAAAGAAGGGATAAATTAGACTGATTAGGAGAAGTATAGGGAACTTTGTCCATCACAGATGAACAGATAACCAAATTTGGTACATATATACAATGGGATATTAGTCTTTTAAAGGAAGGGGATTCTGGGGCTGGGGATATAGCTCAGTTGGTAGAGTGCCTGCCTCACAAGCACAAGCCCTGGGTTCAATCCCCAGCACGGCAAAAAAAAGAAAAGAAAAGAAAAAATAATGGAAGGGGATTCTGACGTGGGCTCCATCATGGATGAACCTTGTGGACATTATGCCAAATACTACAATCTAGTCACAAAAAGAAAAATACTATATAATCCCACTTCTAGGTGGGAATGAGAGTTTAATGAGTAGCATTTTTGCTTCACAAGATTAAAAGAGTTATGGAGGTGCAATGGGGCAGTGTTTGTATCACATTATGGACTTAATACCACTGACCTGATACTTCAAAATGGTTGAGGTGGTAAATGTTACATGTATATTGCTACAATAAAAAATAATAAATTTTGAAAATGTAGGCAGCTTTACTTTGAAGGTTAAATAAACACAAAAGTAAAAGGCCACTGAGGTTGGCTCCAGTCTGACATTTTACAAGATGGGAATGGAGAGCGGTATTCTAGACTGCCTATCAGAAGCCGGGTGCAGTGACTGCAGAGGCTGAAAGGAAGCAGCTTGGCAGCCCTGGGAGAAGGTGGGGTGTGCTGAAGGCACAGTGGAGTGTGCTGAAGGCTGATCCTTAAAGCAAGGAAACTCAGAGAGTTTGAGCAGAATACTTTCTTTGTGTTTTGGGCACATCCATCTGTAGGAAGTATGGAAAACAAATTGAGAAGTAAAACTTGCAGTCTCTTTAGGAAGTCGGTGAGGTTCTCAGGACTAGGCAGGGACAATGAGATGACTCAAAGGAGGGGTTAAATGCAAGAGGAACTTTGGCACCAGATGAGGTCATGTGACTCTGAAGTTTCTTTTCAACCCTGGTGTCCAATGTCTGCATGTGAGGAAATGGAAGGGGGGTAGTCAAAGATGAGATTCCCTAGGGATAGGATTTGGTAGATAACAGAATGACTCACAGGAGGTTGTGTTCTTAGATTGTTTATATTATTCCCAAAATAGAAGCACTGTTGAATTGTTCAGAAAAACTGTTTTGCAAATGGTGTATGGTCTGGAATCTAGACCTTTCTTAAATGGGTACTTAGTTTAATTTAAAGGAGGTACCATAATGGTAGTCTTATTCATACACATAAATATACCTAATGTCATCAATAATTTTAAGGGACCACTAGAACCCAAAGGGCAAAGTCCTAGCCCAGTAAACAGTTGCTGTTGGTCACTCTGCACTGTTATAGGTTTCATCTGTCACAAGATGGGACTGGATACATTCTATTGAAGATCTTTACTTCCCAAGAGCATAATGATTCCAGTGAGTAATTTTGCTATACTTTAGTTCAAATTTTAACAATATGCTTGTAGAAAATCAATCAGGTGTTAACTGAAAAATGGTTTATTTGCTAAGCATGTGGGCAACACCTGGTTTGGGCTCCAGTACCAAGGAATTAGATTAGAACACAAAACCTAGAACCAAATTTCTAGCCACTATATTCCATGAATCACTGCAAAACACTGTTTTGATGGGGAAGGTTCATAATCAGTTCTTATCTTTGTGTCTTGACAGGACAACAAAACTGAGCATTGTCATAATCAGTTTTCATTTATTTGGATGCAAGTTAGTGTTCTGTAGAATATGTTAAAAATTTAAAAACTAATTCTTCATAAACATTCTCCACTGTGTGGATGAAAGATTTGTTTTGTCTTTCCAGATTAACTATCCATAGTATATGTCATATTTTTGTTATCACCCTTCTAAAATGATTCTAGAACTTTCTTATAAGCTTTCTTATAATAATTTCAAGCATGAGCTGCATAAAAATGAAAAGATGATCATTTATATAGAAAGGAAGAAGTAGTTCTCCTCACACTGGAGTTTAAATTATTTTTAACTTTGCTAATAATGTATTTCTTGAAAATCATCACTTTTTTAAAAAGAAAGACTAATGCCAGGTAGAAAAGGTATAAACCTTTAGGAGTTGCTGTAAAAGATCAGAGTATTGATTAATTATGGCAGACATTTATCGTCCTATTTTACATTGAAAATTGTTTACAGAGAAAACTATTTGCCACTAAAAAGAAAATAAATCCCTTAAAAATGATTTTTAAGTCTTATTTTTAGAATGCAGTAAAAGCTAAAATCAATAAATTAAATGCTAAGGCCAGATTTTAAAGAAACATTGAATTGTTAATGCAGTTTTGTACTTTTGGAATTCAAACATGATACCAGCTAACTGTTGAAAACATAAAACCAAATATTGAGTCTGCATAATGAGTAGATTAGATTTAGTTGTAACTTCTAAACAAATGGTTACTAGGATAAGGTCCCCAAAACTTTGTAAATAATCATTTGCTTTATTTACATTATTACCTTACTTAAATTATTTTCCTCATCCTAAAAAGTAAAATTTAAGAGCAACATAAGATGCCAGAATATCTGAACTTGAAAAAGTTAAAAGAAACTGACACATTCTAAGAGTTAAAATATATCCCACGAAAATGTTTCTAATTTTCAGAGACATAAAAATTCATGTCCAGAAAGAAATGAAAGGTATAAATATACAAAGACTTTTACCCTGTATTACAAAACTCTCTCAATAAAATTTAAACTATAAGTTGACCATTTTTACAATAATCTGAAAGAATAGTTTACCTGGACAACATGTTTTATTATTTTATGTTATTGTTTAAAGATTTTAAGGGAAGAGACAAGCCCTGCACTTTATAGTAGAAAAGCAAGGACCACCTTCAATGCATTACTCATTGATCACACAGTGAACTTTTTATACAAAACAGATCTCTTTTTGGTGAATGGAATTAATACTTTTATGTAGTTTCTTCTCCTTTGAAACTTTATAATGAAAAATAAAGTCTTAGAGCCCTGTAAATATGTGCCATCTGTACCATTTAGCTTTCTTTTTTCTGTCCAAGACTTTAACTCCAGGATGTTAAGAGCTTTAGAGTGTCACTGTGAGTGAAATATTGCTAATTTGTTGACACTGGTCCTCCAAATGGATTTCAAGTTATTGTAACACTTTGAGCCAAAATAAATACTTAACCATAAAAAGTTTTGGAGCATAACTAAAAAATATATTTCTGTTCACAAGACTTGGAGGGTTTGTACCTTAGCTTCTATTTTTGCAACCAATTTATTATTGGAAGACAGCTTGGTGTGCATCACCTTAAAATTTTCAAAGCTCCAACTGGTGACATTTCTGAAATAGCTCCCCAATTACCTAAGTTTTGAGCCACACTTCAAATAGGAGTGATACTTCCAGAAACACATGAAGCTAAAAGAATGGTCTGATTTTCTCACCAGTAATAAAGCATCTGCAGAATGACTAAGTTAAATGAGAAAGTTAGATAACAAAACTATGATTTCCCAAAGACTATTAGGTTGCTGATTTAGTCATCTTTTAAGTAAGAGTGCTGTCTGAAGTTTCAACTATGAACAGGTATGGGGGCATATAGCATTATCATTGATTTTACTATGGTTACACTGTGGAATCTCTATTCACGAATTGTTTTCCAAATGCAGAGCAAAATCAAATTCAGATGACTGAAGTTAGCCACAAGTCTCTAAAGCTAGGGTGATCAGCATATTGAGTTATGCAAATGGGTATATTCATGGTTTTTTCTTTTCATAGACCAGTAGTAAATGAAAACTGTCCTAAAAGGTGGCCAATCATGTGCAGGCATACACATGATACATATGTAATATGGAATTATATATATAAAGCATATGTAATAATGTGCTTTGATAACACATTAGTGAATTATTGCTAAGGAAAGCATCAGTGCCCATTAATGATTCAATTTTTCTCAGGTTTAATATTAAATCACCAGAAAGATATTGAGTAGGGAGGGATCTCTACCTCTGCTTACTAATGTATTTCAAGTGCCTTGATCAATGACCAACACATGGTTAATGTTGGATAAATATTTGATAAATAAATGAAAGAATGGCCAATTAACCATCCTGAAATATAATCTCATCAGTGAAACTCATGATCAACCAGACGGCAGATTAAAATATAATTTTACTTTAGTGAAATGTCACTGTTCATTTAGTATAATAAATCTCCCTCCTTCTCTCTCTCTCTCTCTCTCTCTCTCGCACTCACACACACATACACACAAATACGCACAGCAAATTTTAACTTGACAACTTATTGAAAAGTCAGTAAGAAGTCCACATATCATATTAAGTGTGATATTTGGACCCTCACTTCAAGTTTCTCTAGATATAAAAAAAATGTTTTCTTTCTATACAATCGTAGTATTTATAAAATCTGAGTAATATTTTATTTTTATATAATAAATACATTAGAAGTTGTATTTACTATGTACAGAAAATTATTTTAGAGCAAGATTTTGCAAGTTGGTCACAGTGGCATCACCACTTCAGGGAAACCAGAAGAGCAACCACTTACATTATTTAGAAACTTCAAGATATTCTTTCTTTTTATTAGAGTTAAGCTTTAAGGCAACACCATAACATTCAAGACCCCAAATTGCTTTAATTCAAAGGAAGGTCTAAGAAATGTTTAGAACAACTTATCACTCCCTGGCAAAATCTTTGCAAGATGCATTCACTCAAGCAATAAGCAGCCATTTTATGATCAACTATTATGTTCTAAGGCTCAGGCATTCATGTATGAGCAAGAGAAAGTGCCTGATGTGAATGAGTTTTTCATAGGTGAAACCAAGTTATATAACAAGTGATGTAATTAGTAAGTAAAATAAGCAATTATCTACAGCTAAGAAAGAAATTACACAATGTCCAACAATGGAATAGCAAATGATAGTTTTGCCTAAGAGCTTCAAAGAAGGTTTTACAGATTCAAAGACATAGGAGCGATAGGGTTGAACACGTAGTCCTGATGGAATTCTCTCTTCATGTTATAAAGTACAATAAAAAACTTGGAATTATAGTGAAAATGCATTCTACTGTTATGTATAACCAATCAGAACAAATTTTAAAAACATTTTTAAAAACTTGGAATTATAGATTGCAATAGTTATCATAGAGATACTGCCTATTAAGAACTCAATTTTCCAGGTACAGTGCTAAATGTTTTATATGTATTAAGGATATATAACAGACACAAATATACATACATACATACACATACATAGGTGATAAAGACGATAGACTGACCATCAATTATATTTTATTAAGGCAATGAATAGTTTGTATTATAGTTATTTGTTTACTCTGATGCCTTCCCTCTATAGACCATGCATCCCCTGAGGGCACCATGTGTCCCCAGCAACAACTGAGCTTCCTTCCCCATGGTAGGCATTCCATAAAGATTTCTTGAACTAATGAACACCTGAACCAAGTACCCTTGTGTGGCATCTCCCAAGTCAATTAATAATTGTATGCCTCAGATTTTTTCAATCTAGCTGATCTCTAAGGGCCTGGTATGTTAAGAAATATCATGGAGTTTTCCCTCTAAGTTCTATTTTTTAATATATATATATATATGTATATATATATATATATATTTAGTTGTCAGTGGACCTTTATTTTACTTAATTATGTAATGCTGAGAATCAAACCCAGTGCCTCGCACATGCTAGGCAAGTGCTCTACCACTAAACTACAACCCCACCCCTCTAAGTTCTATTTTGAATAAGTAATTTCTGTAAACCTTAGCTAAAGGGGTAAAATGAGAATATGGTTGTTTCAGGGGCAATTAAAAGCTGCTGGCATATCCTCTATTTGTGAATCCATCAGTTTCCAGATAATAAAAATGCTTATTGGGTTGCTTGTAAGTCCAGATCATTTTATTTTCCTTAATTTTTTAAAATTGGGAATTACTTTGAATGCACACATATAAAAATAATATAATGAAAGAAAAATCTAACAAATTCTAACTTTAACACAACCAACACAAAAGAGCAAACCAAACCCACTACCAATGGAGTGGAAGCCTCCTAAGTATTGGCCTCGGATATTTTTCTTTCTCCTTGATAAGAGGTAGCTACTATCCAAAATTTAATGCGTATCTTTCCTGTATCAAAAGAGCAAAGCCTATGGCTAGGAGTGAATGAAACTCATAATTGGGTTACTTAAGGAAAGATGATCTTACTCTCGGAGTTTCAACAATGTTGTGGTAATAACAACCGATTCCCAAGGCATCAGTCAGTTCTCCAGCAACTTCTGTACCTACAGACAGAGGATGAAGGCATCTTCATAGCCACTCTGTTAGTTGCTGAGACAGAAAATTCACTGTGAATAGTGATTACCCCTTCATACGAAGGCTTCAACCAACAGACAGAATTTACTGTGTAGCAAAGGGCAGGATAATGGGGAAGCTTTGAACTGGGACCTGGACCCACTGCTGCTGTTTCCTGACCTTGTGCAGGTTAGTGAACATCCAGCATACATCACTTTTCTTGTCTATAAACGGAGAGAAGGATGGTCTACTGCACAGAGTTGTACAGATCAAGTGAATTCATGCATGTAAGAGGCTTAGAAGAGACGATAGCACATAATCAGTGAACAATAAATGTTAGTTTTTATTAAATCCTAGGTCCACAAATAAAACTTTATGAAAGAAGAGTTATTTCTGATCACCACCTCCAGAAATCTGAGGCATGCATCTAAGAAAACCACACTTTGCAGTCTTCTAATCAAAGGTCTCTATATTTTATAGTAGTCCTATAATGTAGGTGTTAAAAGACTAAAGCCAGGCAATCCTGATTCTAGACTTTGTTCATTCATCCGATGCCCTTCATGAGCACCTAATAAACACCGGTAAGTGTTGCAGACCCTGGGGGTACAGTACGATGAAGCTCAAAGTACACTGCCAAAAAGTCATATGTTGAACTTATAACCACACCAAAATTTGACTTTATAGAGGATCCTTCACTTGTTACCACAAAAGTTTTTATTGCCTTTTGATCTTAACTTTGTTATCTCTAAAACGAGGGCAGTAGCACCTGCTCTTTCCTCTGCATGTTGCTGAGATGAAATACAATCATTTCTGTAACAAAACATTGTGAAAGCTGAAATAACATCTGAATAAACGTGTTCTGATATAAGCACTTCCGGTTGGCTGAGCCGTGCCAAGGTAGAGACTGGAGCATGGAAGATACATGTCAACAACTACATGTCCCTCACTTGTGCTCCTAAAACCCAGACTGTATGCAAAATCCAAATTGATGATAGCCAATGTAAAATCAACTGAAAAAAGGAAAAGTTCATTCTTTTCTGAGAATTTCAACTACTGTGCCTTCAGAGGAGGACTGAAATGAAATGCATTTGCCACCCTCTTCATAAATTCTCTGTCTAAATTCCTAGACACAACAATGACAGAATAGATGTAAATACTCCTAACCTTAGAGGTCAGATTTGGGGACCTCATGGAGTGGTGCAAGGGAGTTTGGCCAGCTGCTGACCACACTCAGTCTGTATGAAACCAAATATCTGACTCCCGCCTGGACACAGTGAAACCCCTCTTTAGAAGCAGTAACTGCTGAAGGGCTTCACTGATTTCAGGCTCTCAGTTATTCAAATAACCTTGATTTTTAAATAATTTAGTAAATTAATATTTTAAAACAGAATGTCCCCAGCTTGAGTATTAAATTTAAGTTCTCCTTATTTCAGAGGAAATACCTTCCCTTAGTAGAAATGCAGTGTTAACGATAGCTTATAAAGTATAGGTTTTTAGATTTGGTTTCAAAACTACCATTTTAATGAAATATATATTATGGTATAACAAATATAGCACTGAAATAAATTATATACATCTTCCTATAAACCGCCAGTTTATAGCTTACTGCTAAGTACCTCTCTCCCCAACTTGGCACTTTGAATATTGAAATTGCTCACACATGCTCAATGGTTCACCTCCTTACTCCTGTGCAATTAGCACCTGGCAGCTGGTTATTATGAAAAGCAAAATAATTAAATTGCTGTCCTGATATATTTTTTGTTCTTCAGAGTCAGGTAATTCATTAATTTCCAATTAATAAAACAGCAAAAGTCTTGTAACAGAAATTTTCCTGCTTTTAGGTAAACTCCTTGCTTTTCATTACATCAACACATTTTATCCTAGCAATCATCTCATTATAGCGATATTATTTCCTAGTTTTGAATTTATAAAAATGCTAGGTTCTTGGGGTCAAGTGTTCTGTAACCTGCTTATCATTGTTTATTTCTGGATAGGATTCAGTGGAAGAATTTAAAAACTACAATAAAGGATTTACATCACAGCTGTGATATAACTGCAGTAAAACTACTGGGAACACACTTGAACCCTGATAGAATGGCTCATGATTTGTGCTTGTCTCACAAGGGCACAATATTCTACATAATTTTTTATATTATACAATAGGTTAGGTTTGAAAAATTCGCATTACAAATGTCACATTCACTTCCAGCAGGAAATGTGCAACAATATGTGACAATACTGAATAAAATGTTGAAACATGTTTTCCTTTTGTTTTACTTTACTCATTTTTGTAATACAACACTGGTTACTGGAAAATGCCTTACAGCTTTATTCAAAACACATGTTCAAAGATTTGAATGAAAAAACTTTGACTCTCTCTGGAACATCTAACCGATATATCATTGGTGTGCTTTAAATTTTTTTCTTACTGTCAGGAACACTTTTATGTCTTTAAGATTTATTTAAACTAGTTTATTATATAATGAAGCTTGTCAGATCATAGGAACAAAGTCAAACAAGATGTGCTATATCAAAGTATAACATTTAACATATAGATTTAAGTATACATATCAAGTGCAATGCAATCAAGCAAAGTTTAATCTGAAAATGCAAATGCTTCAGATTATTAAAGCCACATCTGTCCTTTGAAGCATAATTTAGACTGTTTATCAAAAAAACTATGCGTAATTATTCTCTCCCACCATAGACTTTGGAACAACGGAGTTCTTTTCATAAGAAATTTGCAATTTCACTTTAGAGTTGGGATTTTAAATACTTAACCACCAAAGAATATAAGAACACAAATGGAAAATTAAAAATCTTTACAATGTATCATAGTATAATTGCTATGTTTTGTTGATAAATCAGGGTAATATTTCAAAACACGTTTCTCCAGGGTTTAATACAAATTCTAAATGCCTTTGGAAATCAATTCAACATATCTCCAACATCAGAAATATGTTGTGCTTAAACATAATATTAAAAATTTTAATTATACATTTGGTTCTCTGCCTTGGCCAACAGAAATCATCAAAAGTGGCGTGTTAGCTAGGAAAGAGCAATTCTCAAGTTCTAGAGAAATATGACAGAGCTTTGTGTTCTAAATACTCAAAAGTTCTTAAATTTTAAATTTATAAAATAATACATAGGTCTCTCTTGTATTCCATTAAATTTCTTATGTGCATCCATGGATCTCCGTGCCACTCTCTTAAATGTATCCACTAAAGGTTCATAAATGGCCACAGGCAACATTAGGTCTGAATATCTGAGAATGAAGTGGGTCACTGCAATGTTATTCTAGAGCAGACCCAGTTTTTGTGTAAGGGCGCAATCTTTTATTGCACAAAGAAGAACTGAAAATGACACAGATGCTTTGGGCTCTTGCCTATAAAATCTATTGAAAGATGAAGGCTCATTTTATGTTACATTATAAAGGCTCACATTCTTAATGGTCTTATTATAAAACAGCAAAAATCTATAAAATTAATTGGACTCCCTGAGCTCTGTAGTCAACCTTAAAATTAAATATGTATTTTAAATCCCCCTGAACAAAAAAAAAAAAAGAGAGAAGTGTTTTGCACTCAAGAGTGAAGACTCAATGCTGTTATTCCAGATCACCAAAGCTTCCTATACAAAGTACTTGCAACCACAGTAACACAAACTCAGCTTTATGCATTCTAATTCAATGCACAATCTACGAACACCATAAACTCTCTATTATCCCCTCAATATTTAGATTATTATAAATTATAATCTGCTGTAAGTAATTTACATGGATCAGAAGACAGAAAGTGGTGGCTGGAGGAATTTCCATTTGAGGAGCTGGGGGTGTAGCTTAGTGGTAGCAATCCCCAGCACCATGAAGGACACAACAAAATGAAACAAAACAAAAAAACTCCACTTGCTTAAAAATTTTAAAAACGTGTTTACTTACACCTCCAAGATTCCATAGGCAAAGCAAACCAATGCTAGATGACAGCACTGATTGTATTATTTTTGGAAATAAAATGATGCCAATAGTTTGGTGTTAAAGAACAAACAATTCTGCGACAGTACAAACTCTGTTGTAGTCTACCTGGAAAAGGAAATCGTTGACAAATGTAATGTAGGCTAGTGCTTTGTTTCTTTTCCCTGTGTTTAGAAAGTTTGAAAATATTTCTGAAACCTTAATGCAAACTCTTCAATGAAGTCATGAAGGGCTTCGAGGAAACAATCTAGTTTCAACATGAGAAACACCTGAAATCACCACAGCCTTTAAGACATACCAGCGATGGATCTAGAATGGCTAAGGCTAAATCAGCCAGGGCAAGGAGGAGACAGGAGGGAAGAGAAGATGAGACAGTGGCTGGATTAACATACAGGCATTTCAGTAGTTCCTGGTCTTCTCATTTTCCTCCCATTTTACAAATACCCATAGGCATTTCTTTGCAAATTCTAAATATAAAGTAATAAACTTTAATTCCTCAACTTTCATAATATTTTGACGGGTTCTTCCAACTTTAATTTCCTTTTCGCTATGGAAGTGTGATTTGCATTATGTTACATTGCTTCGTTTTGCCATAAAAATGTTAATCTCTAGAGAACTGCTCTAAAATTATGTACTACTTTAATAGACATCCCCTCAGAATTGAATAAAAATAATTTTCTCATTGTAATCTTACCCTCTAATGGTTAGTAAGATCTCACCATGGACCTATATCTGAAGCCAGGTTTGAATTTTTAAAAAGAAAATTTCAATGATATTCCCATAACGGGTTCTTAATTCTCAGACACGCACACAAAAATCATTTATATAAAGGAAATGAGCAGAACTGGTTTATTTAAAAATTGGGGAAGTTATGAAAATGAAAAATCACAAAGTTACTTGGTTCCCTCCAATAGAGAAGCAGTGTCCTTTTATCTCTCCTCCATAAAAGCAGCTCTGGCCTATGGAATGTGAAATGGCAAGTGGAACAGTCATGGTAAAACCTTCTCCAGAACACTGCTATGGGAGGAAACCAGAGACACGCAGGTGTGACTAGAGCAGCAAGCTCTTTAAAGCAAAAAATCTGACATTTTGTTAAAAACATTTACCTTACCAGGTGTGGTCATCCCAGCAACTCAGGAGGCTGAGGCAGGTTGACTGCAAGATGGTTTGAGGCCAGCCTGGGTAACTTAGCAAGACCCTGTCTCAAAGGAAAAAGGGCTGGGGATGTAGCCCAGTTGTAAACCACCCCTGGGTTCAATCCCCACTAGCAAAAAAAAAAAAAAAAAAAGCAACAAATTTTCTGTAATTTGCCTTCCATAACCAAAGCCCATGTATTCTGAAGTTTCTCATGATCATGATAGTAAATTTCTATCTACTGGGCTTTCACATATTGATATATCCTAGAGCTATGATATGACAGAGAGTAAGACACTTTTAAAAAACAGGCTAGAAGAAGTACAGCACCGGAAATGATATTAACAGATGTGAAAGAGGATCAGATGGAATGTGGTAGCTGGTAGGCTGCAAAGCCACTAAGGGGAGGGGATGGCCCTTCCACAGGACAAGAAACTAGTCTTACCCATAGTTTCTTTCCACTGCTCTGACCTCACTGTGTAAATACTCCCTCCTTTCTAGCACACCTAAGGTTCTCTGTTATCTAAGCAAAGAGGGTGATTATTTCTTCCCCAGGCTGAGCAGACTGAGTTTCTTCCTGTCACCACAAGATCATCAGCTGGAACCCTGGCCGCAGCAAGAGAGGTTATCCAGGTGTGGTCCCGCTGTGCAACACAAAGGAGAACCAGTGAGGCACCTCTCTGGCTTTCACGCCTACAGAAGTTCTCCAGAAGACTTCATTGTTCTTTTTTCTAGAATACTTCACAGGTGAGGAGTGACAAGCTACAGCACTGTTTTTGTTTCTGAGTTTAAATTTCCAAAATACTAATGGCATAGGGATTTATATAACTGTACCTCATCAAGATACATATACAGGCTTTTTTCAATTCATGTTTTTGAATAGTCAACTTTCAATTATCTTCAAAGGATCTGATGCCCTGCAGTTTATTTCTGACAAATCATCCGTTTTATTGTTTCTGACAATGTTACCGACTCTGCTTAATTAAACAGTTTATTTACATAAATGGGATATTTGCTTAATCTAATCCAGGACTTTAGGAGGGAGAAATGCTTTAGGAAAAAAAATAATTCTCCTTTGCATATATGAACGAATGAACAAGATCTCCACATGAGTGTTGACAAAAATTAACTTGCAGAATAAAGTGGAAGCAGGGATAAAATTGAAAAGAGGGATAAGGTGAAAAAGCAAGCAGATTCCATCCTTTTGAGTCACATATTAACTGTGTGGTTACTGTGCCTAAGTTATGAAGAATTTTCAGGTTAGAGACAATCTCCTCTGAGCAATAAATCCCTTGCCGAAGCCAAATGCAAATGATTTTGAAAAACTTTTTCATTTCCCAACAGCCCAAGAAAACTAAGGAGTAGAGCAGAGCAACTACCTTAGCAGTGCATCACAGCGAAAAGCAGAAGCAAAACTTATGCTACACTGAGGTTTTTTCTTTAAAAAGTACACACACATACACGGAGGGAAAAGGAAGAAACTGCAGAACTTTTAATGTATTTTGAAAAAGGATATTCAAAGTCTATTACTTGTCTGTTTAAAAGTCATCACACTTCAGTTAACACCCCCCAAATGCTGAACCAAACAAAACTCCCAGTTGACAAGATGAAACAGTGTGAAGTGGCCCAAGATTCTTATTCACAATTGCATAACAGGCTCCTTGATCTGCAATATGCTTGGCAGCAACAGGTATGAGCAGATATTGTGCAAGTTACAAATTAACTAGAATGTATTAAATGGTGCTTAAGACAGTGCCTTGTGTTGTCTTCACTAAATTGGCTAAATGTGGGTAAACTTTTTTTTAACTCTGACTTTACCCACATTGCCTAAGTGAATACAGGCATAATCATATTATCACCTTTCTTCCAAAGAATATCATGCAGGATTTTGCTTTTATACCAATGACTACACTACTTCAGTACTATCCATTGGCTACAGCTCTAGTCCAGTTTCTATGAAAGCTTCTGGAAATATAAATCTCTCAAATACTTTCACAAAAGGTCACTACTAAAACCAGATTATTTCCATGTCTCCTGCATATGGTTTGGTCTTTAACAACTCAACTATCTATGAAAGGACAGGATTTTAAAGACTAAGTATCTTTCCTTCTCCAGCTACAAGGAACACTAGAATTGTCTGAGGAATTCTCATTGATGCAATCTCCTTTAGATTTTTTCTAGCAGCATTATTAGTGTTTCTACTCCTAGAGTGGACTGTTCTATGAATGAGTGACTTTAAATCATACTAGCTTTAAACTTAATGTACTTTCCAGTCTTTAACTAAGATACATAAATGAGAAATAATACAATGCACAAACAAATTATCAGATCTATCCAAATTTGAAAATATGGAGTTTTTGTACTTACTCATGGGTTCCTTTTATTTGAACATTTAATACATTTTAAAAATACATTTTGAATATAATTATGTAGGGTGGCATACAAGTCCATAAAAGATTGTTGCCTAAGTTATAGGCATGTATGTGTGTAATATGGACAGAATAACAAGTACTTGTGTATTACTGCAATTGGACATTACTTTGTTTTTAAAAAATAAATCCCTTTGTTTTGACTTGTTAACATACTTTTGTCAAAAAGCCAGTCATTTAGGATATTTTAACTGAAATGGAGGAATCTTTTATTAAATATGGTAATGGTAAATATCAGGAAAAATGAAATGTAACCAAATGGGGAATAGGTAGCTGCCAAATTTAGTTAATAATAGACTTACCTATGGCTCATTTTCTCCATGCCGAAAGACATGAACATGCTTTAGGTTTTATTATTCTGTATTGGAGAGCTTCATTTCAGATTGTATTTTAAATGGTTAAGAAACATTAAACATTTCCGTTAGATGAAGTTGATCTTCTGTGCAGTTTCTTACCTCAGAGCTTATTTCTAGACATGGAGTCTTCGCATTAACTATGGGCAATAGTTGTCTCTACAACACAAGGCTCCAATCCTTGATTAATGCAAATATCACAGAGAGATGTGGCTGAGTTGAGCCACAGTCTAGGATCTGAAAAAACACTAGGGTGTTTCTTTGCAGACCATGAGGCAACATCATCAGGAGTCAGGTCAATCAAATTTTTCAGCACCTATCTATCTCCTTCTCAGATTCTAGGGCATGCACTATATATCAGTTCCCTTACTGTGGATCTTCTGTGCTTCTTTGAATATTTAGAAAAGTAAGGAAGAAAAAAAAGTAAAGCATCCTTAATTAACGCATTAAAGATGATAGCTGACCTTTCACTTGTGTTGACCAAATGGCTTATGCTTATTCCAATAACCGACATCTATCATCCTTAATTAGCATCTACCAATAAACTGCTCACTTCTGAAGTATATTAATTACTGTTTTATGACATTGGTTCCTATTATCCTTGCTGTACAGCAACAACCATAAAAAGCATGGCATTTTCCAGCACAAAGGGGCAGTATATGTTATCTGTGATTCATGTAAGTTGCATTAATATTTAGTGGAATGACTGGAATAAACTGAGCACTTTCACTTTATGCCCTGCAGGAACTGGTTCATTTTCAGCACTAGAAATGAGTCTTTCTGAGAGAGATATGGAAGGGAAACTTTCTGGTAAGGAATTTTCAAAAATCATTCATGTTATGAGTGGCAAATTAAATGATAAAAGAAAATTCCATGTTGAGATGAAATACTTTGTTCTATACATCATATAACCACAGAATGCAGCCAGACATTCCCTTTGCAGGTATTTATGAGTAATGGGGAGAATCAGAGATTGATTTCCCTGTTAGCACTTAAATAAATGATTCTAAATTATTTTAATGATTTGGTACTGTGGAGTACTATATGTGCCAATGATTTCTGTAACATGTATTGACAGTTTTTCACATTACATTGCCAAGGGTTTATAACAATATTTTGCTAAAATTATTATAGAATGTTCTGGTAGCCCTGGGAACTAAAGATGACCTTCTTCCTTCACCCATCGAAAAGCTTTCAGTGACTAAAACTGTCAGAAGTAATTCACCAAAATGCACTTAAAAATCTGTTCTGAGGCTGCAGTTTACCTCAGTCACTGTACGATCATGATGACAGGACCTCAGAAGGTTTCTAACTTGACATTGTTTAAAATCATAAATCTGTCCACTAAAACCACAAGACCACATTCTGGGATGGAAGGGTGGAAGGAAAGGAGAAAAGAATTTTGAGAGGAGGAAAACTCACCACACGTCACAAGAGCTTTCTAGCAAGTGTACTACCACAGAACTGGATCACATGCTTCATTTCTAACACTGCATTAAAATTTTTCCCTTGTTGAATTATCAGTAAGAAGAGAGAACAGTTTACAGCCCTATCAGGGTGTAAGCACCTGTGTTTAAAAATCGTTCACTAGGGAGCAGAAGGGAATAATACAGCATACAATGCTATTATAAACTTAGTCATCATCTAAATTATACTTGCTGAAATATTTAAGACAAAATATTTCTGTTAATTACATATGGAAGATGGAGACAAATTTTCAATTTTGGGTAAAGGAAAAAATTTTAGTTTTTTAAATTCTGAAAAAGTAAAAATAAAAAATGGGGCAGGGGCAGGTGGGAGCTTTCAGAGGCAGGCTTCTGGATTCAGCACTCCACTTAACAGGCATGAGAGATAAATACTGTGTTCATGGGTTATAAAAACAGCCAACCATGATGGTACAAGCTCCACTGGCTGCTAAGAAAAAAGAAAAAAATGGCTTTCCAGAAGAAATTAAAATTAAGTGTAAAATGAACTTGCTTTCTTCCTGAACTAAAATATGGAAAGCAAAGAACAATAACTTTTACTGCAAGACTTTTTAAAGTGCATAAACAGAATGTTAAAGAAAAAACCAAACAAACACTAACCAGGTTCATAAAAATGTATAAACAATATCGAAATGAGTGCCATAATAAAAGGCAATATTTTGTGAACTTTTCTAGTCGCAAAACAAATCTAATCATATACTGGTTGGGATGAAAGGTGAATATCTGCTAGGGATTCTGGACTTCAGTACAAATTTTTAAATTATAATGGTATCATAAATTTCTTATAATGAATAGAATCATACACACACCCAAATATACACACCCACAACACAGAGAGTTCACATTCTCCTTCCTTATAAAACCTGGATTACTTTGCTTTTGTAATTAGTTGGTGTCAATTTGAAATTCTTCTTAGAAACTATCATAACTTCGTAAGTACCTTTAATCCACAGCCCACAAACCTAAAGCCTGTTGAGGTTCAGAAAAACTGAAAAAAAAAAGCAGTTCAGTTGTCTCAAATATATATATCATAAGATGATGAATACATAGATTTTTCCAAGATTCTGTTAATAGCAGTTTAATTCTATAGGACGATCATTAGACTGAGAATAACCCATCACAGATTGTGCCACAGACAGACATTTTAGCTGTTCTATTTCAACAGTTAGAATTTAATACTGGGAATGTCACTTATATGAAAGCATATGGAAGATATTCCATATAATGCTTCACATTATGAATCACTAAAGTATTCAGTGTTACACACCAGCATGGTAGGAATTCTACATCTATCACCTTTTTTTAAAAATTTATTGTGATTCATTGTACACAAATGGGGTACAGCTGTTGTTTCTCTGGTTGTACACAAGTAGAGTCACACCATTTGTGTAATCATACATGTACACAGTGTAATGATGTTTGTCTCATTCTGTTATTATTCTTACCCCCCCTCCCGATCCCACCCCACTTTATTTCCCTATGCAATACATCTTTCCTCAATTCTTGCCTCTCTCCCACCCCGAATTATGTCTCAACATCCACTTATCAGAGAAATCATTCAGCTTTTGGTTTTTTGGGATTGGCTAATCTCACTCAGCATGTCTATCACCTTTTTTCACATTTACCAACTATGACATGCTCTAGTTTGTAGTTAAATAAACTTGAATAATGGAAAGTAAATAACAAAACAAGGAACCAAAATAAATTGCTTCAGATTTTTAAATATAAAACATACTTTACCACAAAAAAATGGTCAGAAAAAATATTTTTACTTATTTAAATGTAAGGAAATCATGCATAAAATGATGAACCTGATTCATAAGTAACTACAAAACAATTGTGTTGGCAATATCAAACTCAAATTGGGACTAGTAATTAGCACCATAAGATATCAGAGTAGGAATTACTTCGCTAGGAAGCATGGCAGGCTCATACTGATGAAGTATAGCCAACTAATCAACCTTCTATTCAACATATAGCCTATGGCTCCTCTTCTGCCTCAGAGCATCTATTTTTGAAGAAAATCATATTGTAACAAACAAGTAATTCTAATTGAAAATGCAAGAAGGAGCCAGGCGGAAATTTAGTTTCTGCCTAACCAGCAAGCAGTTCTTTGCTTATCTAGACTTTGCAATTTTAGGTCCTCAATATTTGCACAAAATTATGAATTTTTATAAATGTTTGAGTTTCAAAAGGACCAACACAATCAAGCAAAAGATTCACAGCTGATACAATGATGCGCTTGAGTTCCATGAACAGAAATAAAGAATATTACCTTCCAATTCTGAAAACACCCTTGAAATAAGTTAAAAAAAAAAAAAAAAAACACAGGACATATTTACACTTATTTAATCTCTAGCTAATAAATATATTGCAACTATGTTAATTTTTTCAGATGTCTGCATTTCTCAAAATCTCAACAAAATTAGAGCCATTATTTTAAAAAATCACATTATGAATTAAATTTTGTACTTTCTACTACAGAAAACACAGCAGTGACACAAAGTTAGCTAGAACAGTATCCTCAGTATCCACATCCCATCCTAGGTTTATAAAAGTGAAAAAGCACTTGAGTGGATTCAGGGAGAAATGTGATACAGGGATATTAGTGCAGTACTTAGCGCATCTAGATATGAAATTAGAAAAAAAATAAAGTGTAAGAGCATGAAACTTGGAATAATATAGCACGCTGATAATAAAAAAATATGTCACAGGAAGTGACAAGATCATAAAGCAATTTTTTTCTGAAAATAAATTAATTAGGGATATGTCCAAGGGGATGAACATCCTGGTGTAGTTTTCAAATCCCATATGCACCATTTGCTCTGGACAAGGTGGGTTCCATACAACTTTCAGAAGTCTAGGATTGCCCTTGTAACTTCCAGAACAAGAGTCTCTAACACTTCACCCCATAATTTCTTCATGACTGATAAGAAAACTATTCCAGAAATGAATGTCCAACTTTCAACAGAGTTCACTGTGGTAGATACACAGGCTTCTCCAGCTTAGATTCACAATCCTGGAACCAAGTCATCTTTTAGATATAAAATAACCACAGTCAGATCCTTAGGCTGAGTTACCCAGTAGTAAGTTCTATTAGAAAATGGCCTCTTGCTTGCATCTCTGCATCATAGCGTATATTCAAAAAGGCAATAAATCTTACTACAAGAACTGCTTCCCCAGTCTACATTCTTTTTGTTCACTTAACATCATCTCCCCTTGACCAATAGATTTCTACATTGTCCTTTTTCACACGAGTACATTTATCTATGCTGTTTTAACCCAGTATATTCAGCAAGAACCATGCTATCACATTTCAATTGCTCTCAGTCTTCTTCCCTCCCTATCCTTTCCTTTGTCCAATACAAACAATAACAATGAACATCCACAAGCTTAATATTTATTTTGACTACATTACCAGAAGTGGACATGTGAGATTTCTAGTAAAGAGTGCTGATTTAAAAGTCTGCTCTATATTATCAAACTAACCTTCAAAAAGATATATCAATTTACACCAAAGCACTACTTAGTAGGTACCTCTACAATGTGACAGAAAAAGAGAATTTAATTTTTATTTAAATTTATGTTTTTGATAAACAATGAGGTTGAAATTGAATTACATGCTTAATGGTTACATTCTTTTTTGAATTTTATTGGCTCATTTTAGTTGCATAGCTCCATTTTTTCAGGAAAAAATGTTTTTATAACTTTATAAATTGAATCATAAGGACTATAAATATTACTATACTTTTTACATTGTTTGCCTTCCACAT
The DNA here is from genome assembly GCA_020662805.1 of Glaucomys volans. Lineage (NCBI taxonomy): Eukaryota > Metazoa > Chordata > Mammalia > Rodentia > Sciuridae > Glaucomys > Glaucomys volans. The sequence goes on from JAJEJO010001064.1 coordinate 403,732, forward strand.
GATTTTAGGGGAAACAGATTTTCAAAATGAGCACAAAGGATGTATTAAATTCTATTTAGAAGTATCATTCAGTTAATTTTCAACACAGCTTATTTTTTTTCTCTTTCTTTTTTTCTTTTTTGATGTTGATAGACCTTTATTTTACTCATTTATTTATATGTGGTGCTGAGACTGGAACCCAGGGTCTCACACATGCTAGGCAAGCACTCTACCACTGAGCCACAACCCCAGCCCCAACACACAGTTTTAAAATACACACATGCATGAGACCAGTGTTTTGGGGGAATTCACTAATAAAACACATATGATATCCTGACTTGACTTTATCTTTCCAAGTGATCTAAAAGAGCATTTAAAAATTAACTATAATACTTTACATAGTCAATACATTCAATATTTAAATAACAGATATTTATCAATTCAATGAATATTGAGCACTTAATACAATAGTGGAATAAAATGTAGATCCTACCCTTGTGTATCTCATAGTCTAGAAGAGGAGCACAGTTAACACTACAATTCAAGTGAGATAATACTAACTGGCTTAAGAATTACTTGAGTTGGACAGGTTTTTTAGAGGTATTTGACCTGTAACTGACCAGAAATGACACAGTAACATACAGTGGTCTGTATGCTGAAAAAAAATGAAATAAAAACAAGGAAAAGAAAATTCTTTTGCCCTATGATGTAAGCATGGTGTTGATTCAGTGGGGGAAAAAAAACATCAAAATAAAAAACAAAAAACAAAACAAACAAAAATCCCTCTCCCCAGTAAAGACAAAAACCAAAAGCAAACAAAGATTATAGTCAATTTCTTAATTAATTTGGTCTTTTAAAAATCTTACACATCAATTGTACCTTTTCATAATTGTATCTTTACATTGAAGGACATCAATATCACTGTCAGTAAGGAGATATATAGTATATGTTATACAGAATATATGTGGAACAAACAGGAAATAAAGAGAAGCTCGTAGATACAAATAAGTACACTTGTCATAAATTTTATCTTCTTGTCTTTTTTTCATTCAAATGCAGTTCACAGAACATAGCTATATTCCTATTTGTGTGTGTGTTATGTAGGGACTGAACCCAGGGTTCAACACAAGATAGGCAAGGGCTCTACGACCCAACCATCCCTCATCCCTCACAGATTTTGCTTAATAGATAACTGAAGCCAGAAAAATGAGCAATGATATGACGTAAACTTCAAATGCATTTTTTAGAAGTTCCTCTCCATAGCATTTGCTCACAGCATCAGAAATTCCTTAAAATAGTGTTATGTGCAGAAAGAACTAGATGACATTACAGTTCCCAGATTGTATGATGGTCTGTCACTCCCCACTGGTGGATGGACTAGTTTCTGTAAGAAAGATCAAACTTAATAGGGTATGGGAAAGCAAATGCCTCCTTGGGTTTGTTATTATTTGGGGAGGGATTGATTTTATTTTCCTTCCTTGGTTTCATTTTTTCCTTTTATTCCTTTTTTCCCTCTCTTTATTCTACTGAATGCTATCACAGATCAGAAATCTACCTGGAAGACTACATGAAATTGAGAAACACTGTCTGAACGTCTAACCTCTCAATGGAAGATACATGCATGTAGAGGATGCATGTATGATATACATACCTGTATCTCTATTTTTAATCCCATTCATTAACAAGTTTTAAAATAGAAGGCTTCTTTTAAACGACTGCTTTCTAGAAATGATAATTCTTGCATGTGATGAACCTCTTCATAATTGCCAATCTAGCATAATTAGTTAACAGGGTTTGCTGTTGTATAATTTTTCATGCTAATGATTTGATTCAATATGAACCTTAAATTTATGTGCTTGTCAGCCATAAAATAAGTTGGCAGAATCATTAACATTGTTTAGAACAAAAGATTTACTATGGACTATTTAAATATATTTTAGATTAAAACAAGTATCAAATGTTACTCCCCTTTGTACCATTAGATAGAAAATTATTAGATTAGATTTATCTTTTACAACTGGTTGATGTTCACCTTTCCTTTTCTGGAAATATGTCATTGGTCTTTCTCCAAGTGCCAACCTCCTTTTCAAGCATTTCATGACAAAGAAGATTCAGAAAAAGGCAACTAATTGGTAAATAAGACATTTATATACATTTGACTTGTTTACCCACTTTGGGATCAGAAAATTTAGGTTAATAAATAGTTCTTCCAAGGACTCGTTGCCACCAAGAATTAACAAATCTAAGAGGCAAAGTGTGACTTCACCAAATACAATTCAATGAACATATAGGTTTAAATTCCATTTTGCCTCAACACTTGTGGTGCCACCAAATGGTCCTTTGAACTTCACCAACCTCGCCATTCTCCTGTAAGGATTCCAATACTGAGTAATGATATTACTAGTCCTTAAAAATTACACAGGTTTAGAATATGCTGAAAGTAGAGTGATACTTTCATAATTCAAACACTAGAGAGCCTCATTTAACTGTACCAGATCTTCAAAAAACTAGGGCATAAAAACTATTGTGAGAACCCTATTCATTCCAGAATCTGAGCAACTACTTTCACTGAAGAAGCTCCTGTCAGCTCATCACAAATAAAGAGAACTATTTGTGGAACAGAGATCGACTATGTTTAGAACTGCTTTCAAGAACACAGGAGAGACCTGGAGAAGTGTATCTGCTGAGAATGAGATTCTTTTTTTTTTTTTTTTCCTGAGTTTCTCTAAAATGTTTCAATATAGCTCAAATTTCAAACTTTTGGCCTGAGGCTTCGATTAAGAAAAATTCTACTGAGTACCATGACAGATCAGGTGCTGCAAAGGGCACTGTTAAGAATATAGAGATGAAAAGCAGACCTTGGGAAATTTTGGGATAATCAGGAAGTGTATAAGGTACAAATATATAGAATATAGGGCAAGATAGAACAGGATGTTCACATGCTCACAGAGTACAGAGGAGGAAATGAATTCTGGGGTAACCGGGACTTGGGGGGAAGCTGAATCAAGACCCTAAATTGATATACCTCACTGGCCCATTCCCCAAATTAGATTATTAGCTTTGCTCTTGAATGACAGTTTTCAAAGACAACTAACCAAATGTTTTCTAATGAAGGTAAATGCTTGAACATTTAAAGTCCTTAGCTTGCCACATTTTGGTGAAGTAAAATAAAAGCTAATCTACAGATGAAAATTGATTCCACTGAATGATAACTGAATATTTAAGGTCAATTCTGACTTTGCAAAATTTTAAAGTTATAAATCAGTGAATTAACTGTACTTCACAAAGCAGTTTTCCTTGTCATAATTGCTACGAATCTCTAAAATATTTAAAGCTAGAAAACTACTCAATAAAATCTCGAGTAATGGCTCCATCTCCTTTTGCAAACACCACAATATCAGGAGAACGCAGCCCTACCCCCACACTTTTAAGTCAGAAAGCAAATCAACATGGGCTTTTAGTGTTCCCTAAACCCCAACAAAGTCGGGACACATCAATTTAATAGAAGAAGGAAATCCCTAAGGCAGGGTAACTCCTTTGAATTCTTTTTGGCTCCTTTCATCAAAGATCAAATCTAGAGAGAATATGAAAACAGCTTCAGTTGACCATCAACATGGTTACAGCAGCAAAGGAAACAAGAATATAACTTCAATAGCCAGGATCCATATCCTGTGGGCATTTCCGATCAAAGAGCTCCACCTTAACTAAAACCAAAATGCACAGAAAGCCATGGGAAAACCCAGAAAGATTAATGTAATTATTTCCATGTGATCGATATAACTGGTTATATAACTAACTATCTTCTCTAATAAGCAGTAGCAACCTGGCATCTTCCTCTAGGCATTATCCTGCACTGTAAATGAACCTATGCTGGTATCCCACCAACATGCTTCTCACCCTCAACAGGGCAGAATTAGTGCTTTCATTCACCCTTACCTTCCTAGCACCTGACACAGATCCCTGCACAGTATAAACACTCAGAAAACTGAATGACTGAAGTGACAGAGAAGAGGTCAGAAACCGTAATTATTGGGATGAGAATGTCCTTCATATCATATGTGATACTGTGTCTTCTAGTTTAATTCTGAGTATCCCAGGTTAAAGAATAATAATTTCCATTGTATAGATGAGATTTAAGCTCACAGAGGTTGAGGAATTTGCCCAAGATCACACAGCCAGTGGTGTGCAGGGCTAATATTCAAGTTTTGTCTGATTCTCAAGCCTATGCACATGAAAAACACACTACTTATTTTTCCCCTAAAACTATAGCCAGCTAGAGGTATAGGAACATATCAGGTTGTAAATTTGGTCCACGTAACCTAATGTAGCACAAAAAAATAATTATGCTTATAATCAGTGCACGGTAGCCTCTGAATAGATGAATTTTTGTTTGCAAGGTATATAAATGACATCAACTGAGTTTCCTCCAGACAGGATACCACAGAAAAGAAAAGCACATATTTCCAGGATCCAAACATGCTTTTCTTAATGTGTTTGACTCATACTTGCTTTGTAAAATATATGTTCTTACCTTATTCACTGTAATACCATAATTTTGGAGAAAAATGAATCAATCTAATTTTTGTTATAGACTGGAATGAGAACATCATAAGCCACCTTTTCTAGAATAGCAAAATCATAATTTTTCCATAAAATTAACATGGCTGTGTCTCAACACCAAGCAGACCACCCCCAAATCAGAAAGTCTAAGCCCTCTACCCTTTCATTAGCATAAGACTGAAATAAGGTTCTAGCAGAGAAAATACAGGTGAACATAGTATCATAATGACTACCCTGTATTTATTTTCAGTATCTAATATTCAATTTTTAAAGATTTCTAAAAGTTTAAATATCCTATATTTCACAGAGACCACAAATTGAGTCTTATGATACAAATCTGAGAGTCAAGTCAATATAATGTCCCCATGATAGAAGGAATGTTCAAAGCACCAAGAAGTTAAAAGCTTCTTGAATACTGCCCTGCAAGGGGCAAAAAGGACAAGAAGTCAGTTGGCCTTTGTCCTGTTTCTTTTCAGCTCTTTGGAGTCTTGCTTCCATATCCGGGTTTGTCATCTGCTTAGCGATGTCTTATAAAAGTACACTTTTAAAGAAGTTCAGCTTAAACTAAAACTGCTTTATAAATTACTTCTTCCTGGAAATAACACCAACTAATATGAGATCCTACAATGCCATCTTCAAAATTTGGTACTTGAGGAAAGATGCTATATTAATTTTCCAATTTTATCTCATTGATAGACATGTTAAAAAACTCCCAAAATAGTACTGATGCATTCCAAGACATCTTCCAGGAAGTGTTGTCGAATGAGGAAAACACTATTCTGCTATCATCAATCTTGAAAAATAAGTGGTTCTGAGGCACTGTCTCAAGAATTACATTTCCTTTGGGGGTCGTATAATCTATAACTCCTTCTAAAGGGCAGAATTCTAAGATGGCCCTGGGAGATTCCTGGCCCCTGTGGTACACACAATTTCTCCAACTTATTCAACAACACTGTTCTAGGAACTACTGTGAAGGGCTTTTTCAGATGGAATTATGGTTCCAAATCAATCAACTTTCCAGTAAGAGATTATCTAGGTGAGTTTGATCTAATACAGGAGCCCTTAAAGACCCCCAGCTGGCCTCAGAAGACGATGTCAGAGATGAGTCTGACCTATCCTAGAAGAAAACAAACATTTGGGGGGCCATGTGGCAAGGAACTGTCCATAGAACCTGAAAGTGGTCCCTGGCCAACAGCTGTAAGGAAAATAGGGACCTTAGTCCTACAGCTGCAAGGAAATGAAGTCTGCCAACAACCAGTACACTTGGAAGAGGACTCCGAACCCCGGAGAGCCACAGCCTGGCTGACACCTTAACTTCCCCCTAGTGAGACCCTGAATAGAATATCCAGTCAGGCTGTCCCCTAGTCTTTTGACCTACAGAGAATTTGAGATGATAAACTGGTGGTACGTTAAACTGCCAAATTTAGAAAAACTGGTTACACCGCAACAGAGCATATACCTTTTTTTTACTTTTTCAGTGTGTTCCATGCCTTTCTGAATCAAATATATACAGTCACTGTATTTATTAGAATATAGTTCCAGTTGTCAGGACTATCTATCGCTACTACATGGGGGATAATAGTAAAAAACTTTGCCATACTTACTGCTAAAGTTTATGGTGGAATAGAGGGAACAAGACACAGACAAAGGGTTAACAAGTCAATAAATCCCAAGCATGAGTTATTAAACATTTTGGACTGGGGCATGATATGATTAGGGAAGCTCTTCCTACCAGAAGCTGCAGGATTGGCAGGAGAGAGGAAATCCACACAAAGGAAAACCAGGTAGTAGATTGGAGGTGACAGATCAGGAGAGTGGGCAAGAGGTTCCTTCTAGGAAGTGGGAATGAAAAAGAAATTAAGCATGACACATTTGAAGGAAGATTAGATGAAATCATCCTTTTCCTCATGCTGTTATAATATGATCATGGCTAACTTAGAGAATGGGGGAATCTTTGCAATTCACTCATGCAACAAGTGTTTACTGGGTACTGCCTATGTGCTGGGGACTATTGCACCCGCTGGAAACACAGCAGAGAGCAAGGGGAATGTTATGCCTTTAAGGAGAGTCCCTTCTGAAGGAAAGCAGAAATAAGGAGGGAGACAAACAATGAAATTCCAGGCAGGGATACGTGTGTATTACTTGTCTCTGACTCCTCAAAACCTAACACTGTGTAGTGAATACACAAGAAGAACGATTTATGAGATGTGGGTGAAGGAAAAAGAGAAGTCGAGCAAACTTCTGAGTTATTTGTACAAGTGAGGCTGAAAAAATGTAAAACACTGAAAGAAATGGAAGCTGAAAATAAACCAGAAACAAACTACCCTTGCCATTGTGTCCTCATCAAAAAAATGAGCATGATAATAACTGCCTCATCAGGCTGTTAGGAACAAAGAAGATATTATACAGTGACTAGAAAGGAGCCAGAGCACATAAGAATCAGTATGGAAGCATAAGCAACTACTACCATTAATTGCTTTTTTTTTTTTTTTTTTTTAGAATTTACTAGGGCCACTATTTATACCACTTCCTCAATTATTGATAAGGGTATACTATAAATGCAATTTCATATGCAAAACAAAAGAAAGCAGGAGTTATTCCAATGATTCATTCATATATACCTACTTAAAATTATGTAAATAGATATATATGCACTTTCGAACTTTAGCCATTCTACATAAAAAGCTTATATAAACTGAAATTTACAAATTCAGGATTTGGTTTTAGTATGGATAGAAACTTGTGCTATAGTTGTCAGTTTCTACAATTTCCTAATGGTTCATAAATAATCTGGTTCACTGTGATAAATTGGCTCAAAAAATAAGAAGTGATGGAAGGGAAACATCATACCCTGGAAATACCAGTAACAAAGGACATGCTTTAAGCCTTTCATGACAAAATACTAACTTTTGGTGCAACACCATCCTCAAAGTGATTTGACATACATATCAGTCTATGAAATGGTGTCTTACGCTTCACTGAGATTGGCCAAGTGATTATCAATTAATGTCATTTTTTACCTCATAAAAATAATAAAAGTTGTAATGGCTGCCATGGTTCAGTATTTAAGAATAACAGTTTACACAAGTGAAAGAGCTATATCTGAATGCTAACAGAGGACAGAAAATTTACAGCCATAGGTAAAAGTTAAAACTTAGCTAATGGCTGCCATTCCCACTTCTAGGCCCACTTCAAGCTAAAATACTTCAAGCCATTCATAAGGAGGTTTACAGAGCATGACTTTCAGCTCTGTTTAATTGCTATTGTTGTTCTTATTGCCTTTGTGTCAGGGGTTAAGGGAGTCATGATGATAAACCCATCATGTTGCCATAATGTGCGTACAATCACCAGTAAGCCAGCCATTTCTAAGAGTCCCTCTAGAGTGTTTTCCAGACTACATTTTTCCTTTTCACTCAAGAAGACTTTGGAGAATTCACATGGGGAGGCAGAAAATGGGGCATATAAGGATGAATCACACACTTGGAAAATTCAGAATTAAAATCGTCAGTTCATAAGTAGTTGATGATTATTTTAATTGAGGATAGGTTATGTTGGCTTCAAAGCTTTAAAAATGTTCTCATAAAAGCACAAAGTGCATACTCTCTTTAGTAGGTCACGACATTATCTACTGTTTTCCTTCTATGATGACAACATTCTGTCTTCCAGAAGTACAGTTCTAGTGATTTTATACTTCACCACATCAGAATGACTCCCTTCATCTACTGGGAAACAATCTACGTGACTTAGTGTGGCTTTCCCATGCTCCGTACCCTGCACTATTCCTGTCCAAACTTGGATACATACCTGGCCTTAAGAAAATTACATGGTACATACATTTTCAGTTAGAAACAGATGTGATACATGGGATACTAGCAAAATGTTAGCATCTTTTATCACCACATGTGGGACCATATTTTCTTATTTAATTTTTGTGTAGCCGCATTGCCCAATTATTCCCATTATACAAAAGCCAAAACTAAAACTCTGATTGAATCCTAGACTTAAAAAGCAACAAGTTTTAAGGAAAAACAAATTAAGGATCTTTTTTTCTTTCCTCTTAAACTCTACTTTATGGAAAGGACAGAATTTTTCCTACAGCATTCAATCCTTTCCAATTAAGAAGTTTTATAGCATCCCATTGTCTGACAGAATTCAGTTCAGCCCTCACATTTTTCTTGGTTTATTAGTAAAGAGTTGGGTTTTTAAACATTAATTAAAGAGTGTACATTTTGTTTCCATTTATTTGTATCAGAAGATCATGAGTTAGGGTGCTGTGGCTACATTGTGTTTTAATTTCAAAGTAAAGAGTGACTTTAGGCAGGATGATAAAGTATGCCTATGATATTTGGAGAGGACAGTAAAATTTGTCAAAAATATACTTTATTAGAGCCCCTATATTAGCATGATTTGGGCTTTTTAAAAGGACTCCTTTAACGTTATGACTTCTTTAAAAGACATTCAAATTATAGTATGAGAACTTTGAATGAACAAGTATATATTATTTTACTACTCTTTTATATCTCCAGCATATTCAAATATAACTTTCTGGATCTACTTAAAACTTACATTTCTAAAAAATAACTTTCATTTATTTATTTATGTGGAGCTGAGGATGGAACCCACTGCCTCACATGTGCTAGGCAAGTGCTCTACCACTGAGCCACTACCCCAGCCCCGAAACTTAAATTTTTGACAATGCTATTATTTATGCCATCGATCAAACTGTATTGTGTTATATGTGCCCTTTCATTCCATGCTAGGGCAAACAATGACACTGACCTTTCAATTTTTCCCCCCTAAATGTAAAAGTAGAGGAAAACAAGAATTAATTCATGTCTGTGGAATGTGGGTGATGGTTATCTCCATAGTTTAATTCCATTGTTTTTCAATTGTATTTTTATATAGATATTGGTGCAAGGCACACACTGTTATTCTGTCAAACAAACTTTTTATCTAACCAAGACCAGGATATTTTACTGGGGCAAGAGCAGTTTTATAGGGAATTCTTAAATGTCTCAATCCTCATAAAATCCAGATATTACAAGAAGCAAGATAGTAAGACTATGAAATAACTCTTTCCATTCCAATTTTTCTTTAAAGTAAGGATAATGAGAAGAAACAGAAGTATAATTATTATTCCCCACTACATACATTAAAAATTTCAAATTATAATTCATACTTAAAATCTTTACAAAACCTATGGCATATACACACATGCATATAATACAAATATTCTTGCATGCTTGCAAAATTAACTTTCCTCATTGGAAAGTTAATGAAGTTAAAATTCATTGGCTAATGAATACTATTTTAACAATGCAGGATTCAAGAGTATATATTAATACATCAACCAACAGAAACTGTAAGTTTAATATAATAGCCATTATGTTTTAATCTTTTGTGTCTCTCTAAATCAAATTACCACCTTTCTACAGTTATTACTTTCATCTGTTTGTTACTGCTGCTGTCAATACTTACAGGTTGATCTGCCCAAATAATTCCACTGCCTATGACCACAAAATTAATCTTATGGAACTGCAAACTGTGATTATCTTCTTAAGAATCATTCAGGTTAATATCATGAAATATAGCTAGGCATGGTGGCACACACCTGTAAGCCCAGCGGCTTAGGAGGCTGAGGCAGGAGGATCATGAGTTCAAAGGCAGCCTCAGTAAAAGCGAGGTGCTAAGCAACTCAGTGAGACCCTGATTTTAAATAAAATATAAGATGGCTGGGGATGTGGCTTAGTGCCCATGTGCCCCCCAGTTCAATCCCCAGTAACCATTCCCCCTTCCCCCAAAAAGAAAAACGTTCCCCAGAATTTGGAGGGCTGTATTATTTTGTAAATTGGAAAGCAATTGTTCCTTTTTCCACATTAAATTCAAGACACCCAAAACTGGAGGGATCCTTTGTATTCACAGTGATCTAATTCCACCATAATCTAAACACATGCCATAAAGGAATAATGACAATAGCAAATACTGAAACGTATACTCCGAATTCTGATTTTTCCATCCTTTACTAAGGATATAAATTTATGGCAATAATTCTTTTCCCCTTCTGAAGTGCCAACTGGGAGATAAACAAAGTAGACATCTGAATCACCACTGTGTAATAATTAGATTTTGCCAAAGACGGTTCCAGTTTTCCCCTTGTGCTGCTTTATTAATATCATTTTGGATGAGACATTTGTCCTTCTCTTTTTCTCTTTCAGAATGTCTTAGATACCTGATGTTGCCAGATTTCATCAGCAAATAAGGCAGGTGCTTGCATTTATTTACATGGGATTTAAAAGCCAAGATTCCAAGGGAACTGGAATAGGAGCAGACCAGTGACACATTATATCATTACTCTTTTCATCTTGGTGTGCAGATGGATGGCCTTTGTCCTTTTAGCTTGGCTTGGACATGATAGTCTTTGCCATCATAATGCCGACAGAAAAGAATCATGGGAGACTTGATGATGCTCCCCTGCCCCTTAACCCAGCTTGGGAAGAATCCATCAGTGGCAAGGCCACTGGAATTACATAATGATAAGTACCAACCAAACCTATTACAGGTTCATCAACTGAGGATAAATCCAAATACAACTGGTTAATTCAAATCTGTTGGATAAATGAAATTAGTGGAAAGTTGATAGCCTTGGAATATGCTTAATACTTAAATATAAATATATACAGGAGAGTTTGATGATTATGCTGAGTTAAAGGTCTTTTAAATTTCATACCAGTTTTCACTTGGCTTCTAATATTTAAGAGTTTGAAAAACAACTGAGATGAGAAGTGGAAAACATTGGGGAACACTGAGGAGGACAGAAATTGACTTAATCAGGAAACACTTCAGAGACTATGGATCTTAAATAAAACTGAACGTAGGCAGAAAAGGAGAAGGAAGGATGTTCTTGGTCAGAGACTTGATAAGCAAAGACACAGAATTAAGAATATTTGTGAGGTATGTTTGGGAAGGGTCCAGGGCAATAGCTAGATGCATGTCCAGGAGTTAGTTGGAGGTGCTGGCGAATTGGCAGTAACTGTCAGGGTTCTAATGTTAGAATATCTGAACATTTCATCAGAAATGGGAAGTCATTAAAAGTTTTGAATACAACAATTATATTTATTGTGTATCAAACTTTCGATCTGTCTTTATCTATAGAAGAGGGGTAGGGGAGCATCTTCAGGCTTCCCAAGATTCCTTTCTGGCAGTATCATCATAGGAAGACCACTCTACTGAAGTTAAGCTAAAAGAACTAAGGAAATTATGTATACACACATATATGTATAATATATACAATTATATAATTTACTCCACAAAAGCAATGCTATGGATATGCTACTGGATACTGTCACTCTATTTTATAGATGAAGAAACTGAGGTTTAGGCTAGGTAAATAAATGACCAAAAATCACATGATCAGTTAGTGGCAGAAATCATGATTTAATCTAGACCCCTCTAAAAAGTAAATGAACAAAACAGCATTGTCAGTGGGATAATAGAACAAAGTGTTTTTGATGAATAGGAGGTGTAAAATATTAAAAAAAAGAAAGGCTGTTCAAGATTCCAAGTTCTCTTTGAAGTGCAGAATATCGCATTTGGCTTCTCGCCTGCACTTGAGTATCTGTAGACTGGACTATTAGCAGAAGTCTGCTAGTGACAACCTTTTGTCACTTTCTTTGTTAACTTCACAACTTTTCACTCTGTCATCACAATATACCACTAGTCTATAACCTGCATAAATTCTTTCCGGTTTTAAAAATAAAAATCTCCCTTAGGTCACATGGGATCAAGGCCTTAAAATATACTGGCTGCTTCAATCTACATTATTCTATACTATGTTTTGGAAAAGGTATATCAAGTTAAGATACCACGATGAATTGACACTGTTAGATGACACAACGGCATGGGTCTTAGAAGAGTGTGACTTAAACATTTGAAATTTTACTTTTCTATTTTTAAAAAATACTTTTAAAAAGACATTCTCAATGGAAATGTATTACAAAAATATTTACATATTTAAATGGATGTTAAGTAGTAGTTTTCATAAAGGGCTGTGGCAGGGAATCACTTCATTTAGTGGAAAACACTGATTTATAAAGAAAATTCTGATTCTATAACAAAAATGTATTTCACGTATGTTTCACAAGGTTCTGTCACAGCTCTGAAAAAGTATATTCGATCATTTCATTAACAAAGCTTGAACTCACGCTGGGGCATCTCATGCTGAAGCACTAGATTTAACAATGGGACTGTGAACTCCAGTGTCCATGGCAACAGTAGCTAATTCTTCTTTCCAATCATGGTGGCAATTCTCTCCCATGGCTTGAATCAGTTACAAAACAAAATACTCTCAAAGACCTTTCTGAGCCAATAGCCTTGCAGCTAATCTGCTAATAGGAAATAATCTGCAGCTAATACACACATTCCAGGGCAGGAGCATGTTTTCTTAATACTTTGTTTCATGGGCCACTTTCCAAAGAAAGCACAGTAAAGAATAGAAAACAGACATTCATTAAAAATAGTATTATACTACCTGGCCACTATTAATGCCTAAAACTTGCTGCAACTTGTAGAACTCTTAAAGAGTTTGTTAAAAAGCAAGTGGAGAGGAGGCAAAGTAGCAACAAAAAGAACAAAAGCAAATTGCTCATGCCAAGAGGGCGAGAGAAGAGAAGGCATATGTAAAACAACTGATTTTCAGCAGAACTTCAAAGTTAACAAATTTATTTTGCTTCAGTCGTTACTATTTGTACGATCTGTCATCGGATGTACTCCAGCAACAAAAGTCTCAAATGCCTCATAGGAGCTTTTTCCCCCCACTGTGGAATAACAGAAATGGTTTAGCATTGAAATTAGTTTTTCACCTCATGGGTCAAAGTTTAACCTCTTGAGTAACTATAATGACTTAAATCATTCTAATTACTGAGAAAAAGCAATCTTCCCCAAAGGCTGATAAAGTTTGATGAATCAGCTCCCAAAGCTCAATACTGCTTTTTGTTCAGGGGGAAGACTGGGATGTTTTTGCTTGAGAGGAAAGCCATGAATAATCATAAAGAGATGAAATACCTTTTCAACCCACTCGGAGTAGAACTTCCTCCTGCTCAGAGTCGGATGGCTTGACAGCAAAGTATCTGATCCTGTGCTCCAGACCCTGAATTCTACCTGGTTCACAGAGACTGTGATGACTTAAACCTTTATGTTGCAACTCTCCATTTGTGTAGAAGTACGGATTCCAATTATTCCCGCTCACTATGCTCCTCTTCCACACTTTATCAGAATTAAACGACATAAACAGAAGTAGAGGAGGAACAAAATCTTAAAAGTTATAGGAATCACACCACCAAAGGGTATCTTTCCATCCCCTTTAAATTCGTTTTATAATTCCAGTTGCTATGACAACATGATGCAACTTTTTATTACCATGGCAATCTGTCACAACTTTCAAAAAACAGTAAGCACTGTTTTATTCTGTTGTTCAATTGCTCCCAAGGAAACATGCTGTTATTTACTTCTGTGATGAAACCTGTACTATCGTTTAATAGATCTTGTGTCAGAAAAAGAAAAACCAAATTATGGCAGAAATTGGAGGGGAAAATATGTTGAAATTAGCCATTTATTCAATGGGACCTTTTCTCCTATTCTTAAAGAATTTGAAATTGGTATGTTTTCCAGTTGAAGAATGGAAACAATTTCTTTACACTAACAGGTGACGGCTTATGCAAAACAGCACTGGTTTACCCTTCCAGCTACTAAATATCCTTTGCCATCACCTGTACAACTCAGCAATCAAAGTCCTCACAAGCTCAGTCTTTTGCAGAATGAAGGGGCTATGGAAAAACAAATGGAATGTCCCAGAGGAGCACATTAAACACAGCAATGAATGGTACTGGGCTAATTATACTGTTCAAACAAAATTCCTAAGACCAAAATTTTAGATGAATTCGTATGGTATACCTTCAATTATTAGACATTTTCAAAAAGGGCATATCTGAAGTCCGTTAGTCCCCTTCCTGGATGATCATTTCTAATTTTCAATTTGTAGTGACGTCCATGATTTGAGTCTTCTTCAGAACCTCAACTCCCCCCACTGGTTCTCCTGCCTCATAAAATAAACTAAGAGCTACATCTGTTGAGCAACTAACTATGGATTGTCAAATCCTGTGTTGCTTCTGAAAATCCATTAGTTCACATCCTTACAATAATTATGCAATATAAGGGACTACCTATATCAGGTTGAAAATAAAATTATGACTAAGAAAGTCTAAGAAACTACCAACAGGACTCAGGACTCACTGGCAGAACCATAGTTGAACATGTGTCTGGTCTCCAAAGCCTTAAGTTATTTCCATCCAATGGGTTATCTTTTGAATAAGACCATTTTCCAGTTCCTATATTATGACAAAAAGTGATAAAAGTAACGAGCAATTATTAGATGTGAAAAACAGAGCCTACCTCTGGATAATCTTTCTTTCCTTAGCAAACAGGTAACAATTTTGCCACAGTATTATCAATTCCAAAAGAGAAAAGCAAATCATTGTAGGCAGAAGGAAGGTAGGGTTTTAAAATGCGATTAATATCCTATAACATGTTTACCTATTTTAAAAAGATGTAAGAATTTTTCTGTTTTCATTCTGAAATGTAATGGCTATCATTTATTATGAAGAGCTAGGAAAGGAAAAAAAATCTAGTAAATTAAACTTTCTTGTCAGCAATTTTGCTAAATTTAATATTTTAAATTTTAAGAAAAAATATATGGTAGTGTAAATTTTTAAATGTTGGGAAGAAAAAAAAATGCCAGTCTTATAGCAACAAAAAACCCACTGAATTCTCACTTTTTAAAGGTGACTAGTAGTGTATGCAGTGAACTCTAAATATTTAACAGCAGCTTCTAACATTTGTCCCTAAATTAAAATCAAACTTTAATACATATGTATTTTATGTGTACATTTGAATATATTTTCACTAGCATACTATCCCACATCTTGCTGCTTAAAGTTTTAATGCTAAAGATCACCATTTTTCAATCCCAAAAATAAAAATATATTTTGTCACAAGCAATGTTTTCCATGTCCAAAGCACAAGGAAAAATACTGGGAATATAGTATTAGAAAATGAAGGTAAAAGATACAGGCATCAAGTATTATCTTCCCTTTGCTCATGGTGTTATTCTTCAGATGCAACACAGTTTTATAATTCAGTTCTCCTAGCTCTTGTAGAAAACATTCATTCTCTCCACTCCCTTTTCATATTTGGGGGATGTACCAAGTCCAGAAATGGACTCCAGTGTCCTCAAGTTCTAATTCTTTTCAGCAACAGAGGCAATTCAACAGAAACAAGATAAAGGGATTAAAGAGGGAGAGACAGTTCTACCAATTCTGTTCAGGGAATAACTTTGGGGCCTGAGTCTCTCTTCTCCTAGTTCATGTTGTTCAGTTTCAAAGAAGAGAAAATCATCTGCTAGCTTAATTATTGATATTACATATAGCACAAAAAAAATCAGAAATTATAATGGTGCTACATCAATAATCCTTTGTAAATAACACCTACTATATGCTGTGGTTTTGACGGTGCACACATACCAACAATGTATATTCTTGTGGTAATGAAATATTATTTAAATGCAAACAAAATCCATGTTTACTGAGGGTCTGCAGGTGCCAGAGGCATTGAAAGAAGACATTCTCAAAGTTGCTAAGGAACTATGAGCCTGTAGGAGCTCCAATCCACATACATAATCCTATGGAATTGTGTACTCTTTAAGAGATGGACCCTGCCTACAAGGAATTTAGAATATAGAAAGTAGAAGGTGAGTATAATTTTACAACAAATATCAGTTTGCTCAGTGAACTAAGGCACAAATGTTCTCAGGAGTTTAGATGAGCCAGGCATGGTGGTGCACGTGTGTAATCCCACCAGCTCAGGACGCTAAGACAGGAAGATTGCAAGTTCAAGGTCAGCCTCAGCAACTTAGGAGGCCCTATGGAACTTAGTGAGACCGTGCTTAAAACTAAAAAAATAAAAAAAGGGCTAGGGATGTGGCTCAGTGGTTAAGCACTCCTCTCAAAAAAAAGTTTAGGTGAGAGAGAAGAAAAGACTTAAGAATAATATTTACTATTGCTGCATTTTTTAACTAGTTTAATGATCTTGATCTAAAAGCATTCAAAGGAAAGACTATATATTCTTTATCAGCAATGTCTATTACAAGAATTTGTAAAATTGATGATGTTTTATTCATTGTATTTCCAGTGTCTGCGTTGAACAATGTCAGGCAGAATTGTTAAATATCCAAAAGCAGAATTAAGAATTTGTGACTTAAAGACATGTTTCCATCCCTTAGCTGAAACTGTACTAAGATATTTTGAAACCAGTGTTTATGGATAGGTTATTATGGAAACCAGTAAGTGAATGTGCATTACCTGATGCTTCATTGCTCTTTGGAAAGATGAAACTATTGTCTGAGAAGAAAATTTATTCTAAAATTCAGTTGGGTGTGGTGGCACATACCTGTAAACCCAGCAACTCAGGAAGCTGAAGCAGGAGAACTGCAAATTCAAGGCCAGTCTCAGCAATTTAGCAAGACCCTGGACAATTCTGGAAGGCCCTGTCTCCAAACAAAATATAAAGGACTGGGGATGTAGCTTAGTGGTAAAGTGCCCCTGACTTCAATCCCCAGTACCTCCCCCTCTCAAAACAAATTCAAATGTATATTGGTTCTCTTGCAGGCATAACACTGAAGTTCAAAATCAAGGAGAATAAATTACTCTTTCAAAATTAACATAAGTGTCAGAGGGAAAATGTCAAGATTCTGAATCAAATGGATGAAAGAAAACCACACAATGAAGACCATGCCCTTTATTAAGAATAAAATTGACCATGACCTTGATCGGATACTAGTATCTCTTTCTAATTTTGGAGACCTGAGCATATTAGAGACACCAAAAAAGAAAAGCAACAAGAAGAGGAGGAAAGGTCAGTTAATAATAGCAGGAATGGAGAAATATTATCCAGATATTTAGGAAGGGGTTTAGAAAACCATAAAAGACAAAAGAACTAAAAAAAAAAAAATAACTGACATGTGCTTTCTAGAGCAGCAAACACCACCGACTTCTGATTCCAAGTTTCAATAAAGTCACCAGAGAAATTACAGTTGATTCACTAACTTCAACTCAGCACATACACACTGAATGCTTGAGGAATATTTCCAATGGAACAAAGCTAAACAAGAGGGTTTTCTTGTTTGTAGGTTGAACTTTGGAGAATAATTTCAGATTTTAGAAAATTTACTTATGATGGAAACAATAAGCCAGAAGAACATGATATAATGTAGCAGAAGCCATATTTGAATCCTGTATATAACATATTTGAAACAAAGTTTCATGTTACAAAAAGAAGATCAAACTTTGCTTGAACACACTAAAGGAACTTCATGCCATGTATTTCGCTGAAGAGCTGCCCAGGCTGATGGAAGCGTGATTCATCATAAACTACTTCTTATTAATAAAAGAAAATAAAAAGACCCCAGACAGAAGTGAGCTAATCCTGGTTATTTACTAAAGTTGTAATAAGGCAACCAGTTTTTATCATGAGCAATTCAATTACTATTTGGGAGGTGTGGTAGACTTCAACATAGATTTCCTGAACATTTCTAGAAATGTTCATTTGCTCCTATCCCCCTTAGATGGGGGGCAAGGTTTGCTGAGGATTGAACCTAGGTCCTTACACATTACCCATGAGCTCTACCACCACTGAGCTACATTCTCAGCCCCTCAACCTCCCAATCTGCTTACTATAATACTAAGTCTTCTGAAAAATGAAATACATTTAAATCCAAAAAAGGACAAAAGGTTTCAGAAATCTCATAATACTCTTGGCATTTAATAATTTCATGCTTTTTAAGCAGAAATCATATTATTCCCATTTTTATTTACTAGATGAGTAAATTAAGGAATGAATGCAGAACTCCTTTGACACAATTATTATGTAAGCTCAAAGACCATGAACTTCTTGGCTATTTCCCAAACCAAAACGATGTTGATAAATGTAAAAGGGAAATTAATTTGAGTTTATTACAATTAATCTACCATTAACATTTTCCCTTCTTTATAAAGTGTTTTAAGATTTTTCATCAAATATTCCCAGGAATGTAAGGTGCTTTTCTATCAATATGTATGTACTATTGATAAATCCATATGCCGTGCTTTTTTAGGGTGAAAAAAAATTTTTTGGTCATTTTTGTAATGCTCTGTATGTTAACACCTGCTTCTTCCATCCTTGCTTTTTCATTCTTATGAACATCCTACTCTTAGGAAGACACTAGTTTTACCTGTTGGGGGCAAATTTTCTATTTTTAAAAAACTAGTTAGGATTTTCAAATTGGGGTCTTTTAAAGATCAGGTTTTACGTATAAACAGCATGAGGAAAACATCAAACTCAGTAAGAATACAAGCAGCAGGCCTAGTCAGAAGCAGAAGATGGGAGTGTCTCCTGAAACACACAACTTTCTGAAGTAATGAAGTCTAAGTCTGGGTGCTTTCAAACCATTTCCTAGAGGCAGAAGAAATGATGCCTTGGTGTTCTTGGAGGCTAAAGAACATGATGAAAACAGATTAAGAGAAATTATTCAATTTGTTTTGCTGTATCTGAGCAATGTAACTGCTTGGATGGTATAAAGCCATTTTCACATAAATGCAAGGAATGTGGGTACACAGGATATAATGTAAAGCTAATTGTGATACTGGACTCAGAGACAACATCTGTGGAAGTGCTGGACTTCGTTACCTAAAGAGTTCAATATTGTTCTTATATCATTACAAATAGCCAGGGCAGAGTTTTGTCTAATTAGACTCTCTCAGTTTTCTAACTCCATGACTACAAAAACACTACCTTGATGCTTGGCACGGTTTGATACATCTGCACTGAATTCTGTAAAATCTTCATGCTGAACCACTGTAAATTTAAACACAGAGTATTTTTAAAGAAGATCTTTGCCAGTTTATCACTTGATACATAGAAGACATGGAAAAAGTTATCAGTCATTGATCTGAGTAGAAAATAAGCAGGTGAGACTTTGTTTTAATGACAATATAGGCTCATCCTGGAATATATTCTTGACAATAATGAGGAACCCCAAATGTGTAGCAGATGAACCAAACATTTGTGTGCAGGGTTTGTTACAGGGTAAATGCTTTCATTGCTCTTTCTCATAGTCATGGGCTGGAGCTGGAGAAGCTAATGGGCCCTCATGACTACAACCCCTTATCCTGTAGCTCTCTCCTCCCCTGGCTTCAGCAGTGGCCACCACTCTCTTCTGATCCTCATCAAAGTTGTCTGACTACTCTTCAGATATACTAGATCCCTAATCATAGTTTCCCTAGAGTTTCTTTTTTTCTCATTCTACATGCTCCTTCAGTTTACTTCTATATTTGTTTATTTACTCATTCACTAAACACACAGCTGCCTGGCACTGGGCCCAATGCCAGGTTCTCTCAGATGGCAGAGAACCTGAAGGGAAGAGAGAGAATTCTGACCTGGAGATGTACAGCAGCTGGCAGGGAGAGAATCAGGCAAAAAGAAAAGATGGCATAATATTACTGCTATGACTTACATAACTACAAACTAGAGTGGGAACTTTGAACCTTGAGAAATCTCATTTATGCCCAATTTCCAACTAATACCTAAAATTCCATAATTTCCAAGTATTTATAACCAGTACAAAAGTATATCCTGGAGTCTTATTTTCACCTGATTAGAGCATTAAAGCCTGGATCTCAAATACATGAAATGCAAGGTGATTTGTTAAAAAAAAAAAAAATCATCATCAATTTGAGTCACATCAATTCCCACTAAAAACAAAAACACCCATCAGTGCAAATGGTGTTTACAACTCTTCATGCTGTCATCCAGAGCCTAAATAGGAAGCTACTTTTCCATTTTGCTCACATGTGGTATCTAATCTTGACCAGCTCTGGGTAACTTAAATCTCCTAAATATTCCTTAAACTCCTGCTCTATCCCCTTCTCTAAATCTACTCCACTATCCTAATTCAGGTCTTGTGACTGGTCTCTTCATTTCTGAACACTAGTCCATCTTTCTCCCTGCCAGAAGAATAAGCTTCCTAAAATGCATACCTGACCTTGTCGTTCCCTGCTGGAAAATTTCCAAGATACACTATCAACCAAAGGTGATCAAGACTACCATCATGGAATCACAGAGGCATCCCATGCTTAATTATGCAGGCAACACAACCATCTACATGGTTTGAAAGTGAGCTAAAAATGGAATCATGTGGAAAGATAAAGTCACCCCCTATATGCTGCAGATTGGAGCCAATGCAGCTACAAGGTCAACGTACCATCAGCTAAGTCATGGCACTCTCCTCTGAGTTGGTTTTCTTACACACAGGGATCAAAATCAGGGAAAACCAACAAAGAATATAATCTACCCACTTAAAACAGATAATAAAAACCTCAGAGGCTGGGGCCCTAATATGCTTTAACTTCAAAAACTAAAATAATGAAAGGCTAATTACCTCCAATTATCAACTCCCTTCCTCTTATCTCTTTGATGCAGGACCCAGGCAAATGCAAGACACATAAAAAGAAAATCTACAAGCGGAAATGTGGACATTAACAAGGCTGTAGGTGTCATAACATGGGGAGGCCAGCACCACAGTTCCATTGTATCCATATAGACCTCAGAATCTACAGGTAAAATAAAGTTTCCAGGTTCAAGTCACATTATTTTGGACCACAGTAGGTGCTCAACAAATAGGTGTTGTATGAACCGCATGAGCCAAACAACTAACTAGGGCCACTCAGGAAGCAGCAGACAAACTGTCAAAAACAGGTCAATTCATCATCATATGCTAAAAAAAGGAATATTCATTACTAGTCACAATGAAGATTTTTCATTACTAGTTACAATGAAGGTTTTTCAATACTTTGTTTTCATAATAAATCTTCAACATAAATACAAAGAAAGCACCCAACTTTATTGCTACACAAAAAGATGATAAAGTCTACTTGGTGGCATTTCTCTCTCTGAATGTAAATGGTTCTAAGAATGACACTTGAAGATGCCACACAATTGTAGGTGAATTGCTGGACAACAGTGGTCAGCATTCACTGTTAAATATTAATACTAATCATTGATTTGGATAAGACTATTTATTTTCTATGTTCAAAAAGCCCCTTTTAGGAACAAATTTAAATATCCTAAAAGAAACCAAAATATAAGGTATCATGAAAGCATAAGCCTCCAAACTAAAACTCATAACAAATTTCTATTTTATTTAAAAATTAGATGACTAGAAATATTTCCTGAGGTTCCTTTAGTTCTCAAATAGTATAATTCATGTTGACAAAAGTTTAAAATAACTTCAAAACTAAGGATTCATGTATTAATAAAGATGCAAATCTCTACACAATATGCATTTATCATCACCTTGATCGATCCCAGAGTTTTTTCTGGTTTGAGAGAAAAGTATGAACATTTAATATAGTAAAGCTGTAATTTGTACCACCAGCCTAATGCAGCATCAAAACCCATATTTTTTCCTTATTTGGTATCACTGTGACTGTGATTAACTATGAACCCTATTATTACAGAAAACAACTTACATATTTTTCCAAGGGATGTGCAGAATCCACACACGTGCTTCATTAGACTGTCCAATTGACATCTACACATTTCCCACCTGATTGACTTAAGGTTCAGTTCATTATCATGGGCATGATGGTATCCTTGTCTCCTTTTTGTCATTCCCCAAACCCCCTCACTGCCTGCTGCTGTCCAATTCCTCTGGAGGCAGCACCACCACAATGCTTTAACTTTAGAACCACACTACACCTTAACCAGACTATTTAAAATGTATGTATTTAGTTGATTTTAGCCTGTCTTGAAGGAAGGGTTCCAGGCCCAGATAGCCAAGGGCAAATGGGAACAAGCCCGAGCCCTAAGTCAGGAGCCTTTGGGGATCTACTTTAAAAACCACTGTCTTTATTTTTTTTTAAAAAATCAACTATAAAATGATAAATAGATGGAACAGGGCCAGAAGTTATGATATGATTCTTACTGACTAAAAGATGAAAGTCCAAATTATGACAACGTATTTTAGAATGCTCCACAACTGAAAATTAAATTTTTTTTTTTATTAAGATCATATATTGTTCTCATGCACACAACCAAACACCCAACTGAGAACTGGCCCTTTTCTCTACCTTTAAACACATTTATTTTATAAAAAGGGAGAGGCCAGGCAGGTTCAACAAATTTGGGCGGGGGGCAATGCTTTTCTTATTAAAGTCAGGCCACTTGATTGAGTTATACGGATAGCATTGAGTTGCTTTTCATGACATTATCATCAGTTAGGTATATTTATTTTGAAATCTTCTCAGGATTGATGCTGTTGAAAATACATGACCTCCTACAACAGGAACTCGTTCAAATTACATCTGGAACAAAATAAAGCTTAAATGACCAAAAAATGTGAACTTTTATTCAGGTGCAAGAAAACCTCTAATGGTAAGACCACCACAGGATAATGTTTTATTTTAACACATAACAGTCATGTGAGGAGTTTAGGCCGGCATTTTTATGAGGCTCAGGATATAGATCTTCATATCCATGCAGACAGCCACCTCATCTGTCATTCTGGCAGAACTCTGTCTTACCATACCAAACAAACACTCTTACATAAATAGGAGAGAAATAGGAAACAGTCCTTCGCAGGGCATCTGTAGAATGCTCTGAATGCTACTGTCATAATCAATTAGCATTCATGGATGATTTAAATGACAGAATTATACAAAATTAACCAATATACAAAAAGACAAAGAAGTGTCTCATGAAATATAAAGCTGTCCACGCCATGTCTGAAATATAACCAGAACCATGTTTAAGTATGGTTGGTGTTAACATGGTTTCACTTAGAGTGTAGACAGGACAGTAAATTATCACACATTCCAGTAACACGACTTGGCTCACTTTGAAATCGTGGTAATATTTTTAATATGCAAGAATTCTTACCTGAGGCTAGTCATAAAGGACAGGAAAACCCATGTGTGCCGAAATTGTTTTAATGTGTGAGACAGCCACACACTTGGCCATTTTTCTAAAATGTCAATTGCCTGTGACACCTTCATAGTGTATCTTCTGTAATAGGTTTTATGTGTGACTATGTCATTTAGTGGTCTGTAATTATAAAGCCTTTGGGCCTATCTGTTCCTACTATATATATAGCATTCTTTCTCTAAAACTTTCTCCCAATCCTTTTAATTTTCACAAGTAACAAATAATCTGCCTGATGTCTTTAGTCATAATCCTGCAAAGTGATCTTGAAAAGCATTTGGCAAAAATTCATGAACTTTTGTTTACCAAAGTCAGGTTTTAAGCCTTCTGGAGGCAATTTGAAAGATTTTAAAACGTAAGACTTATAGACTGAATGCATGTTTAGACTTAAACGCGTCCCTATTATAAATAAAAAAAAGTGTGTTTACTGTTTAGAAATGCTTTCCTCCAAAATTTATATTTAATTTGAAAGTTGTATATAAGTGGCATGGTGAAAATCTTCAAAACTATAATGCCTCTGAAAATCTGTCAACATTAATCTGCAACTAAAAAACGTATTTCAAGAAATAAAACATTTAATTAAGCATGATTTCTTCAGGAGTCAACTATTCAGTTTATTTTATTTTATTTTCAGTGAAGGCAGTTCGGCATGTTACTTGAATTCCAAATATTTGTATGTTGCCATTCACAGATTTCTAAAAATTGTAAAATTATTCAAAGAAATACAAAGGGAAGAATACTACAAATGTTAATGACCTAAGTTATCCAGGGTAAGATCCTGAAAGATTTTTCCCAAAAAAAACACACTTTTAATTCTAATTTACAAACTTACAGGGGGGAAATATGTGGAATAAAGAGCATGTAGAGGGGAAAAAAAGGAGAGTTACTTTGTGCATACTGATTATCAAAAGGCCTGGCAGGGGCTGGGGTTGTGGCTCAGAAATAAAGCACTTGCCTACCACGTGTGAGGCACTAGATTCAATCCTCAGCACCACATAAAAATAAATAAATAAAATACAGGTATTGTGTCCATCTGTAACTAAAAATGTTTTTTTAAAAAAAGGCCTGGCAAATTAAGTTCTGAGATGAATACAGTTGAATAATTCATTGTCAGATATAATTTATAATTGAGAATTACTTCTAGAACTGATTTTTTGAATCAAACTCATCATTTTTCTCTTCTGTGCAAAGTAGAAATCAATAGTCTTGATGAAAATCATATCATACAGCATTATATTATAAAGACCTGTTTATGGAACTGTCTTATTGTTACTGTTACATTGTCCAGTCCATTATGTAAAAAGCATTTGGAGAGACTATTCAAATGACTCTTATTTAATTGGAGGAAAAATTAAAATATTAGCTTAGATAACTAAATATCATTATCTAAATTCAAAGTAAATGCGTCTGTATCTTTAAAACTATTTGGTAGTGATAATCAACTCTTAAAAGAACATTTGACCGTTAAGGCTATTGCTTTTCTTCAAATATCTACTATTCATACAGCCAGGTAGTTTTCATTTATACCCAGAAACTAAAGAAGGAGACACATTTGTGAAATGTTCACAACCAACATCTGTCCTTTTCCAGATCTCCTAAGTGTTTCTTCATGAGTATGCAAAGGATTAAGGAAATGGTACTTGGTGATTTTCTGAGTTCAGTCTCTGCTCTGATAAATGTAAAGTGTGAAGAGAGGGCAGACTAAAGCATTTTCAGTTTTCAAAAAAATATAGAAGAAAAAGAATATAAGCCAAATATAATTTGGCTTAAAAATAAAGATGTTTCCTTTATCTCTCGTGTATTAAGAGGCAGAAACTTGAGCTGAAAACCCATAGAAGCTATACTCATTTCTATTCACAAAGAACTGTTCTACTGTCTGTCTGCAAATAAATCTCCTCAGTAAATAGCTCCAAGGTTGAGCTAAAGAATATTGTATGGATCAAAGAATCCATGTCTTCCCCTGTAAAGTGAACAGGCCGCAAGCTCACTTGTTTGTCTAAAACAATTAGAGCCCGTATGAAAAGAAGGAGGCTGGGACAAATAAGTTACAGCTGATTTTACTCTGCAAAATACTGAAGAGGGGTTTCAAATTAATAACCATCCAGGGCCCCCAAACAGCCTAATCTTTGTCAATTGGTGCCAAATTATGCAAGGTGCTGCCAATTCTGGTTGTCTAACAAATCAAGACCAGTGTATGTTACTCCTCGGCTGAAGCCTGATTGATTCTGGTCATTATATGGGCTGATCTCATTTTCACACATGGAATCAATATGTGAGCCAGATGTTCATTTACCAAGAAGCAAAGAGACGACTCATCTACACGCAACTTTATCCCGGACCACAGAGCCCCACAGACCCACAGACTCTCCTCACCCATACAAAGCTTCACACAGTACAAAATCTATAAAACATTCTGCTAATATTACTGTCAGCTGCATGACTTTTACAGTACTATATAAAGTTGACAGATAATACATGCCAGTCCTAATTTGAGATAGAACTTTTCTTTTGGGACCTCAACCATTGAACAAGCAAACAGATTGAGAAGTAACATTTATTACAACACATAAATCATTTTCTTACAACTACTCTAGGTCTGGCCGGAGGGTAAAGCTTCTGCATAGGCCGTGAATCCCAATGCCCTGCTATGGCTCTAACCCACACTCTCATTCACCAGGGGTGTGCCTAGAAGAACTTACCTAGGTTTTCAGAAACAAGTTCTTATCCTGATAATTTTTGTACTTTCTTCTTGGAAAACAAGTGCTAATAATTTCCTTCTTGACATAAAAAAGCAAAATGTAACCTTCTCTTGAATAGCAATGTCCCTTCAGTCCTTAGCATATTTATTTAAATTAAACAGATAAGCCTACCACTTAATTTCATGAGGAAATTACTGCTAGGTTCAAAATGAGAACCAACCCTGAATTCACTACAAGGATATGCAAAGAGTTTTTCATTTTGAAGACAAAATGAGAAGTATCAAATGTCATAAATATAATGGAATCAATATCGATGGAATGGTCTTTCTTTTTTAGAGAAATATGTCATTTTAAAGATTAAGCATGGTAGAATATAAAAATCATCATTAGAGTGTAAAAAACATCCCTCCATTCTTTTTAGAGCCGACATAAAAACTCTCCGTATCTCCTGTAAAATACTGACTTAGTAATACCCTCAGTTGATGAATCTAATGTGCACTTCATGGTACTGTAAATTTCTCTAATGATTTTCCTATAATGCCACTTTAAAGATGCATGGGTTCCCTAACATGTAAGTTCATATTTTGTATCCATTTGTTTTCCTCAACCCTCTTGTCCTCCGTGGAGTTTTCTAATTGCATTTAGTCCTGTTCAGTCCTGCTTGAGGATAATCCAAAGGATGTCTGTTTTTCATCAGGTAACAACCATTAAATTTGGCTGCATTTCCTTCTAAATCTCGTTGAATGGCATAAGAAACAGAAGCTAGAAAACCTTTTCTTCTAACTCTGCTGTGGTTTCTGAACCCAGACCTTTCTAGAATTTTCTCACTACTGAAGAAATTTTGAGGCTAGATCCATTTGGAGATGAGTCTAACCATTTTCCAACCCTTGACCTGTGTTCCTGGGGGTGTATGACTCTTAGGCATCTTTCAGCATATCCTGCAAAGACTGGACATTGACCATTTCTAATAAGTTTTAAAATAAGTGCATCTGACTATAGAGAATTTGAGTCTTTCCTTCTCCTGAATAAGTAAAAATATTAGCCAACCAAATATACTCCCTGGTAACTTAAAATTTCTTGCAATAACTTCTTAAACTGTTAGTATGTAAAGACTAATAAAAAAATGTTTCAGAGCCTACATTTTTTCTGAATTACAACATCCTAGAAGTAGTGGTGATTCTACAGAGTATTTTCCCTAAAGGCAAACTCATTTTTTCATCTCTTTAAAGAGGCAGAGGAGTTCTTAACAGAACATGCCCTTTTCCCCAAGGGAGACTTATGACAAACCAACCAATGAAAAAAGAATCACAAGAGGCTGTCATTTATTTATTTAGTATAATTTCTGGAGTACCTGTTAGGTTGCAGCCATGAAATTCAGGGCCAAGTCAGAGAGTCAGGTGAGATATCAATACTTGTCATCAAGAATGTTGCAGGGTAGTGTGGGGATGGGCTCCATGAATACAGCAGGGTCCAGCAGTTATGTGGCACATGGCGAGTGGAATGTATTAGATTAGGCCAGATATTAAACCTAAACAACTTAAATCAATTTCTGTTAATATTTTCTATTTTTTATCATCTATGATGCAGGAAATGGTTCATTCAAGGCTAACTGAATTTCTTGTTATTTTGTAGATAAACTGAAAAAAACAACCCAAACAGAATTTTCACTAGGGAAGTTTGAGAGTTGATCTGTTGTAAGAAATGAGTTACAGAAAATAAAGAAGGAACTGGAAATGTGTCTGTAAGACAGGCCCAACCTGAGGGATTCTTCATTCTTTGCATTCTTTGTTATTCAATATCTAATGCCTCACGGAAGCTTAGAAATTCTTCCATGTGTGTCACATCCTTACAGGTTTGTCTCAAGTCATGGCCCCACTCCATTGCCCTGCCTGCTTCTCTCTGTCCTAGTCGTACTTGCTGTTCAGTTTCCCAGGGGTCTTGTCTTGTCCAATCCTGCTATCCTGGCACACACTGCCAGAGGATTCGTTGCATGAAATATTTCTCTTGCCTGAAAATATCAATGGTCATACCCTAACAAGTAAAATTCAGGTTCTTAGCCTGATATGCCGGCTATGTATCTTTCTTTCTTTAATCCTATTCCCTCAAGGGACAGATCTCCTCCATCCCAACTAGACTGTGCATACTCCCCTCCAGCATCCACCTTATTCCCAGTGCATCCTACTTCTCTTAATCTTACCCATCCTTCAAAGCTCAATTTAGTCATATGTCCTCTTATATACTCAAAGTAATGGCAAAGCAACCTAAGTGTGCCAGAACTCTTACTTTCCTTCTTTAAAGAAACACTGTCATTTTATATACATAAATAAAAAATAACCCCAGTAGAATTTTCAATAGGAAAGTTTGAAAGAAATCAATCTGTTAAAAGAAGTGAGTTACAGAAAATAAATAGGAAATCTGCACATGGTTTCCAATAAATACAAAGAACCATAAACATATACCATAATTGGCTTGTTATGAACTTATCCTTTTGATGCATTTTCAGTGGCCAAAAAGGAACATTTTAAGAGTTCTTAAAACTATACAGTTGCAGACACTGAATTGATTGATCACTCATGTCAGCACTCAGGCCATCCTGTGTAATTCAGGCTTTACTCCAAAAGCTATTAATCTGTTCTTCCTAAGTTATAAATTTTAAGCTAGTTATTAATACAATTCAGTTCTCTAGGACTTGTCTTTTAGATCCTCAGAAGAATGTTAAACTTCTTACAATGACCCTGTTCCTCGACTGTCAATTTCTTATTGAAAGAGATTTTCATTAAGATTGAAAATCTTTTGCATTGAGTCATGCTTTGCTTTGACCTTGTCTTTTCCCAATGCATTTCAATCTTGAAAATAAGCCCCCTCTTTTTACCTTCTTATGCAGCTCAACGAGTCAATTTGGGATTCAACATAGATGTCACGTTGCTTTATTTATCAATATTAGATAATTCCTCTTGCCATATTGAAGCATTTTGAGGGAAGATATCTATGCTTTATCTCCATCCTGAATGTCAAGGTTATCAAAATTAGTTCCAGACACAGATGTTAGAAAGCCTCATTCAATTGAAGAAATAAATGTAAAGGATTTTAAGGATACAATTAAGCAATATTCCATCACCAATTCATGTACCTGTCTCAAGGACAAGCTATTAGTTTTATAGTAGTTTGCTTTATATTTTTCCGATTCAGAGTTGCCCTTCCTCAAACTGTTTGGTCTTCTTTTAGGGTACTTCTGCCAAAGAGTATACATGTCAAGAGTTTTAAAAGCAAATCTTCTGCCAAATCTGAACTTATTGTCTTTCTGGTAGAGGAAAAGAGCCACAGTCAGGTTCCAGGAAAAACAAGGACTTCTGTTTCTTTAAATGTGGATTGTTTGCTAGAGGAAAATTTTGTAGAGGTCTACAAATTTTCTACTCTACTAAAATGCTCTTCTATCAGATTTTTGTTCAACATAAATATATGTTGCTACTTGGAAATTTTCTTCTAAGGAGATGACCTAACTGAAATGGTATGCATGAATTTAATTGGCATTTTCTGGCAGGATTTTTGAAATTTTGCATTGGTCCATGCAAAAATGACTAACTATCCTGGCGGGTGTCTACCTTATTCATTTTCTTCCCAGCACTGAACATTCTCTGTGCCCAAAGCTTCAACCATTTCCTATCTTTCTATTCTCTAATATAAATCTGACCACTGGTTGCAGCTGTAAGTACCACAGCAAGTTATCAATTTTGAAAGTGAGATTTTTGGCCCGTCACCCCTATAACAGAAGTGAGACCCGCCAAAGGCCCACTGGGACCTGACAAAGACCTGACATATTCTGGATTTGGGTTCACAGGACAGAAGTGAAAAAACAAGGGGTTTTAAAGGGCATCTTTCATACTTCTAAAGACACCTCACTGTGATCAATTCAACTATAATGAATCTAATTTCCACAACCATACCTAGTAGTGAGATTACAAATCAAGTTAAAAGATATCTAACATATTCAAAGATGGATAAGACAAGCTTCTACATATAAACTCTTTTTGGTTGAGTACAAATGCGCTTGAAATTTAAAAATGTTTTATGACATACAAACTATATCTACATGGCTAAATATCAACAGGTTAAGCCAATGGAACATAGTTAACATAAAACTAGTTTAGTCCTTCAAAAAACTACTCCATCAAGCCACTGCTGCCATTCCTAAATAATGAAAAGTTACCTTCATTCTGAAATAGTGGCAAGATATGTGGCCCTCACTAAGGGTGTGTAAGAATTTCCATTTAAAATTTTCTATTTTCGGGGATTTATAAAACCCATAAAAATTCTCTCCAAACTGAAACTTGGCAAACAAGAACTCAGCATGAGGACATTTTTTTAAAGCCTAAATTTAAAAACAGTATGTTCATATAATTTTTTAAGCAATAAAAGGACCAAAAAGGAGAGTTTTTTTGAGGTTTTAGTTGCCTTTTTTAAAAACCTGCATTCCTCAGGAACTAGTTTGTTTTTAAAAATGAAAACAGGCAGACTATAAATCCAAATTTTGGTCGTATTTCTTCATGAATGGTATAAATTAACATAATCTAAAATGGACCTTATCATGAAGAAGAATATTCATTATTCTCAGAAGATTGTAAGCAGAAATAAGTTAACCTGCCTTCCAATATGGATGTGAAAAATTTTAAAACTATGCATCACTTCTCTTTTTCTGAGCTACAGAGCCATATTCAGGAGTGAAAAAGTTCAATGAATCACTACCATATTTTTAGCCAGAGAATACTATATTTCCTATCTCTGCTTCCACCAAAAACTCCTAGAACTCTCATATACATGAACATTCTATTTATTTAACATTACCTTATCATGCCTTCAATTTTGTTGTGTAGCAAAGTAAAGTAAGCATACTGTACCTCCAAAAACATCTGTCTCAAATAGATGTCATAAGGTTGGTCTAATATTGCGGCAAACGTATCTCCATATACATGAGACCTTTACTGTCTTAATTACAAAATTATGTGACTTCTCTGTCCCAAATACAGTTATTTGGAAAGGGAATGAAACAAAAAATGAAGAGGGCATATAATCTAGTGCTAGATCTGGACGCTTAACTATAAACACTTGTATCCACACCAGCTTGTAGAAACATACCATAAAAATATTTTCAGGAAATACAGTTTCAGCTGGACTATTCTCTTTCTTCCATACTTTTGAGAATATTTGGGAATTCAGGGAACCTGTAGCCCATTGGACCACATCTGATTTTTCATCATCTCAATCTTCAACTGATCCATCTCATGCACCTTTGCAGTTTTGAAACTGTACTGTACAGTCTACAGTGGGCTTATCTTCTGCCCCCACTTGCTGGCCTGGCTGCTGGCCAGGTTCTCCTTGGTGCTCCAAGACTTAGAATGTCCTCAGAAATGCATGGCTCAAACCTTCATAATTTCACCTTAGAATCATCATCTCGATTAGTTCACAAACACCACTCGTTTTGTACTTAAAACTAGAAACTGTTAGGAAATAAATGCTATGAAGAATTAAACTGGCTAATCAGATCAATACCTGGAAAACTAGAAAACAAGGAAAGGAGGTGAATATTCTAAATATAACCAAAAGCAAAAATACTATTTTGGAATAAAAATCCACCATAAACTTAAGAGTAAAAATGTTATCTTTACTACTTTTAGAATCTTCATTGAAAATAGAGGAAGTAGCATTAGAGTGCTTAAAATTTGTTTTGATAAGAGCATTTATTTAAATTGAGATTTCTCTTTCTTCTTACATGATCTATTCCCAAGATGTTAGCACTCTTAATAGTTTTTAAATATGTAATGAATTATTTTTTAATTTTTCTTTAAATTATTAATAGGACAACCAAATTTTACATGCAAAAAATATTTTATGAAATGATTCAAATTTACTATAATGGTGCCATTTCTTGTTAATAGAAATTAGTTTCATTTTGCAGTGAGCTATTACATATAATTCCAAATACATTCCACTTTAATCCTTCCAATAAATGCCAGATAAACAAAAATAGCTAAATAACTAAAATTACTTGCTAGGATAAGGTAGAAAACAGCCATGGTTCCAAGCTGTCTTTTCTCATGTTCAAATGCATGACATCTATTATCACAAGATATTTTCAGTGGCATGTGCCAATTCCAATGTTAGAAAAACAGGACAAATTCTGATGGTTTTTTAAAATGCATTTCCTCAATGATAAAGACTATTAGCCCAATACTGGAAGGGAACCTCGAGAGATTATCAAGTACATTCTTGAGAAAATTAAGATAGTCTATAAGGAAAACTTGTTGGAGACTCAAGAGAGTGAAACAACTTCTCGAGGGACGCAGAGTGAACTGGAGAGAGTCATAGCTGGAAGACAAAGATACCTCTCTTCACTGTTCAAACTCTTTACTGTTCCATGTTCCTTAAATGCTACTAAGATCTTCATAACACAAAGGAGATTCAATTTTCTTAAAGACTAAACTTATTGGGAATCTTATTTAAATAGATTCAGCAACAAAATACAGCAACATAAACAAGTACAGTTAAAAAGTTAGAATTAATTCACTATTTTATATGGAGAGATTTTAAGAATGAGTGATTACCTGAAACTACACATCTTCCCATGAAGTATAAATTGAATGTAATGCCAAATATCTTTTTCTCATTAATTTAAAAAAAAGTAATTAGTTTGGCATTTAAAATTCATTAAAACAGATCAACACCTTTTTTAGGCAACTGATCTAAATCAGGATACAAGTATTTCATGTTGGTACTATATTAAAGATTTTTCTGTAATTTTAAAAAGTTCTGAATGCTCATATTTTCTTCTTTAAACAAAAAGCTAGTTTTGATTAATAAATGTCAAAGACATATCGCAAGAGAGGATTGTTCTTGCATATGAACATTAATATGAACAAAGGTCTATTCTGTAATTGGTGTGGACAGATGAAGATAAAAGACAAAATAACTGCCTCATCTTGGATTATGATAACAAATGGTATTTATAAAGGACCAAAAGAGCATTCATCTACCTGTGCCCACACTGGCTCTATTTGTAAAATACTGATTGCGCTACTTCAAGACCCCATTCTAACTTCAGGAGCTGGTTAGATATCAAAGGATCCCTGTCAATTACCATTTGTTATTTGTAAATAAAATTCATGACAGAGTAAAAATTGATTTGTGTTCCAAGATCATTATCTTCTTTAGCTCTGTTCTCTCTGATTTCCTAAAAATTTCCTGAAGTCTTCCCAATGATATGGTGAAGGACATACTTGGCGATCACCATTTTAAAAAGCAAACTACATAGATGACACCATTAAGTTACCACATATACCTCTGTTCTCTGAGTCTAAGGTGACACTAAGGTCACTAAGTCACCTTAGTGAATGTCACCTCCATTATATGGAATGGATGAAAAAAGAAAAGAAACACAAAGAATGCCTTTGATTATTATGGGGTAACAATGCTATGTTATCATGTATTTTGAAGAAAATTATCACAGTAGGCATTTTAAAAATATCTGATTATAAAATGAATGAATCTTGCTGTAGCTATTGAAATTATTTGAGTCTCCTATGTTCAAATAAGCAAATGAATTTAAAATTTTCATTACTGATCTTGCATTTTAGACTTATCTTTACATTTTATATTTTTATATATTCTTGTTACAATATTCCTGAGAAATTTAAGTCAGGAAATTTTAATGTTATACAATGTGAGAGAAAAATATTTTAATAAAAGCTGAGTTGAAAAGACTCGAAAAAGATGAGTGGCCAGAAAAGTAATATTGGTTTGGAAATGGATGATATATATAAAGATTGAGACACGTTGCAAAGTCAGAAGACTTCTACCCTGAGATTACTTCACAATTCTCTTTTTGGTCTCACTTCATCATTAAAATCTGAAATCTGAAACTGGAGAAGATGGATTAAACAACTGTTTCAGTAAAAAAGAGAAGTTTAAGTTTCCATCAGCCAACCTGACTCAAAGAAATAGCTTCCACTTCAAGAAGCCAATGTTCACATGTTCTGTATGCTTCAGCTACAATAAAAGTGCTTAAGATATTCACTTTTTAAATTGTTGCCCGCTGTAACTGATTTTTTTTAACTGTTTGTTCAATAATCCACTGATTAAGGCCTTCAACTGTGGTTTTCAATAGATGGCTACTTTGCCCAACATGGGGTATTTGGCAGTATCTGGAGACATTTTTGGCTGTCTTGATAGGAGCAAGGGGTGCTCTTGGCGTCTAGACCAGTGATGCTGCTAAACATCCTACATCACACAGGAGAGTCCCACAGCAAAGAACTGTCTGGCTCCAAATGTCTCAATAATGCTACTATTGAGACCTTCACTATAATGTAAGAACTCTACCAATAATAAAAACAAGTAAAATAGAATTTAAAAGTTTAATCATTGCTTAATGTTTTTCTAATAACAACCTCAGGGATGATCCATTTGCTTCTTATTTGTACATGCATTTTATTATTTGATCCTCACAACAAATGCAGAGGTAGGCAATATTGTTATGTTAGAGTGCAGGGCACACAGGTTCATAAAGTTTAAAGCATATGAGCAAGTTTACAGGAGGCTAAGACTAAAGCACAGTTAATCCACTCTCAAGCCAGTGTTCTTTTTCCTGCATAACTCTGCATCATTGAATTGAAACAATATTATAAACACTTTTACAGAATGTCTGAAAAATTAATAGAAAAAAGATTAAAGTGTAGGGAACAAAATCCTATTTCAGTTTTATTTTTGCTTGAAAAGGGAAATGGTAAAAAAAATTCTTTTTCATAGTCTTTGATATACTTTTTGCTAATGCAAGAAGCAATCTAGGGCTATTTTGTGCTTTTCAGCCAAAATATGATTGTTGATCCAAATATAGAACATCACCTTGTTCATCAAAGGCAAGGAATATTTTCTGCTTTGATATTCCTAATAAATAGTTTAAAAACATTGAATTTCTATCTTCCTATAAGCTTCAAAGTGGAATTACCAATTTATAGTCACTGAGTTGTTCTTAACATTTAGATAGACACCCTAATTACTCTGTTCTTCAAATCATGCAAAAGATTCACTTTTTTAAAGCCTCTGAAAGGCTCTGCATAAATGCACTACCTCCCTGGAAGAGACCTTACAAGACAGTTTTCCTAGGACCATATGAAGAACACATATCAAGATAATCAGTTTGAAGTTTTTTGTCTCAAGCCATTTTTACATAACCATTATTAAAAAGAAAGCAAGAGGAAAGATGCCAAAAGATGTCATAAGGGTCTTTAAAAGCTACCTGGTATGACAACATCAAAACATAAAAATGGGTGTCCAAATTCTGATTTCTAGATTACTTTGGACAGAACAAAATGTCAGAGACATGACAATCTTCCATCAGTTTCAAACCTTTTCCAGTTTGACTCCAGACTCCATGAATTTGACCTTGACAAAGATTGGTCTCTTTGGTTGTTGAACTTTTTGACACTTTCCATTCCTGTTTCACTGTGTCTGTTCCACAAATGTTAATTTTGATCACTGACTATTTAACACAGTTTATAAGAAATCATAATAAAACTGGATACAAAAGAATTACTTAGTGAGCCACTCTGGTGAAGAAAAGGCTCCAGAACTTGTTCTTACTACTACTATACAGATTTGATCCACATCAGGATTGAGAATAGCAATGAAGGATCAGGAGTCACATTCCAATAAGAAATCCCAGCAGTACTCAGTACTAGAAGCTTCTTGGTAGTAGA
Organism: Glaucomys volans; assembly: GCA_020662805.1. NCBI lineage: Eukaryota > Metazoa > Chordata > Mammalia > Rodentia > Sciuridae > Glaucomys > Glaucomys volans. The sequence continues at coordinate 439,778 of JAJEJO010001064.1, forward strand.
GAAGAAAAAAGATTCAAAATTTACAGAGACAAAGTTAGCATGTGGAAAATATATACAAATCTTACAGTTCATACATGAAGGAAACTTGATGGAGGTGGTCCCAAAGAGACTTTTGGTCCTAAAAATTTACATCACACAACAATCATGAGTTGTAAAGCTTAAGGAAGCCATCCAATACAATCAACAACAAATTTTGATTATTTCAGACTACAGCAAAAACTGCTCTCTTTATAGAAAATATTATAAAATTGTTGCATAATCATAGAGCATACAGACAGAAATGTGAGAGAAAAATATTAAGGGGGTAATCAGAAAGATAATTAACAAAAACATTATGTTATTCTTCTGAATTTTCATGAGAGGTAGAATATTTGTCAAATTTTTAAATTCCCCAATTTTCTTTGATTTATTTGTTCTTTCTTACTGAATATTAATTTGTAAGCCAATGGCCTATCTAAAATTATGAAATATTTTTATTAAAGAGGGGGACCCAAATTTTTGTTAGGCTCACAAAACCTGGATTCACCTTTATAAATGGTAATAGAAATTGAAAAAAGTATTAGGAACACAATACACTTATTAAAGTTGAAGAAACACCATATGGCATAGGTATACTCATCTGAAAAAGAAAATCAGGGGTCAGAAGAGTGATGTTGACATTTTCCCAGTCCTACTTAGTGCCAACTGCAAATTAATAGAAAATTAAATCCCTTTTCACATAGCTTCAAAAGATACATGTAAAATAAACACTCATACAAGTATATGATGCATGGGTCATGAATACCACTGGCCTTTTATAAACTGTTAAGCTTATCTATTTTACATGTCATTAGGTAATATTTTCCTAGGAACTTTCCTAAGTGGCAGGGACCACTTCAATGCATGTACTTATACATGTCCAAAAAAATTCTGTGATGAAAGTTCCTTTAAATTAATTTGATATATTATTTCTATGGCAGTATTTTAGAACTTCCTTTTGCTTGTTGCTTTGTTGTACTTAATTTATAATCATTTTATTTCATGGCAGTGAACTTCACAGGAGAAAAAGCAAAAATAAACAACCAAACGTGTCACAAAAAATAAATGAACTTTCAGTCATAAGGCACACATTGTGCAAAACGAAGTAGAAACATATCCTTCAGATGAATATAACTTCTTAACAATATTATGAGGAAGGATTTACTCAAAAATGCTCATTACAGTGATCCTTTGAACTTAAATTTTTAATTAACTTTGAAATCCACAATGTAAATTTGAAATATATTGCCTTTACAAATCATGTTTCAGTTAAGGGACTGGAATAAACCAAAATCTAATAAAAAGATTCTCTTTCAAGATAATTTATTTAGTGACTCTAAATCCATTTCAATAGATGATCATTAGTTTGAAAATAAAAACTTGAGTTGTAATTTTAAAATGTGGGTATTCTGTTTTACCAATGTATTCAAGGAACAAGAGACTAAAGTATTTGTTCACAGAACTCAGTATATATAAAATGTTTTCTATATTAAAACTTTAAATTTAGAAAGTTCCACCTCGTATCATGAAGGTATTTATAATAATGTAAGGAGAACTGAAAATTAAAGGGAATAAATAAAGGATGTCATTTAATATATTTATTAAAATACAGACTAAGGAATGAGGTTCTAAGACCATATGAAGAATGGTTTTTAATCAGAGTAGATACAATGTTTTCCAAATCTCTAAAATATTTATTAAGCAAAATAATCTAGAATGCACTTTTCAAAAAAATCTCCCTTGTATAATCCATAACTATATTTTGGCAGTAAAACATGGTATCTCAAGTTCCCATTTGATTTCATCTCAAATATTCAACTTAGCAAAAGGGGAAACACACATCTAGATTCAAGACACTGACTCATATACATACCTCTTTGCTGTCAATGTAATCATGATTGTTTTGCTAATTCATCAACAGAAGAGATGGAAACACTTTTCAAAAACAGCATTAATATATGTCCTGATTGTGATTGGCAGTGTAAATTACATGGGAATTTTATCCTGTCAGCAGGTTCAAGACAATTATCCTTAGGTCTCAGTTCCAGAAATCCTCTGTACATATATACATATATATATTTCATACCCTAAAAAATTGAAAGAAATAGACCAAGAAGCAGAAAAAGTATAGGGAGAAGAAAGAACATAGGCTTGTTAGTTATCCCAGATGATCTCAGCTCATCTACCTTCCAGCACTTTTTCCATAACTTGCTTTAGATTCTCCAGAAAGCCAATCACCATGTTGGAAGAATATGCTATATAAGTACAGTCTAATCAGTAGCCAAAATTATTTTTATATAGGCCTTGAAAATACTTTACAAAACTAATTTTAACAGAAACATTATTTAAGTTGGCCTCTAAAATTATTTCTTCATTAATACTGGTATGAAGTTATGTTATACCAAAACCTTGGAAATGAGGCAAAATAAAAAGTAAGATGCTCTTTTGACATATACTGGTGTATTTAATAGCCTCTCAAAATAATTATTTAATGGTCTAGGGGCATTACCTGCATTTGACTTAAAATTAATTAAGGTTCCTTCCAGATTTCGTGAGGTTATATGTTAATTTTCTGTCCGAAAGAAATGAAAACTCCAAAGTTTCATATTGCTTTATTGATCTATATTAACTGGCTTTATGTCTAGTTAAAATGTCATTTTTGGTGAAATATTTTCTTCTAATTTTCCTTTAGGACAACTTTGCCACCTTTCTGGCTCCCTTATTTGTGACATAAATAATTTTAGTATGTGTTTATTCTATATTTGTACAAGTTAAATGTTTAAAACTCTGTCAAAATTATTTTTTGACAGGTTGGGAGTTTCCACTGTGATACCCAAGAGGATTAATTTGCTAGAAATATTTAAGCAAAAGCACTCTTAACTTAGCCATGAACGAACTCCAAACAATAGAACTTACCAAAGAACTTTAACTTTGGTGGTCTCTGCTTTTTATTCTGATGCTAACTCTGTTACTGTTTTTGCTTCTGGTTTGGTTCCTGCTCTGGCGTGCACAGGGCAAATATGTTATTCCCCACTGGCCACAGCAAAGATAGGGAATCCTTTACCAGCTGGTAATCTCTACTACTCTTCTACTCTCTGTTGGGTGAGGACAACACAAACTGTATTTCATTAGTCTCCTGCGTTGCTTGCTTTGTGCAAGAATGCATTTGATTCCCATGAAATAGAACACAAATTTCAGATCTGAACTAGTGAGTTTTCGTTTACTCTTGACCCTTGACTGAAGCTGAAGAACTGAAGCCTGAAAGCTTTCATTTCTGTGTTCATCGAATTTAGAAATGATTTGACTTCTTATTTTAAGTTTACAATGCTTTCCTATATCCACTGTGTATTAATCAATTATATGAAAATGTCTTAAATGTTAAGATTGTATTAGAGATTAATATTCAATATAGAATAATATTCCAATATTACCACAATTCCAAGAAAATAAACTGAACATGCAAAATTTAAATATGCTAATATTTTAAGAAAGAAAAATAGCAATCATTATAGAACCTATAAGCTCAGAGATTTTTATATGTGAATATAAATACAGGTTTCTATAATTGAGTTAAATATTTGTATTATTATGGCTCTTTTGATAATACTGTGTGGTTGAAAACACTACATATCTTTACCAATTTTTTACCAATCATAAGTATAAACCAAGGTTACACTTTTTCTTTTGCAAAAATTGGTTTTGTGTCTTTCATGAAGAGACTAAACTTTTTATAATGAACTATTGCTAACATTTCTGGAATAACACCTAGCATTGTGAAAAATGGAAAGTTATCTGTTTAACCAAAATGCTTTTATATCAACAATAATTATGTTCTATAATTTGTAAGGTTAAATACAATTTTGTATAGTCAACAGATAATCTTTAGATAACTGATGGATTTCTCAGTAAAATAAGGTATTGACGAATTGATCGCCGATCTATCAAAGTTATGGCGCAGCTCTATCTTTGGGTCATTATAATTTTTCCCACATTAAGAAAGTGTAAAATCAATGAGTGTGATTATAAAAGACTGTGGTGGCATTTATGAGCTTTGCTTGTCTGCTATAATGACTGTGGATGACACATATCTTAAATACCTACCTCTTAGATCTCTCTAATCATGTTAATCTGGATGATTCAGATTTTATATAAGAAAGAGAGGCAGAAAAATTCAACTGTGAAGCAAATTATGGAATCAGGTCCTTCTTTATCAAGAAAAAATTTTTTAAAAACAAACACTTTTCAAAGTAAAGTGCCTGGTTGTTTCATAATATAAAAAAAAGTACAGTGAAAAATTAAACCTGAGTATATACAAAATGTATAAGAGTTAATGGAAGTACACTTTATTTGACTTTTATTAAAAATACCAGCAACTAACATGCCAGAAAAGAAGTAATAAAATGTGTTAGCATTTAACAAGTGGATTGACTTATGCAAAATATAATATGAAAGGAATCCTGTAAATCATTTGCTATTACATATTACATTAAAGCAAAATCAGATATGCTTTTCCCCCCATTTTTACTGGTTCTTTTTAGTTATACATGACAGTAGAATCCATTTTGATAAAATCATATATGCATGGAAATGCCTTTTAAAATGGGAAACTGGTCCTACTAGATTTAGTCTGTTCTAAAAAAAAAGTTTTTTTTTTTTTATTTTACTTTCTGTGCAATATAATCTGATAACAGGGATCTGGTTTACAAGAGTAAGTTTCTATGCTTTGAGTTTTCTTTGGCACACCTTTGATTCTGAAAGTTCTACAGTTCCATAAGATTAATATTATTTCTCCAATGTTTGTTTAGAAATTTGCATTGTCATTTTGTTTCACAGGTAGTCAAGTTACAAGTTTTCAGACACTCCAATTTCTTTTATTCACCTCAATCTCCTGTGATGAACCTTTGGATTTTGGTTTTGCAAGATGAGATACTAAGTTTAGGGGAGCAGAAAAGATTATACACAGAGCATCCCAGCATAGCCCAAAAAATACTGCTAACTGCAAGCTTTCCTGTTAACAGAAATATGTAAGAAACACAAAGAACAGTGACAGGCAAGAGGGTTTAAAGTGCTTCAATAAGTCAGGAAGGTGGCATCCAAGAAAGCCAGCGTTCGACTTACCCTTCTGTTTGGTGTCCGGGAGATTGTCATAGCCTAGAAAGATGCACCATGGTAAGATTTGGGGTATGTGATGCTATGATTTGCTGTTCTAAAATGGTTATGAAAGCACACATGTGAAAGTCAGTATGCAGAAATGCACTCTTTTAAGACTCCTTGCAAACCACCTAGGGAGCTGCCTAAAGCTCTGTTCACACTTGAGTTTGACAGACCACCAGAAGATCCCTGAAATTTCATCCCGAATATTCAGATGTTTCTCAGGAGTTCAGAACTTTCATATGTGGCAAGGCAATGTAAAAGACTATCAAAATAACAAAAGCTGATGATGTGATTAAGTCTCCGATTGAAGTTTTCTGGTAAATAAGAAAGCTTCTCTTCTTTCTGGCAATTAACTATCAGGATTGTTACTCAAATCAGTTAAGAATCATAATGAATTGCTGGCCCACTGGAGGGCTTACAAAGTTAGTGCCAGGGCTGGGGTTTGTGGTTCAGTGGTAAAAACCTTCCCTAACACATGTGAGGCAATGGGTACCATTCTCAGCACTGCATATAAATAAATAAAAATAAAGGTCCATCAACAACTGAAAATTTTAAAAAAGTACCAAACTCAAAATACATAAAAGGATCTACCATTTGCTTATTAACAATTTTTAAAAATTGTTTAGCCATCATGAGGAAAAAGAATGCCTTATAACATACAATGTCACAATATTTCTACAAAAACTCTAAGGTCTACAAATGTCCTTTTATTTTAAGTTTCTTAAAAAGTTACCCATAATTGGAATTACTGGATCATTTCTATGATTTGATTATTAAAATGATCAAATAAGTGGATGAAATTTTATTTTACCTGCTTATATGGATGCTAACTACATACATTAAATAAAGGAGATTTGGCATGAACAGGGTCATGCTAGTCTGTTCTTCAACAATAACTGCACATGCTGGTGGACTACTAAATTATTTCATACGACAGAGTCCTCATAATTTAGACATTTGTTTTGGATGCATTTTCTTCATATTTCTAGGAATGAAATCAGATTCACATGTTATTTGTATTAATATCAAGTCTTCCTCTCAATACAAATCAGTAGTAAACAGGAAGTGCTGAAGTAAAAGAAAAGTACCTTAAAACGTTGTGTGCATGGAAAATAATGGTGGATAAATGAAATTAAATCAACCAGCACCCAATAACTATCTTAATATTGGTCAACAAAGTTTTAAATGGCTAAGACCAGTACTCAAAATTGCTTATAGCAATAAGTAATCTACAACAATGCTTATAAACCCATTCTGAAAGTTACAGTTTCTCTAACTTTTTAAAGATTCAGATGACTGCTCATGAAAGAGTCCTAATTTCAAGGAGCTCTGGCCTTTAAAAAGTTATTTTCTTTCCATATGTAGAAGTAGATCTATTAAAGACAAAAATGAATTCAAAATTTTTGCCTCCATCTGATGCATTTTTATCTAAGAAATAAATCTTTTGATTTTACCAGAAATTGAATATGAAGGAAATATATTTTGGCAAATTCTGAATTTAGTGAGACTACATCAGTTTTTTTCCTTATGTACATATGGTGACAGTATAGTAAAATTTTCTCTTAAAATAGAAAACTTATAGTGAAAAATGTGATTAATGCTATACTCTACAAACTGAATTTGCATACAATTTTCAGTGACTTCTCAACTTGGATCAGTCAAGTTGTCTATATTTACATAAGTCCAGAAAAGCAGAATCTATATTCTACCTCCAGGACTCCTACTCATATTGGAGGAGTAAAGATTAAATTCATAAGCAATGACCATTTTAAGCCAGATAGAAGGTATTTCCTCCCAAAAATGGTTGGTGGTGGAAGAGGAAGAATACAAAAGCAGTAGGAACAGGTTTTATGTGTTAACAGGGATGATGCAATAACTACTCAACCTCATTCTACAATGGACTCTTAAAAACTGTTCCTTTGCTTTTCATTTTCAATTTCACCACCACTTGCGTGCTTAAAATCAAAGTTTCTGAATGTAAGAAATGAGGTAGCAGCAACAACTGTCCTCTCCATGTTGTCTTCACATTTATTTCTAAAACGCTGATGCAGGAGCTGTTTCTGTGGATTCTGATCCATAATATCATTTATCAATCTTCTTTGACCCAATATTAGAATGATGTTATTAATGAAAACAAAAATGATTTTTAAAATTTGGTGATAATTAATTTCTACAAATATATGAAAGATTATAGGAGTTTTTCATTATAAGTAGCCATTTACTTCACTTGAGTTTCATATATTAATAAACAGTAGCATCTGTCAAAGTCATTCATTCAACAAATATTGTACAACCAGTATATGCCACATTTTACAATTTGTTCTGTACACCATTACTGTTTAATATATTGGCCCATTTTTTTCTTCAGTTAATCTCTCATCTATAATTCACCTTTACAAACTATTTTCTTTCTTTTTATATGTAGAAATAAAATTCAGAAAACTCAAACTCACTTTGGAATGGACTTCATGGCCCTGTCTTTATCCTGCACTGGACTAAAGAGCACAGTGAACAGAGACAAGTGAAGATGCCAAGAAAGATGTCATGAAATGCCAGATGGTCTGATGACTGGAGGAAGTCTTCTAGAATGTTTTTCCTTTTCCTTTTTCTCTTCTTTACTTATCCATTTATTATTATTATTATTAATTATTATTATTATTATTATTTTGCTCTACTAGATTTTAGGTATCATCTAGGACAATATAGGACCTCATGAATAAATTTCTCCTATAATATTGGGGGAAAAAAAAGAAAAAAAAAATGCATGGTGAAGGGTGGTGACATTTGTTTGTTCATTCACAGAATGCACTGATTCCTGCCATGAGCCAGACCATGCTAAGGGGAGGCCCATGTCCACAATACACCAGCATGGTCATTGCCTTCATGGGCTTGAAGTCTGCTCTGAATAATATGGTCTACTGAGGTATTATGGGAAGAAAAGTTTTATGCTCATAGCTGAGTGGGGAATCAAGTGAGAAAGGAGAAAATGAGGGAGATCTTAGATGAAGCCAGAATTCTAAGGAAGAAAAGAAAGCACAGAGTGCCCAACTGGAAGGAAGAGCTTTGAATGTCTGAACTACACTATGATAAAGGCATCACCCACATAACAGGGATCAATGGACAGGACACGTGTTCAGGTTCTCAAAGATGATTAAGGAATCGAAATACACATTAGTGTGAGACTCTAGAGGTCAGGTCTTTATTGCTTTAGTTTGTGAACAGAGTACTTGATTAAAAGCACTTACCTAACAGAAATAGTGGTAACAAATATTCAAGATTAATTACCTAGAGCTGTTTTCTCCAACACAGGAGCCACTAGCCATATGTAACTCTTTGAAATTAAATTAATGAAAACAAAATAAAATGAAAAATTTAGTTCCTCAATAGTGCTAGTCACGTTTCAAGTGCTCAACAGCCAAATACAACTTGTGGCTACTGTATTTGGACAGAAAATATTACAGATAATTTGTAATATCATAGAAATTTCTAATGAAGTGTGAAATATACTGAAATTCAGAGTTGTTTAAAGTAGGAGAAATCTAAATGAGAATTTGTTCATTTGACTAACAGATGTGACTTCAAAAACAATTGTTTGTTAAGCAAAATTTTCACCTAATATGGTCATAAGACTACTTAGCAAAGTGCATACTAAAAAATAATGTTGGGCAGGACTTAACTTGTGAAGACTTTACACTGTGCATTCAGAGCAGGAAATAATATAAGGATAAATACAATGGAAATATGTAAAATACTCAAAAATGTCTGTGTCATTTGATTTATACCGGTAATGCTATAATGAACCTAATTCAGGTTTCATTTTCTGTAAACTAAAATGTTGCAAATAATAGGCAATACACACACAAAAAGCACCAGTATTACTAACTTTTAATGTCCTAAATCTGTTTTCCTGTCTTCTATTTTCCAACGACATACTACTTTTATAAGTAGGACAAAGACAAGAAAAAAAAAGTGTTAGAAAAGAAAGTTAATTTTGAGAAAGCAAAAGAGAGAGAAAGGCCTAAATAACAGAAATTTAAAAATTATATAATCAAAACTGAACATCACAAATTTATGACTTATGTAGAAGGCAATAAACAATGTGCTAAAATAAAACATTAGTTCTACTACATTAGAAAAGGAATCCCCAGATTATACTGCATTAAATTATGTGGCAAAGAACCAGGCTATTTGTTTCTACCAGCAATAAATTAGATAGTCACATAAGGATTAATTGCAAAACTGACCCTTGAAACACTGCCCAGTAGCCCAATTTTGAACAATAACTCAAACTTGGTCTTCTACCAAAGAATTTTTAGTAAAAGAATCTGAATGGCTTAAGTCATGGGAGAGATATATTGGTGGTGTGAGTTTCCCTCTTACGAATTTTTCCAGCTAGCTACCTACCTACCAGCCAAAGTGTACATATTTTGTGTTTCCCTCCAGGGTTCAGCACCCTGTGGAAGACTGTATAAAGTCCTTGCATCTATGTTTTCCAGGGGACATCAGGTTTCATAATAAACCCAATTTTCATTATTCTTGGGTTCAAGAATTTCACAAACAAAAGGTATTGATTATATAAATGGCATAGAGCTTTCAATCCCCAGCCATATCTTTCATTCTGAATTCAGCCTTCTGTTAATCTTTACTCATCATTTAATCTTTATTTTCTACTCTCTTATCTCTAAAGGAAATATGTGCTCCATAAAAGAACAGCATCATTTAGGTAAGCATAACACCACCTATTTGTCAGATATGCATGGCTCTCTTAAACATATGAGGTAAAACAATTTAACCACAAATGTGTGTGAGGCTTTGTTCACTGTTAAAATCATAAAAATGAATATTTAATGATCTTACTATTTCTGACAATTTAACCAATAATACATTCAATTTCCCCGGCATCTTTCATGCTGAGTTCCTACATAATAAAAAAGAAAAGGAAAAAGAATGAAAAATCCAATGGCAGACTTAGAACAAAGAGAATAAAAGAACAGTTATAATTCTACTCACTCCTTTTCTTAGTTTCTAATACAGTAATAGGTGATTTATAATACAATTGACACTATATGAGGTAAAAGGTCCCTTTCACCAGCCAATTATACCTTCACTTGAAAATGATCCTGGGGAGAAAAGTCAACTTAAAAAAAAATGTAGTTAATAGATGAGGAGATATTTACCTCTCCAAACACTCAAGATAATTGAGCATTAATAAAAAGAAGCCATTCTGGTATTTTATTTCAGCTGACATTACCTCCTTTGACTAACAGGGTTCAGATAAAATGTTCCCTCTATATAAAAATAAAATGGCCACTGTTATCCATTCTCAAAGTGTCAGAATCTGAGTAAGACAGCCAAAATTAGAACCTTCCTACTGCTCTACCAGGAAATAAAGACGATTTTGTTTCCAGCTATCTTAGATTTCAATGGATAGGTAAAACAGGAAAAGATCGAAATGTAATCAATGGCATGTTGATAGGTCCCAAGGGGAGATTTTTAAATTTGCCTGTTCTCCTTGCTCATCTTCTCTCTGCTTTTAGTAAGTGTTCCTGAAGAAAGCAATAAGTGACTTAACAGGCACCATAAAAACAGATGTGCTCTTTCTGGCAAAGTAGAACTGGAGGTTAACTACTAAACTTTATAAAAAATGGTAAACTGGGGGATTCAGGAGACAAAAGTTGTGACACTAATCTTTTTTTTTTAATGCAACTGTAGGGCGAGGATGTGTTGGTTTATGATAGGAAATTAGTTACAGTAAAAGCTAACAGCAATTAAGCACTTAGTGTCGCCAACACGACTTTAAAGTGAGCCTAAACATGGTACCTCTCCCAAGTCTCTCTGGGTGTCAGGATTATAAGCAAACGTGGCTCCACAACAACATGAACACAAGACTGACTTTCATTTTAAAATGGTAATAAAGGACTCAAACACTCTTAATCTGCATTTTAATATTCATTCACTCATGGTATGTTCAACTTCACGGACCATAGCGATCAAACTAGCATTCTCAGAAAGGTGGTAGGAAGCCTAGGGACATAAATGATAATTTAAAAAATTAAGATACACACTAACCCAGTGGATAGATAGTGTTGGAGCTAAATGGGCCAGCCCTGAACCATTAATCCATTTATGTACAACAGTATTCAATTGTGGAAATGGCATAACATGCAGTATAATAAGACGATAACCAGAGCTCCTTATTTATTTATTATTTTTGTAGAAACTACTTGAAATAGAATTTGGAAACAATGAGAATAAACTCCCATCACACAGAGCAGTTAAATAGTTATGAATACAAATCAAGATATGGAACGGTTGGTTAAAAACCTCCTGGAAAGGACAGAAATTAGGAACAGTATCACTGGTGACATCCAGTTAAACTGTTAAGGAAACCATGATTTGGGTTAGAGAGGAGATGATGAAAACCTGCCGCATGGTCACAAAGGGAGGCGATGAAAAACTGGCAAAGAAAGTGTGTTGGCTGACTGGCTACGAGACCAACACGAGCAAGAAACCAAAGGCAAAGTGAGTTTCTAGCCAGGAAAAGCATCCATACAGTGTGTAAGCCAGCCACAGAGGTCACGTGAGCAAATAGGTAAAACTCATACATTTAAAAACCTATTAAAAACTCTGCCATAAAAAGTTTAACTATGGCTTTAAAAAGCTTATCTCAGTAAACTTTAAAAAAAAATACAAGGAGATGGAAAATTACATATACATATATATACACATATATATGCGCACTATTAATATCGAACCCACATCTTTATACTAATTAAAATGCATGATCTGAAAATAGGTGACAAGATGCACTTCATGCAGTAGAAATCTATGTCTACCTCTCCTGTAAAAGAGGAAGTTTGCTCTGCAGAAAGATTCTATACACATTTTCACTGCATTCAAGGGAGTGAGAGTGGAATGATCTCAAGGTGTCTCCACAGTGTAAAAGCTGCATTATATTACAGAAAGTTTCTGGTGTATTTATTTTTGTGCAAACTGTATCCTTGGTCATTGACCAGAACAACTAAGGTCGACAACAGGTAGACACTTGGTAACACTAGTTTCTAGCACCTGGTAAACTAGCATGCAGAAAGCATCATACCTCAACATGCACAGGATGCCCATCACCTAGAAACAGGCATCCGAAAAGGAAATAGAAAGACACTCTGTGCATAGGAGTTGTTTACAAAGGAGCTGAGATACATAAAATGAGCAATAATTTCTATCAGAGAAAGATATGGAGGCAGGATAGCCAAATGCTGAGACTACCTACCTGAGTTCTATATTCTACTCCAAATCTGGAAAACCTAATCATTTTTTTTTAATTCTTCATGTTATTGTTGAGGACATCTCAACACATTATCATAAACTGAATATTTGCTGTCATCAATTATCCTTTGAAAATCTGATTTTTAATGTTATAATATTCCATAAGTAAAGATGAACTCAATTTTTAGGTATTTTACAAGTATCATGACAAAAAGCCACAAGGGTCAACCCCATGCTCTGCAGTATTTGCATCTCAGAGGAGACCAGAGAAGTTAAGGCATGCAGCTTCCTTAGTAAATTAGGCAAATAACCCAGAATGTGGACCCAGAAAGTACAATGAACAGAAGGAGGAAACAAGCAAGATGCATATCCTGAGTGAGTCAGGAGGAGAATCAGGGAGCTCCATGCTCATCAATTGTGGCTACAAGGACATACCAACATTAGAACATAAAGACATACGAAGGTGAACACAGTGACTTACAGGGGAAACATCATCCATTTGTCAGGCTGTCAACTGCACTGCAGAGTCTATACAGTGATTGTCATGTTTAAACGAATGGGTCTCTAACTTTTAGTTTATTAATTTTAAGAATTAACAAAAATGACTGATACGGATGTATGAGAAACTTTGAAAAGGAAAGATCAGGCAGACTGAAAGAGTTAGGGAAGGTTTCCTGCAGATATTGAACTAAGAGCTCTGAATTTACTGTCAATATTAAATAGTCAAAAGTATTTTGTAACCAAAGAGGTTGGTAAATAGGGCCACCTGGCTTGTTCAAACAACTTGCTGAGTACTGCTGAATCCATCAGCTATGATCTGGAATCTTTCATCTCCAGGGTTCAAAACCAGAGGGACTGAGATCTAAAGGAGGGGGAGAAAAGAGTCACAGGGAACAAAGTGATAGGATTGGGGGCAATCTAATACATCGTATATGCAGAGTTCAGTGAGTTAGTAAGAAGGAAGATGGGAAAGGAAAAACTGATAAGGTAAGAGAGACAGCCCAGGGGACTAAAGAAGCCAGTTTAGGAAAGAAGTGCCTTTTCCTTACAGGGATGGGAGAGAGCTGATAAAGCCCTTTCAGTAAAATAGAAGAGATAATCAACAAAGAGTAAGAGAATGAAGAATGGAGAATGGAGAATGTCCCTGGTTTGTGAGGACTAGCAGAAGCAGTCAAATAAGGACCCACAAAAGGGTCACTGGGTATAGATGGAGGCCCAACAGGGAGAAAAGAGCACGCAGACAGCTGATGATGTGTGGACCAGGAAGTGCTTTGGGAAGACTGAGGAAATGGATGTGATAAGGAAGGGGAGGATGTGGTCACAGATGGGGGTTTCTGAGTTCTTGGTCTTAGGGGTGTGTTTTTGCAAGGAATGATGAAATTGGAGATATTGCATGCCTGTGGATATGTGAACAAAGGGGAGTAGAATAATTACTGACACTGAAGAGGTTGAGAAATCCCAAAGGAAAGATCCCGGAAAGAGTCACCAACTACACAAAATAATCCACAGATTAGATAATCAAATTTGAGATAATAATGCTTGTGCTATGATTTTCCTTTGAAAATTGCTACAATAGGGTCCAAGATTTCTAAAATATGTTGCACGATCTGGGTAAGAAACAGAATTAAATTACAGTACAATTTTTATAATATTTGAAAACAATGTGCTGAATATTTGACTGATAGAAACTATAGAGATTAGATGAAGACTCTAGAACCAGAGGACAGGCTCTTCAGGCATATTTCTATACAGCTTAATTCTACAAATATTAATTGTACAACTATTTCAATCAGACACTAACTTTGGAATCTGAAATTCCTTAATAGGACACAGTTCCTGTCTTAGAAGCCCTAAGTCTCCAAGAGATAGAGTTGAAAGCAACTAATATAAGATGGTACGATTTCAGACCAATCATTAAGATATATTCACTAATGGTAGAACCAGAGAAGGCATCCATTGGATGTGAAGTACTAGCACTGAGTTTTAAATGGGAGTATGATTCATACTGAGACCACTCATAGCACAGGGTATGAATTGCCTAGACATTCCCTGTCACATAAAAAGGGATCAAAATCTTTCGGCAGGTGACAGGCAAATGTCAGATAGGAGATGTGGCTGCATGAAAACAGCAGAGCCAGCACTTAAAGGGATTTGGATGCCATGGGGATGGTAAGGCAGGAAAGGGATTTTAAGCAAGAGTCAAAGAGAACCACCATGAGATTTTATAAAGGCAACTGCTGAGGTGTGGAGGGTGGATTAGAAAGAGCAAAACTAAAAGCAAGAAAAGAACTTCAGTGGCTACTGCAGGAGTTTAGAGAAGAGAACAGGGTCTAAACCAAAACACTAGAACAGAAGGTGCCTTAGACTGATGAGATGTGTATATGGATCAAGGTGCAAAGATCAATTCCAGATGTTCTTCATTTTTATTTTGGAACAATTCAAAATTTTATATTGGAACAACACTGGTTAATGTCCAGGTATGAAGAACAAATTCTACAGACCTGAATAGATACTTTTCAAAAACAAAGAAATGACCAACAGGTATACAAAATTAAAAAGGGCTCAACATCACTTATCATCAGGGAAATGCAAATCAAATGTGAGATAATATGTTTGTGCTATGATTTTCTTTTGAAAATAACTCTAAAGGGTTCAAAATTTCATCACCTCCCTCCCATAAGAATGGCTAGTATCAAAAATAGTCAAGGTAGCAAAGGTTTGCCCTGGGGAAGGTGTGGAGAAAAGGAAACCCTTGCACACTCTTCGTGGGAATGTGCATGCATACAACCATTATGGAAAACAGTCTGGAGATGGCTCAAAATTTAAAAATAGAATTACCATATAATCCAGCAGTTCCACTGGGTTCATATCCAAAGGAAATGAAATCAATATGTCTAAGAGACATTTGCAGTGCACTTCCCTGTTTATGACAGTTCTATTCACATTGCCAAGAAATGGAAATAGCCTGAACGTCCACCAACTGATGAATGGATAAAGAAAATGTGGTGCATATATACAATGGAATACTGTGGGGTAACTACAGGTTACAATAGGAATACTATTCAGTCATAAACAGGAATGACATCCTGTCACATGCAACAATATGCTTGGAAGTGAAGATCATTATGTTAAATAAGATAAGCCAGAAACAGAAAAAAAAAAGCACTACTTGATGTCACTCACATATGGCATATAAAAAGAGTTGATCTCACAGAAACCGAGAGTAGAAAGGTGCTTACCAGAGGCTGGGGACTGGAGGGAAGGCAGAGATTAGAAAAGGCTTATAAGTGCATATTAAGTTACAGTTAGACGGAAGCAAGAAGTTCTGATGTGCTGATGCACAGTGGGGTGACTATGGGTTACAATAATGTGCTATATACTCACACAGTGAGAAGACAGAAGTTTCAATGTTTTCACAATAAAGAAAGAACGTTTGAGCCAGAGGTGGTGGTGCACACCTGTAATTCCAGCACCTCAGGAGTATGAGGCAGGAAGATGGAGAGTTCAAAGCCAGCCTCAGCAATTTAGCGACTAAGCAACTTACTTGCACCATGTCTCTAAACTTTAAAAAATTTAAAAATGACATTACATTTGAGGACACAAGTATATGCATCCTGATTTAAATATTTTACAATGTTTGTATATATCAAAGTATCATGCACAACTCCATAAATATGTACAATTGTTCTGTCATATTTCAGTTTACAATGAATTCAAATTTTTAAAAAATGGAAATTCTAGCTTCATCAAACTTTTGGCAATTTCTATGGCTACAGAGTAGAGGAATCAGCGTCAGCCCTGAGGTCATCTCCTAGGGTGTCCCCCGTTCTACACCATTTTACCTCCCACCCACCTGGGAACAGGGGTCAGTAGAAAAGTCTGTCCCACTCTTGGGGATGCTGCCAGTTAGGTTAAAACCTGGGCATGGTATCCCACGTGGAGTAGCTCCATCACCTCCAAGATTCTAATGAGACCAAATTTTAAGCCTCCTGTTTCCCACATTTAACTTGCTTTTCTTTTCCTTGAAAACATGTTTCCAAAAAACTGTGAGCTAAAATTAAATATTCCAAGTATTCCCACTTCAAGAAACAATGATGGCTACAAAATTGAGATATAAAAGAACATTTTCCTATAAACTATGCACCTCCTTTTGCCCCCTTCATATAAAAAATTTATATTCTCCCATCCTTTTAGAAGTAATTTTCATTTTAAATTCCCTCTGCACATGGTGAGTCAGTCTTCTTCAGCTGTCAGAACAAAATGTCACAGCCTGGATGACTTAAACAACAAAAATTGCCAGTTTTAATAATTATTTAGGTAAATATAAATACTCGTTTTAAAATTAGAAATATAGTAGGGACTTTTCCCAGTGCTTGCCAGAAAATGAATATTTTAGGTTTGAGAAAGTAAAAAATAAAGTTTTTTTTAATGTCTAAAGTAAAAATATCACTCATACGTATCAGAATCAAAACTTCTGACTCACATGCTAGCAACAGCACTTGGCCTTCAGTTTGCCTTTAACTTCACTATTTTTTAGAATTTCAGAATATTACAATCTGAGTAATATTTCAGGCTTTATTTATGAGTAATGAGTATACTGCCCCCCACTACACAAATAAAGTCAAGAGCTCTATCATTTCCCATACCTTGTTAAACTTGAATTCTTAAGTACTAAAATTAGATGGCTATTATATAAAATATGAAATTAATGAAGTAATCAAAAGTGGTATCTTTTAATACAATCATTTAGTAGCACACAGGTACATGATACAGAAAAAAAAACATTTTTACCTGATGCAAATAATTTAATCCCAAATTTATGATAAATACTTTAAAAATTATTCTAGGCTATCAAAATAACAGTATTTTATAGCATTTAAAAAATGCCATTTCCAAAAAATAAAAATGCCATTTCCAAAATTTCACACAACTCTGTTTTCACCAGTAATTTTTATGTTCATATTTTCTTTATTGTAATTAATACAAAATTCAGCATCAATTCAATCGGCTAATCTGATCCCTGCTCACTCACATCATCCCAACTGATATGTATCCAGTTAGACCCTGGCTTCACGTGTCCTGTCTGCCACATAAGCAGGTGTTTCCCAAATATTCTGAAATTCCTTCCCTTCTTTTTTTCATGTTTATTACAATGATTTTAATAGTCATAATCTTTACTTTGAAAGGCATTCCTTCTGTAGTATTTAAAATTCATATTTGATACATCTCATTATAAATGGTCAGCCATGATTACTATTATTTCAATAATAAATCATCAATTGTTCATGTGCTTTTTCTGAACACATTTGAAAAAGTCCCTTCCCTTCTTATTGGTGACAAATAGACATATTTTTAATGTTTTAGCCTTTTAAAAAACATTGACACAAATTTGAAGGTCAGAACATTATATCAGTAGGGCTCTTCCTTTGTATTCTCTTTAATTAAACATATAAACTGAATTCAGAAAAAAAGTCAATTTGTTTTGATAAATTAGCAAAAGCTTCCACATCACATCATAGATCATGAATAAAATGCTATTCCAGAGCAACAGAGGGAGCTCACACATACTGGATTCTCTCCCTGTCACCTCCCTCTCATTAGATAAAGGAAGGTTGTATTCGAATTTCTATTAAATAGTGTCCCATCCCCCCAAAACACCACATATAATTCAACTCAACATGGAAGTTAAATTCCAGTATTTACATTCTTCCACTCATAAGTCTTTTACATGTAATTTGGTTTTTCTTTTCATGAAATGTTATCTAAGAAATGCCTTTGGAAAAAGTTCATAGCTATGATTCATTCTGTTTACTGTGTTAAATAAAATGTGTTCTCAGAATTATACATATAAATGTTTGAGAATCAGAATCAAATTTGTTAAACACAGGCAGTCAAAATTTCAAAATCAACTCTTGCCTACAGAGAGCTATACAAAAATCTAATTAACAACCACAAAAACTTAATAAAGCTAAGAAACTCAATCATGTATAAAAAGCCATCAGAGAATAAAAACTTCTGCCAGAAAATCTTTAACTGAGTCTATGTAGGTCAACTATGCAAAATATATTTAACTTCCATGTTTATTTATTATAAAAACTTATCTTCTGATCATGTTTGGGGGCTCCAAATTAGTCTCCCATTAAATAGACACATCCTAAGATTCCAAAACAAATGTAAACATAGAAGAAAATACATATGTAAGACATTAAAATATAACTCAGAATAATTCAACTATTCAAAAAATTTATCTATTTTTTTAAAGCAAAAGTTCCAGGATTAGTTGAACTTGAAGAAATAGGTAACTGAGCTGGACTTCAAAAACTTGTAAACTGGACAATCATCCTTGATTCTAATTTGCTCCTGGTTTAATCTTAGTCACGTTGTACAAAGCCAACACTTATCCTCTGGTGTTCCGCTAATTGCTCGTGCTGCGTTGACTACTGGGAATGAACCACAAGATACATCACTGTAAACTGCAGGGAGTACTCAGTGATCAGGAGGTTAAAAACTCCCCATCAGCAGAAAGGGAGAATTCTTTACTCAACTCAGTGGTACAAATTATTTCCAGGTGGTGATAATTATCACTTGCGGTGTTTGATATTCCGGACTTTGCATCTAAATTTATACTTGACAAGTTAAACTTTTCATCGTGTGCATTTTCCCGTAATCTCTCAAAGGCCAGAGACAAGGATAGACGGATTAGTGATGGGTGAAACCAATTCCACCCAAAATGGCAACACTTAATTATAAGGCTTGTTGTTTATAATTAACTGTGTAAATCACTAACTTGAAAGTTTCTTTTCAAAGTATTTAAAACCAACTCTTTTCCCAGGGGGATTTAATACTATATATTATTACATAGCTAAGTATTATTTTGTTTGCTCTATGAACAAGATGTGCAAATGACACATTTTACAGAATGTCTTGCCAGCAAATTTGAAAACTTGATGAACTGCATTACTAGCACTGCTTTGTAGTTCTCAGGATTTTAGAACATTTTTTTTGCCATATGTACCTTTATGAAAGCCATAAAAAAGATAATGCAATCATATAAATGACTGTATGGAAGTAATTCTTGAGAGTGGAGAGTAAATGTCAATTTCTCAGTTTCAGAAAATAAAAAAGCAAGTTTCTAAATACATTTTCTGAGATGCATTCATTTTTCTGTAAATCATGTTTACAATCAGAAAACATTTACTGAAAACATACTATGTGCTAGATACCAAATGCTATTATTCTAAGTTCATTTTGTAGCATTAAATATATACTGAAAGGCAAGAATGATAATCCTGTTATACAGATGATTAATCGGAGGTTCAGAAAACATAAATAACCTATTCATGGCCACTAAGCAGGTGAGAGGTAGATCTACAGTTTGATCTTTAGTTCTTCTAACTCTAAACTTTTGCATCTTCAAAAACTTTACCAACACAGCATAAAAAAATGCAAATTATTCACCTACTCTGCAGATGTGCATCAAAGAAAACCACAAGGAAAAGAAAATGTGGATGCACTTGCAGTGAGTTTGAGATACTGTGATGAAAATATCATCACACCAAGTCAAACTGAAAGTAAGTCAGTAAAAACACTTTTCCAGTTTCTTTGTTCCTGCATTAAGTCGATATTTATTGAGGGTTTTACTATCAGGATAACTAGAAATATAGAAACAACTCCTGTCCAGACAAGTGCAAGAGATCTGTCAGCAAAGAGATAACTAGGACACTGCATGAGAGGTTCACTGGGAAAGGCATCAATGAGGGCTACAAACGAAGGTTAGCAATTAACGATCAATGTCATTCTAATTTCCAATCTTAAAAACAACAACAATAAAAACCTGGGCTCTAACTCAGTCTCTTGAGCTTCAGTGATCCAATTTTTGCCTCCACTTCCAAATCCTTATGTCAATCCCATCCTCTCCCCACTTACTGATTTTGCTGGGTAATTCCTGTCATCTCAAGGATCCACCATTTCCTGTGGAAAGCCTGCTCCTAGGAATCATGTTTCTGTCATTCTTCAAAGTCTGTGCAGATCATTTTTCTGCTGAACAAAAGCTGAGTATCATTTGGCAAGAGAAACTTTCAAAGTCCACACACCACTTCTTGACTTGACTGCAGTATGTCTCTTCTATTCTCCAGATGGTCAATTTTCCCTCATCTCTCAGAATGTAGAATTTACAAGCTAGTTTATTCCTGTTGGATTATAAACTCCATCATGGAAGAAATTCTAATATGTTTTTGTACATAAACCACTTAACGGACATCCTAATCAACACCAAAACTTTTTGAATACATGAATGTTATACTTACATTGGAAAACTAGTGGAACAGTAGGATCACTAAGAAAATGCAGTAAGAAATTCGTAAATGTAAAACAACCAGTTGATGACTATAAATAAACAACAATAAAATTGAATAAATCCAGAGACAAAGAATTTTGTTAGGATTTTATACCCCCCACCAAAAAAAGGTACTTGAAAGAAGTGATATAGACCGCCTGCATATCATTCTTGAGCTTCACTGTAGATCTCACCTCACCAAATGCTTTATCAGTATTCAGTTAACCGAAAAGTTAGAATCATAAAAATTGCCATATCTTGTTATTATCCAAATTATTTACTAAATTACTTAATTTACATATCTAAACTAACCATAATTATGTTAAAACACACCTATATATATTATACAAATAATCATATATATTCAGTATATAGGAGTATTTATATAATATATATGAGTAATATACATATAATATACATATATATATATATGAGTATTTTTTGAATTTTACACCAAGTTCTCTTTCTTACATGGGTGCAAACATGTAATGGATTCTCTGAAATTTCCAAATATTTATGATCTTTTTCCCACTCTCACAATTGTTTCACCATACTTAATTTGATACTTCAAGTGATGCATTTTTATCAAATCTTTCTGAAGCATTCACTTTTGAAGTTACTGAAGAACCTTACTTTCTCAGATTTAGTCCAGCTATAATATTTATCTATGTAAATATCAAAATACATTCAAATATGATTATGGATTTGAATCAATCTCCACCAATTCTTTTCTTATTCTTTCTGTATTTCCAATTGTAGCATTACAATTGTACATAATGGTGGGATTTGTTGTTATATACCCATACATGCATACCATATAACAATGGTAAATACCATATTTAGGGCAATATCATTCCCCAGTACTTCCCCTTCCCCTCTTGTACTCCCATCCCCTGGTCCCTTTCTTCTACTCTACGATCTGCCTGTAGGTAAAAACACAAGTCAACTAACAGTAGCATTGGTGTGTGTGTGTGCCTGGTGGTTACATTACAGAATAGAACCTTCTATCAAAAGACACTCTGCGTGTAGTGGACTTGAGACTGCATTTTACAAAAGGTCTCTATTAAACAGAGATGGGTTAAGAGGATTTTTGCTATACTTTCTTAATATCCACCTGTCTTTATCATCATGGTATAACTCCACCCTCTACTCAATGCCCATTAAAACTTTTGCCATGAACTATTAAGAACAGAGAGTTATAACTATTCATCATTTGAGTGCAACCAATTTCATTGATTCTGTCAAGGCACTAGAATATTTTCACATTACCTACTTTAACAAGTAACCTCTATATGTAGACACACTTCCAAAATTATATGAGTAATTTATTTGTGCTTCAAGATGAAAATTCAACAATTAGAAAATTAAATAGGTAGAGGTCAAGTATTCCCCTTGAAAACACTAGAGCTCTTTAACTCTTGACAGCTACATAGGCTAACTCATTATCCAAAGGCCAGTCTTCATTAACAGCATTCAATCTCTGGTTGCCCATTTGTAAAATGCAAGGCTAGACTGAGAGCCCTATGCATTAGAAAATGCATCCAGGATTTTATAATAACTAGAATTATAATTTTATTTTATAATTCCAATATGGATTAAAAAAAACACACATTTCACTTTGGGAAATTCTTGACACATTTTAGCCAAAACTCTTGACTGTAATATAATATATATTAAGTGATTTGTCAGGTATAAACTGTGCCAGAACCCTTATATCCAAAAACAGCAGGACCCAAAATGAGTAGCACTGTACTGAATTACACCAATAAGAAAAGTCAGAGGTCAGAGAAGCCACACAGAGTCCTGCAATAGCCAACAATGCAACTTAATGTCCTTTCCATGTCCAGAACAATTCGCCATGCACCTTCTGCAAAAGAGATTAATGGTGATAGTGGCAGCAAGTAGAGTAGAAATGCAAGATATGGAAGCCTGGCCAATATTCCATTTGTAATTTGTCACATCACAGCACAATACGACTGCTGCAATTTACAATTTACAATGTTGGCAATTTACAATTCAAATGAGTGCCTTGATTTTTCAAAGAATGGACTGTGTACACATCAGTCAGTATGACACAAAAGTGCCCGGTCAGGTTCATTTTAAATGCACGTTTTATTTGGTACTGTTAACTAATCACTATCATTACTTTTACAGTTTACGGATGCAATATTTATTAGGCAAAATATAATTTGGAATCCTTTCTTGCACCCAAACCTAATTCATTTCCTGACTTTCCGAAATATTTATATCCTGATTAGACATATTAGGTCTTTAAAGCTGTTATACTAAGATGATTTATTTATTTCTGGGGGCAGTGTTAAAAAAACTACTCTCTAAGAGGAAGACTGAAAGGGAAAACCACAGAGTCCCTTCCAAGACTTAAAAACAGAAAGGGGGAAAAAAAAACAATTGGGAGATCTGGAGGGAAGAGGAGGAGGCCTAATTTAGGGCTAAGGAAAAGGATTTAGGCGCCAGCCATTCCTGAGTTTGCAACCTGCATTTAGACTGACTTCCCACTATGGCCTATGGCAAGACTCTTAACCTGCTTGCATCAATTTCCACATCTGTAAAATGGGAATGATGATACCCACCTCCCAGGCATGCTGTGAGAATTAATTAGTGTTTGTGAAATGCTTTGAAGATGAAACAGGCTATATAAATGCTAACCATTATTATTATGGGAGAACTGTCAAATGCTATAATTAAACAATTTTGAGCCCCACAATACAATCCACTCCAAAATGATCATGGTTCCGTGAGGAAAAAGCACAAGCTCTAGCTTTCTTCTCTCCACACACTGAACAAAAAGCAGGAAGAAAACCCATGCCTTTCATTTTATACTTGCAGCAAGCAGAGTCCATAGTCCCCTACAGCTTGACATAAACAATGCATGAAGTCATTACAGCATGTCTGAAGCTGGTTAGTGTCCCCTGGGATGGGGGAGCCCAAAGGAGGGAAGGGAAAAATAAGAGACTCAAGATATTTTCAACACCACTTGAAGCACAAGGGGAGAATAAGTGAGTTAGATGGTTGTTATATTTTCATTACCACTGTCCCCTGGAAGCCAGCATGGTCTTAAAGAAAAGATACAGCTTCACGGATCTTATTGTACCTCACAGAGGATTAAATTTTGGCTTCTTGAGTTCTGTTGCTACTGCTTTTGAGTTTTGCACATCTACCTCTAATATCTCATTTTTGTTTGTTTCTTTCAAGATTAGGAATGACATAAAAATTGTTAACTCATTAACTTCCGAAATTCCTTTTGAATTTTTATGTGAAACCCTTAAAATTCCTTTTTAAATTTTTAGCCATCTATGATTTTCCTCTGAAAGAACCAAATGTTTATTTTGTGTAAACTACTAAGTCTTTGATTTTAGTTTATGAAAGTGTTTAAAATTTTGAGGCCAACTCTTCAACAAACTGAAAAATGATGCCCCTCTTTTTTATTTCATGTATGATTTGCATTAGTAACTTATTTAAACCAAAATTCTTTAGTCTTTTTATGGATCATGAGGTCAGTTTAAATGAACCAAACAAGACAAGTAAGATTCTGACTTAAATTAGTCTTGATTTCAATGTGCCCTCTTATCAGTTTGCAGATAATTTTTCTTATCTTATAAATCCTTAGGTTTTACTCTGTTCAAAATAATTCGAAAAATGATTTATTTGAAACTGCTTCACCAATGTTCTTAGCACACACGTCTGCTTTACTAATAGTGCCCTTAACAATGAAATAGGAATCACAAATATCCTACAGAGCAGGACAGTATTTTTCAAATTGTTACTTACAATTTATCATGACAAAATGAATATTAAGTACCTAAACATGAAATTAAATTTTCATAAGACATCAAGGAATTGAAAGGAAATGTCAGACTAAAACAGGAATAATGTGAGGTCACAGTTCCATGGCAAAACTAGGAAGACAACAGTGGTTAAGAGGAAAGGTCTAGTACCAAACCTTAAACAGAAGTCCCAGTCCAGCACAAAGGAGCCCTATTTGACTACAGGCAAGTAACATGCTTTCTTTATTTCCTTCCTCAGTAAAATCTGAATCATAGTATGTAACTTAAAGGGTTACTGCGAGAATTTGATACATCAGTACAGAAAAATTTGTTACTGCCTAGGCCTGAGAACAGTGTGGATGTGAACTGAGGGGCTGGACTGGATGCAGGTGGAAGTGCCATTAGGTACCAGACCTTCTAGGCATTCACTTCAGAGATTAGCTATTGTGGAAGCCCCAGGGTGGTAGGAAATTCTTCAAATTATAGTTGAAAATGTGGACAAAAAATTTGCATTGTATTGATTTGCTCTATAAAATTAATAGGCACCCACGCAACCTTAGAAAATCCATTTCATGGATCATATTCAGACTTACAAGATGATTTATGCCAACATGAATTCAAACACAACCAATTTTACCTGACAGAGGCACTAAAGTCCACCAATAGCTTTAATATCTTTATTGGTTAAAATGCACGACTTAATTAACTTAATTACTTCAATCTCCAGTGTAACTTCTGAAGGGCTCATGGTCCACCCTTCTGTGAATCACTATAGTAGATGGACTACAGATTTTTAAACTGTTTAAATCTAATAGGAGGAAAAGGAGATGAGGAAGAGAAAGGGAAAGAAAACAATAGGAAATCCTTTGTTTTGTTTCTATCTTCTCATACACTGTTTAAAATGTCCAACCCTAAACACAGTCATTTGAAAATGGATGCAACAATAGCTAACCTGCATATGGACTGTCTTCTCAGATAAATTAGAAAACTTTATTATTTTTAACAACTGCATTACTAGTATCTTCCCAACAAAATCTTCTGCATACCAATCTCACTGTCATTTGCAACTTGTATGTGCAGTTAGAAGGTAGACACATACTCGTGATTTGGAGAATCCTCCTAGGTAATGTTCTTGCACTTTCACTCTATTTTTGCATTTTCACTCTGCAATGAGTCGCAAGAACACTGAGGACTAAATACCCTAAAATAAATAAATACAGTGTGCTGCTGTCTATGGGTCCATATTAAAGTGCTTTCTATTGGTGGCAATGTGTTACCAAGTGATTAAACCACATGAATTACACTTTTCCTTCCTCTTTTCAACAGCATTTTGGGCTGGATGGTCAAAGAGTTCAAGAAAAATTCATATCCCTTCTTCGTTATACCTAAGAGCGTTAGTCATTACTGATTACTACTATTTAATCACTTTAAAGAGCAGAAAGTCATTAAAATACCACAAAACATTCAATGGTGCCAATTATTCTACTCTTGAAACCACCTGAAACTAAACCCCCTCAAAAAACTAAACAGACCTATACAATCTAGTACTGTGTATATACAATTAAATCCTTTAAATATATACACATTTATATGCATGTATTATGTACACACACATATATATTTTAAAAGCTTTTGCAATAATATGTTTGTGACAAGAATACCAATGCTAGCTATAAGGGTACAAAACAAGCAAAAACATACAAATGTAAAACTTAAAAAGAAAGGTGACTTCCTTTTATAACGATCAAGTAGTATTCCAATATACAGTATCAAGTGATATTTTGGATGCTATTTATTTCAAATTTCAGAAATATAATAGCTGTTACATAATGACATTTCCATTTACAAGTAATTCTGAATTTGATTTGTTCTTATCCTTGGTGTTTTGAGAAAAGGAAGCAACATAAGTCCAATAGATACAGGAAAAAATAAATTAAAAAATGTTACATACACACACCAGAGTTTTTGGTGTTTAGGTTACCATTTCTAATACATTTTTTTAAATTTTCAAATTATCCACAATTATGAGTCTCTAATATGAACAGATACTCATAAACTTGGGCAAAACAGTTTATACAACTCTTCATTACACTGAGCTGAACTGGGCAACTTCTCCATTGATTTAAATTTGTTTACTACTTAAAACAGAGCAAAAGTTCATTCTAGATACAGGATGGTAAAAAGAAGGGCAGATGTCCACAAGTACAGACAAGAGGCAGTTATTAAACAATTCTGAAAAAAACCTCCAACTCCTATGTTAATTTCCCTCACAAAGCCCAGTTTGAATGTTTAAATAATAAAACTGCCATTACAGTTGTCAACTACATTTGAAGTTTATCACTGATTTAGTAATTTCCTTAAAATTAGGTTTTTAATCTAACATCCAAATTACGGGAAGTTTACTTAATTTTACTTTTTAATTGTATTAAGAAATATATCAAATGGTATAATTCACGGCTGATAAAATCATAAAAATGCTGTATCAAACAGCAAACACTTAAAAGATGTTTTTATTACCATACTTTGTTAAACTGACTTTCTGTGCATCACTTTTTTTTGTTTGTTTCTTTTAAACCAGGGAAGAGGACAAAGGATGACTCTATTTCTCTGCCTGTGTCTGTCTCTCTGTCTCTCTCTCACTCTTTCTCTCTTATTCTCTGGGCTAAACTGAAATAGTCCAATGACTTTAGTTTTAACTGGGTCAGTGAAGCATGAGCTGAAGCTCCCGAGCCATGCTGTGGAGCAAGCTGAGGATGCATTCCTACGCTAGCTCTGAGGTCTTAAGCCAGCTACTTACTAAAAGCATCAGACATAGGTAACTGCTCCAATAGGAAGAAATGCCATAATCAGCTTGGGAAGTCAAAACTTCTTTCTTGGGCTTCCATGTGCTTTCTCTTACCCAATTCCTTCTAGAAACATCTGTGCCATCTTGCTGCAGCCTTCAGTCTTTTGAGCTACTCTTGTCTAGGAAGACCTCACTTGGGAAGGACAGTCACCTGTAGTTAGCCACTCTCCACTGCTCCTTCATACTACACTTCCTTGGGCTTTTCTTTTACAGCCTGTTCTCTGATTGGAACAGTAAATTAATTAAATAAATCAACTTGGGGCTGCTCTGAGAATCATACCTATTTTAATAGAAACCTCTTCCTTATAATAATCTGAAATCTAAAGAAATCAATTTTTAACAGTGGGCAGTTTACAAACCAAGTCGAGGGCTAAGGAAAAGGGAGGATTTCAAAAACCTTCCAGGCAACATGCAAAGAGAGAAGGCAGCCGGCAAAAACCACACTGCAGACCCTGAACTCGACATGAAACTATTTCTAGCAGGCATATTACCCTTCTGTGTGCCTATAATTAAAGTTTCAGGTATTGGTAAATAAGACTACATTCAAATTCATAAAAGAATTAGTAAGAGATGAAAAATATTCCCAGCATAATCTCTGATGTGTCTTATTCAGAATGCCAGTCTTAATCACACCAGCTTCTGATTGCTAACAATTAAAACCCTGATCTCCTTTTTTCCTCCTAATAGATGCAAGCCTTTGTGAAGAAGATGTAAAATTTGCCCTGTCATATTACTGACAAGTGGCACTGAGCTGGTAAAGTAGTGTATTAATACTGATTACACTGATTAATAGTACCGTAAAAATTGGTTCAATGACGCTTTAACATTTTTTAAAGGAACAGATGAGAGACATTCAGAGTAGAATATGTAATAGGTTTGGTTTATCTCATTCAATCACAAGGAAAAATCTTTGAAATATATGAAATTGGGTGGAAGCTGAGCTGTTTCTAGTTTTAATCAATAAATTCATTTAAAAATAAAAATGCTAATTAAACATCTCTCCCTCGCAGCCTCCTGACACTAATAAAAACCTTTAAGAAAGTAATGCCCAACTTTAGACAGATCCTGTTGTATCCAAGCACTGTTGATTTTCTTCATACGAAAAAGTTGAACATTATATAATTGATATATATATATATAAAATTATATATATTGAACATTATATAATTGTTAGAAGAGCCAATATTGATTATGCTACTTAGAAGATAGGTCGAAGGAAAACACCGTATAAGATAATAACCTCAATACTGCAGATCTTCTAAGGAAAAGTAAAAAACTTCCATATATAAATGGGTAAGAATGCACCCATATTTTACTCCATTATCAACCCTGGTAGAAAAGTGACTCTCCACACCTTCTTCTGACAGCTTAAAGCACTATATTCTTGGAGGTATGGGGTTCACCCAAGTTTTTCCAGCTAGTCAGACAAACTTAAAAGTCTTGCTCAAGTTGCTTTTTTAATATAATACCTTGTTAAAAACAGCCCTTTGGAGTTAAGATTTAAGGAAGTAGTAACTGTAAATTCAAGCTTTACTAGATAAACACAAAGAATCCATTTGTTTGGGGCAGTATTTGTCATATAATTTCTATGCAGCAAATGTGTGAAAGGCAATGTTGTCTTCATTCACTAGAATGGATAATTGAAGAAAAGGAACCATATTTTAATTATGACCAAAACAAATTAAAAAGGGGCAGCTATGGGCTTAAAAGCCCAGGTGTTAAGTTCAAAACACACGGACTCCTATGCCAGCTCAGCTGGGAACTAGCTGAGGAGCTTTGGATAAGCCACTCAACCTCTCTGAAGTTCAGCATCCTTATCTGGAGAACAGAGATAATACTAATTAGTGCCTAATTCATAAGCACATGGTGAGGACTGAAGACAATTCATGTGACGTATACAGTTAAGTGCTGACTTTTTGTTATTATTATAAATGGGAGTTGTCCAATCTAGAAGCAGCTACTGTGCAAGTAGTGACCCCTCCAATTCCAGAAATGTTCTACCATGTCAGGGAAGGGTCAATCTATTAAAGAAGGTCATGCAAGGAATTCTCAGCATTGAGAAGGAGGCTGTTCTATTTGACTTCTAAAACTGTTAGTATTCTTGGAAATCTGTAACTACCAACCACTGTGCCCACAAACATTAACAAGAATCAGTCTCTGCCCTTAAGGGACTTCGTTCATTTGGCGGAGACAAACACACATAATTTCAGGTTAATGTGAGACATCAGTGATACAAACTCTGGAAACATCAGGTCCAGGAATAGCCTCCTCAAAGGCAATCTCAAGCTGAATCCTTAAGTCAAGTGCATGGAGGACTTTCTGGGCCAAACTAAAGATTCCAGACTGAAATCTTACAAAAGGCACCCAAGTCCCTCCAGCTGAAATGTTAAGGATGAATTTAATGGGCACAGTACTGGAAGCAAAAAGGTCACTTCACCACTACAAAATACCTTTTTCAAAGCCAGTTTATAGGGAGGAAAGAATCCAATAAATTCTTCACTTTCCAAAAATACCAGGTTTTTTGAATATTCCATGATTCTCTGTTGGGACTGTAAAAACTGGGTCTACTTAAGGCAAATTTCCAAAGAACAAAACCTTTTGAAGGCTTTATAATCCAGTTCCCATCTCATTCCAGTGCTAACAAGCATAGAGGGTCCCCAAAAGCACAGTTTTGCTTAAATTGTGATAAATGTACATACTACACTCATTATGTCATCTTTTCTTCTAGGCTTCTCTGCATCTGATGCTTGTGTACTGTCCGTGGTTCAGTTCAGGTTAAATATACATTTTAGTAGTCCATTTTTACAAAGTAAATATGACAAATGTATACTACTCAGGTCTTTATTGTCAAACCTGGTTAGCTCACACGGTTTTATGTGCAGAATACTGAGAGTTCAAAGCAGCAGAGCAGATTTTGATTATTATGGTGCTTCCCGTAAAATGAATGAAATGATTACTAAGTATAACATTTTTTCAAAGTGCTTTTGAATAGACTTGTATCTATTTTCTAAAACAACTTACATTCCATTAAAAACATAATTGAGCTGAATATGATTACACGGAACGAAATCATGTTCAAAGAGAGAAGGAAAGTGCATTCTATAATCTAAGATGGTGAGAATACATTTGTGACACTTAATTTCCTGCACCCCCTTCATAACGGGATTGCTAACACAGCAGAAAAGCAAGTCAGTCTGTCTGCTCTCACCTCAGTGTAATGCCTGCCATTTGCAGGTGTGCCTCAAGGACTTCTCCCTCTTATTCTTTGAATCATCTTGCAGACACTAATGAGCATCGCTCTTCAGCTTTAATTATTGGCCCCTGACAAGTCAACATAATAGGAATCAGCTTAACCAAGCATACTCCCCAGCGACATGTTCAATTACTCAGGTTGTACTTCTCCGAGAGAGGGCTGAGAGGTTGCTAATTCAACACTGTCAAAAAAATAAACATAGGTATCACTTACAGTTTATCTTTTGACCTTTATGTCACCAAATCCAACAGGATATGCTTTTTTTGCTCCCCCTGGAAAGGATCTACAGATTAAGTGTGCTACTAAGCCTTTCCAAAAAATTAAAGAATCTGTCTGAGGTCCACAGGCTGAATAAAGTTACATAATGTGCTCTGGAATCTAAAAACAATGAAACATGTTAAAGGAGTCACTTCATCTCTCAATTAAAAAAAAAAAAAAAGCAAAAAACAAAAAAGACATTCTAATCTACCATCTGCTCCTACCACTTTATTAGTTCACATCAGAAGAAAACAATGATTCTGCTATTTGCATGCAAAGATTACTTATCATTAGTGTAAAACCAAATGCAGACAAAGGGAAGAATTTTAAGCATAATTTCTCAAAAAAATTAATAAAAAATTTCAGCAATTGATAGTAAATTATGGCAATATAGCGCTTTTTTAACAATATGGAAATAAACTAGTATTTTTAATTCATAGCACAGAAACTTGCTTAGTAAGTTAACCAAATACAACCAGCAAACTGTATCATACATGAGTTGTATCATTACATTCTTCTTTCAACCTTTCTAATAATTTCATTGTTACAATAAGTATCTCTGTTAGTACCTATATATTTTAAACCATTTTTTTATACAATAAATTAAACTATTTGTCAGCACTTTTTCCCCCCAACTACTCTTACTTTCAAACTTTAATACTGGCAATAGCCAGAGTGGAAGGTTCATCAAGAAATGACTAATTCAATCTGACCTAGTACAGTGGTCACAGACTATGCACTCCTTGAATGCTGAAATGTAAAAATGCATTACTACCCACTAGAGAGGCAATATGTCCTAGAGAATTAGATAGATCTTCACAAATCAGTGCGTCTGCTATTAACTCAAAGCATGTGTCTTAATAGTAGTGAGTCAATTATAACTTTACACAAAACTTCATTTTAAAATAAAACCAAAATTATATTTACATGTATTATATATGGTTTTATATCATATGTTATTATCATGTTGAGTAAATAATCTTTCCCCTTTTTTTTCTTTTTTCTTTTTTTTTTGGTGCTTTAAACTCAGGGTCTGACACATGCTAAACACATACTCTTCCATGGAGCAACACTGCAGCCCAATAATCTGGGGGATTTGTTTTATTTTGTTTTTTAATTGTCTGTTACCAAGATTATTGAAAGGTAATCTTTAAAGGGGTAAGGGCATTGTATATTTCAACACTGCAATTGCAAAGCCCAGGTCAATGCCTGGCTTACTTAGAATAAATGCTCTCCAAATATTTGTTAAAATGAATAAGAAATGAACGAATAAATGAATGTTTAACTTGCTCTAAATATAGGAATAAGTCCATTCTCCAAAAAAGCAGCTTGCATTTCTTTCTTTCTAAACACACATACTAACATGAAGTAAATCAAACTGCTGACACTATTAAAAACCTTTCTAGAATAGCACACCAATACTGCTGCTTATCATGTTTAGAGTATATGTTATTTTACAATATTCTATTTTCCTCTTTCATTCAAAGGTAACTTTTATAAGTAAATATTAGCAAATGCATAACAAAACTATTTAGGAGAAAGTGAATGGCAATACATACATTTAGCAGCTTAATTTTTAATTCACTTCATTTCCTAGGCTCTGATGATAGGTGCATTCATTATTTGGAAACTTTTATTGCTTTTCCTCACTTTTAGAATAGCACAGAAGCAAATAAATCCATATTAGAATTACTTAATCCTTTAACAACTCACAGCTAAAACTATCTAAATTTCTGATCTGATTACAAATGGAGAATATGTAAAGTTCCTGATATTCCCCATACAATTAATATAGTACTTTAATTAACATACTGAGGTTCTGAGAACTAAGAATTTGCCAAATTCAATTTCTAAGTTTAAAGACTTTATTAGACCCTTTCCCCTAAAATTCTCAAAATCTATTTGTATATTACATTTAGGAAAATGTTTTAAATTTTTTGGGGGGCAGTACTAGGTAATGAACTCAGGGGCACTGGACCAGTGAGCCACATCACCAGCCCTATTTGTATTTTATTTAGAGACACGGTCTCACTCAGTTGCTTAGCACTTCGCTTTTGCTGAGGCTCATGATCTTGCCTCAGCCTCCCAAGTTGCAGAGATTACAGGCGTGCGCCCCTGTGCCAACTAAAAATGTTTTAAATTTTAAAGAAACAATTTTCATAGTGTGGCAATGTTTAATAGTGTGGGATATTAAAAAACATTTCCATGAGAATTTTATGTGTTAACTTCCCATCCACTAATCTAGTTCCTCAAAAGCTTTCTCAAAGTTAATGGAAAAGCAAACAAATGAAGGGAAATCTGGAAAACTGGTTCAGCATTCCTGGGTATTAATGAATAAAAGGAGAGAATTTTTTCTTCCTTTTAAGTCTTCAGAGATGACCTCAAGAGTGTCACCTGTCTGAAAAGGAGCTTTTCAGAATGACAGGACAATCAAAACCCCCAACCCTCCCCAGAGTCCAAGTCAAACCCAAGACACCTGCAAAATAGAGCACAATTATGTAGCCCCCGAATGTAATCCTTCAACCCCTCCTAGAAACAATCAGACTTCAAAGCATCACGACAAAGCAATGCACAAAATAAAACAATTGGTTTGGTGTGACAAAACTGAGCTATGCCTCATTTTCCAACCTTAAACTGAGAGCCCTCTACAGTAATTAGGTGCAAAACAAACCAGACATTATGGCCAGTGAGGACTGCAACCGTCTTCAATACAAGATTTACATGAGTTCAACAGCACATCCCCTGGAGTCTGGTTAAATGTGAGATTTATCAATGGGATAATAGAGACAGAAATAAATCACAGTGTAGAGGCCAAAAAAGAGCTGCAAGTTTTTCAAAGAGATTAGAAAAGGGGGCAAGACAACGGAGCTCTGAGATAAGGGACGGCTGCTCCAGATGGCACCGGTTCAGAGAAGGCTCTTTGAGAGGTGTGCCAGAGTGTAGAGGGCGACAGGAGGCCCAGGGGTAGGTGAGGAGAAGGACAAAGGAAGAATAGAGAGAATGAGACCAGACAGATAAGGAGCATGAATGAAGCAGAGCAAAATGGTGAAAACAAGTAGATCTACCTTAAACACAGAGGGGCTCTCCTTCCACTTCCTAGTCACAGATACCTTCCTATCTCTTCCCAAAGTACCTATGGGACTCTCCTCAAAAACCAAACTTCCAGTAACCAGGGAAGGCAAACACACAGTAGACTAGTTACTTTACGGCCATTGAGGTTGCAAAGGTAATAAGGCTTCCCTTGAAGGGATGATTCCTAAACCATAGTATAGTTAAAAATACACTTGATTTTCCCCCCTTCCTTTGCTAACTTCAGTGTTTTTAACTTGCAGCAAAATACCAAGTAGAATTTCAAGCAGGCACTTCATTATAAGGTTACATGTTCCAAATGCAATAGATAGGCTAAAACGAAACAGATTATTTCAACATTTGTGTTTTTCTCTCCAACATCAAGAGTTCCTTTGCCATGATTAAAAACGAGAAAGGAAAACTAACAGTTATTCATAAAGGTTCCAATATGTTATCAAGCATTAGTGACCTTTTCTGTGAATTTTAAAAATCAGAGATGTTGGCAAGTATTTCCTTTTTTTTCCCCAGCTGAACAATTCCCTTCAGACAAGAGTACTTGAAGCAGAAGGCAGTAAGAACAGGATGAGGACATTAGCATGTGGTCCAGTGGAGGGGGCTTAGACCAGTACATTTCCACTCTGCAAACCAATGGCCAGCACCCAAGAAGCACCTTCTGCTCTGATGATGCTAAATTCATCAAATAATGTGAAAGAGTGAGTTCAATATCTCCTAAACACCATGTGTGTTGATCCCAAATAGACGTGGTCAAAGATTAACCACTTGAAAGGCAAAACCCTGGCCTATGTACTGGCAGCCCCTGAGTGTCAAGGTTCAGGCTGACCACAAAGCTCACCACCGCCATAGAAGTTCTGAATTTGTCTTTTAAATATAAAGACTTTTTAAAAATTAAACTACATGATGACAGAGAAAGGTGATGGTAGGATGTACTTTTTCTGAATGGTGGCTTTGGAAAATCATGATACTCTACATTCCTGTTTTTGGGGGGTTGAGGGTACCAGGGATTGAACTCAGGGGCACTCAACCACCAAGCCACTTCCCCAGACCTATTTTTCATTTTATTTAGAGACAGGGTCTCACTGGGTTGCTTATTGTATTGCCTTTGCTGAGGCTGGATTTGAACCCATGATCCTCCTGCCTCAGCCTCCCAAGCTGCTGGGATTCCAGGTGTGCACCACCGCACCTGGCCATTCCTAACTTTTTTTTATAGACACATAAATAGCATGTTTAAATTGCTTATTAACATTAAGACAATGTTAGTCATAAATTCAAAAGATGATGAACCATGACCATTCAACTTTTTCATTATTTCCCGTAAAATATAAAAGCCTGTTCTGGACCCAATGGAATAAGCAAACATGACTCTTAAAGGTCAAATGCTGTTACCATCCCCCATATCACAATATCCTAACTAGTGTCTATATTCCACCTCAGCATTGGGGAAAAATAACATATTTCCAGAAATGTTTTTGTCTCTCACTAAAATACAAAAAATTATTACTACTTTTAATAAAAATTATGGACAATGAAGGTGGATTAAAAAAAAAAAAGAAAATCAAACCTTAGAAACCAAGTTTCCAGATTCCTAATTATGAGGGCAATTCTAAACGTGATTTACAAAACAGATAGCAAGGCAAGACTTTGCCCTTCTTATTGACACAAATAAAACATTAAGTGTTGTATTCTCAACATTTTTTAATTAATGTGTAAACTGTATAGTTCATGGCCAGGGATAAATGGATACATGATGGTAAACAACGTTAGAGTAATTTAAATTAATACAGCATTAATAAAGATAATTGTCATTTACTGGTAATATTTGGAAAGGTTGACGAAATACAGATAAAATCTCCCATTTGGCCTTCAATGAAAGCTCCTGATTTTTCAGATGATTATAAATGGAAATCAGAAGAAGCAAAGGCAAGACAAGGCTGAAGTCTAGCTATTCCACTCCCTCTCTATAAAGAGAAAACCAGACCCAAGGGCAGAGCCTCAGCCACCCAGGCATCTTGGCACCAGTTTTACACAGAATCCAAGGTCGAAGTGTGACAGAAGGAATCACATTTCTCAGTATTTCTCAGTGTTGCATAGCATTTTAGCAATTAAGTATGAAAAAACACTCCTGGTAGCACAAGATTCACTTTGTGGGTTTAATCTCCCATTATTGGTCTCTACTTAATCACTACTTTATTTCATCATCTGCTCTGTGGGGTTCTGTACAATTAAGATTTTTCAAATCTGTAATTACAGTTATATTTCTGTAACATGGTTTTATGAAGAATTGCATGCACTTTTGGGGTTATCAAATTATCTAGAATCAAAGTTGCTAGATATATAAAAGAATTGTGCTGATTACAAAACAACTAATATAACTATAAATAATAAAGAATCTTTGGAATGCAAACATGGTACAATTTCTTTAAAAGAACAGGAAGGTATAATTTAATACTAATTGTTTTTTGCAAAAATGGTCTACCTAAAATATTTCATTAATAAAGAGAGTATTGCTATGGGAATACCTGGGGTCTTCAGTTGCCATTAAAGGTACTTGTCCTTTCTTTTAAATCTAGCCATGTTTCAAAACCTCCTAAACACTATAAAAATCTCAAGATAAAACCTGCTGTCTTTTAGCCTTTAATGTTAATGATCAGCATTACAAAGTATATTAATATTTATGAATGACAAAATTCATTATGAAATCCTATGAAGATGTGCACCCCATTTATTCTATCCAGCTTATTAACATGAATAAAAATGCCATATTTATTATCATCCATGGTTGGTGTCAGCATATCAATATGTTACAGAGCAGCATTGAAATATTGATACAAAAATGAGGGTTTGTTACTCATTGGCCTTCTAATAAAAGCTTTTAGCATTTTAAATCTGGTTTTTCATCCTTGATACTGCATTATTATTTGGATAACACTAAATTCATAAAGTATCAATCTTAGGCTATGAGAAGAATAAGTAAGTATGAGCTCACTCATTTATTCCTAGGTGTCATGTACCAGATGTTTTCTGCATCAGTTTTGAATAATGTTCAGATGCATATGTGTGTATAAATGCATACATGTACGTATGTATATGTGTATGGTATGTGTCATATACATAGCACAGGATATGACTGTTAGGCTCACCACTGAAAACTTAGTACCCAGCTTAAGACACTGTTCTTAGCTCACTTATATCTGATATCTGTGGATGAACCCAGATTCAACACATTTAATTCCATATAAGGACATTATTTTGGGGGGAATGCAAATTTTAATAAATGAAATAAAATTCATATCACATTTCTAATCTTTTTCCTTTAAAAAATTTCAAACTCCTATAAAATCTTAGTTACATTTGAAATACACATTCCCCCAATGAGTGTGCATGCTATAGGAAACCAAACCATCAAACTGATGATTTTAATAACAGCCAGGAAATCGATAAACTGGCATTTTTAAGTGTTTTATACAAGTAACATTTACACTTTTATGCAATGTGCCTTGAGTCCTACACATGTAAATGTTAAGCCTTCAATTCGACTTCTAGGAGGCACTAGGACTTTGCACCCAAAGCACAAGAATGAGTTACTCATACTCAAGACAACTTAAAGTTCCATCCAGGTCAATGCTGTTTCCCATTAATTTGTTGGGGGTTTTTGTTTATTAATTGTCATTGTTTTAACTAGATTAAAAAACAAAGTCAATATTAAGATTCAAAAGGTTGTCCAAAGTTGGAAAGAGGATTATTGTGGGCATTCAACATTTAAAAAGGTTACTCCCACAAATTATAAAATGGGTCAGGAAAACAGAAGCACTAAAATCGGCAATCAATATCAGGTCTGCTCAGAAAGAAATCCGTTAAGAAAAATTTTATTTAGTCCTTAGAACATTAATGAGGCAGAGAAATCTTTGCTGACTAAAGCCAGAAGTTAGCAGAGAAAAGAAACAAAGACTGTTTTCATAAAATCATAACAACCACGTTGCTAAGGTGTAAAGGGGCCATTTAAATATCTAGGTTACTTTGTGCCTTGAACTATTTTGAACATTCCAGGGAATTGCTGTTGAATCCATTTTAGGGAAATCCCAAAAGCAAAATTAGATGTACTGTGAGAAAAGTTAAAAGAAACTTGGAGAACTGTGAACCGGGGAAAATAATTTGAACGTTGGTGTAAACTGCCCGTTAGGTTATAAAGTTTACTTTTATCAACTCTGGGCACAACTCAGGGGCCTTTCAGAAACGAAATGGGATGAATGGCCTGAGTGATACCCAATGCATATTTATGTTCTTACAATGCTACCTGGCAGACAGACAGCAAGGCAACAAATAACTATTTTCCCTCCTCTTTTAACCACTAAAGTATTATGTACCATCCATTTAGCTTAAGAAGTCTCTCCTGAATTGGTAACACCAAGTGAAACCTCAGCCTAAATGTAGAAGGTAGTTTTAGGAGGTAAGAATAAGGGTCTAACCCTGCTTATTACCATTTTGACACTAGCATTCTCTTACCTCGTTACCTTTAACACGTTTCCTAAAACCCCGAAGACAAAAGCCACTGCTTTATTTTCATCAAGAATAAAGTAACATTAACATTAATCGTGGATTAGTGACACCATTACTTTCTACTAACACAGCTTTTTCTATCTTAATATTTAAAAACATTTTATAAATGAAATATCCTTCAGGGTACAAAGTGAATGTTACACTTATTCTTGAAATGCTTATACTTTGCTTTTGACACTTACCAAATACTAACTTGTGTCCTGAGCACCTGTGCGTGTAGCTTTTTTCCACAGACTCCAAATGCCATGCAGACAAAGGTTGCATGTTGGCCATTTGTACACACAGTCTGTGGTCTTTGACACTAGCTGCTGCTACAGGGCCATGTGGCTGGGTGTTTGGAAGCCCACCTGAATGCAGGACAAGCCACGTTCCTCAGTACCAGCTGTATCAGAAGAAAGGTGATACTTTCTTTTCTCAGTTTCCTTAATCTTGCTTTTTACTGTCCCCCATCTCAGGTGTTTCAGAACTTCAGTATAAAGAAAGAGTGCAATTTGGAGGTATGTAAAAATTAAAAACAACAACAACAAACCATCCAATACTATTAAGTAATGGATTTTTATCCTTGCTGACCTTTAGAATAGAATGAATTAAATGAAACCTGTTACAGGGAGAAGGATAACCTAAATAAAGTCTGAAGATCATATCTGCACTCTGCATTTTCAAGTTACTGCCTCAAGTCATGCACAGCTACTCCAAAGAGCAAAAAATTAATTAATTAATTAATTTAACAAGGGATAAAAAATACCCAATCTGTTCTGATCACCACTAACAATACTACCAAGCATGTGCTCAAGTATTAAAAATGTATATCTAAAAAGGGGAAGTTATCCATTGCTAATAAAAACAAACACCTGATGGTTACCAACCAAAACAGCTTGGCAAGGGAGGGCAAGTACCTTCCTCACGTGCAATTCTTCACCAGCACTTCCCATAATATTTTCAAAAGTTAATTACAAAGATTTACATTTTTCTGGTGTTGTGTATCTCATGCTAAAGAAGCAACAGCAATACAAAATGATGTATTGGGGGGGGCGAGAGAAAATATACAATATTTTAAAGGCTCCAAGATGATACAAATGAGAAGGGAATTATTTGTAGACAGGCATAATTCATGCTCATAACAAATATAAGTTTTAAAAATAGTCCAAAGTTATTGAAAATATAAATTCTTAATTCAGTAGAGTCATTTAAAAAGCATCTGTGTGAAACAGGGAGATCCCTCCCTGTATTTTGAAGTCCTCAATGGTCTCTTTATTCCATTATTCTAACACATAAAGAAGATAGCTATTGATTTTGGTCAATTTTCCTGGATTATTTTTAACCACTGTCTTTAAAAGTTTTCTTATTTAAAAAAAAATACACTTTTAAATTTGATATCAAATACAAATCTTTTAAAATTAGAATTATCAAGAATTATTCCATCTTCTCTTTCCCCAAGAAGAATAGTAACTCAAATAAGTCCATCAGCATGACTACTAGGAAAAATGCTCAACCAAAGCCAAACTTCAGTTTTTATATAAGGGGAAAAAAGACTTTTTTTGTTGGATTTTAGGAACATGATTTATTTAAAACACTTTCAGACTAACTGGAAATAGACTGTGTTCAGGAATGAACAAATTTTAAAATATTTTTTCAAGTATAAGGCACTTCACTGATAAAAGAAAATATATACTTGTTCTGTTCCAAGGGATGTAATGTACTTGCTTAAATGAAAGGTGGGGGAGGAGCAGATGTTTCTGAGGGAAGGAGGCACCCTTCTCCACCCTCTAGGACAATTTGGATCTAAAAGTGAAAGAATGTCCACAACCCCTCCTCCAGGCTCCTCTCTCTGCACAGGACCCTGTGGACAGGGGCGTTTCTTCTCTTCCCATTAGTTTTATTAGATTGGCTGGGACTTACATGAAAGGCTGCTGATCACCTAAGGCAAATGGCATGATCAAATAGAGCCAATGCTTCAACCAGCACCAGGCAAGTCATGGGTCCTGTGAAGGAAACACTTGCCTGCTGTCCTGACATACTGTACCCACTAGCGATGACTGGGTAATTTCTAAAAAAGAAGGAAAGAAAAAATAACCCACCCAACAAACGCTCATCACTAAAAAGGACTGTGAGTCCTTTTATGGTAGACAATAAGCCCTTCGGAAGTGGTGGGTGAGGGCGTGCTCAGGAAAATGCTTTTGCCCTCTCTTTTCTGTTGTCTGCATTTTCTTATTCACCACTCTGGACACAGGCAACTTGACACTAGTTTCTGTAACCAACCTGGTTCAGCAGGATTTCTCACACACCCTGCACGAAAAGGAGAACCCCTCACAAAGTACTTATTTCAGGTTTAAGTCAAGGTTGAGTGAATTGCAGCCAGGGAACTGAGCTCAAAACATAATATAAAAGTCTCCTTTGCTAATCACTAAACCAGTGGTTTAGCCAGAAGGGGAGAAATTAAAACTTTGTACTGTTTCATTTCCTCTTATGCAAATTTGGAAAAGAAAAAAGAAGAAGAAGAATTAAAAAAAAAAAAAAAACCTCACTGAAGTTTAAGGGAGTGCTATATCTTTTGTTCATTAATTTATATGGAAAATCTTAAAACTTCAAAGTGACCATATAAATTTAACAATTTAAATCTTCCATGGGAGCCAACCATGTGACTTTGAACTTGTATTCACAGGCCTTCCTAAGCCTTTACTGTACTCAACTGTCAGTCCCTAAACTGTCATAACACTTAAACTCCAGCTGAGCATTAGCTGTTATGATAACTCAGGCAATGATAATGGGCACTGCTGGAGTCTATACCTCCTAGGGGAAGCCAGTGCAGTCCTGGGTTTATTTAACACCGCCAGAGGTAAAACACACTCAGGAACCAAGGAATCTGCTACCAAGGAATCTCTGGACTTTGCCACCATTGGCAAAAAAGACATGTGCACTTCCCTATTTCTTTAACTTCCCTCTCTGCCTTGCGGAATTCTCAAGAGAACTGGAAGCATCGGAAATGTTCTTCAGTTCTGGCAGAGGGCAGTACTCAAATCGCACTCCCATCACTCCATTTATGAACTGAGCCTGCCAGCAGCGCAAAAAGATTAGGTGGCCAGGAATTTATGTCAAATTACACATTATGCAGTGAAGAGTAGGAGAGAAAACATCAGTGATGACATACAATATCATGGGACATATTGTGACTCAACCACACACATCAGAAAAGACATGCTAGAGTTTTCACAAGGATTATTTTAAATCCTATTATTAAGTGCCTTTTCAAAATTTTTAAAAGTTTTTAAAAGTTTTATTTTTTTCTAAGGTGGCCAGCTAACTATACCTGTTTTTCTTCTTCAATTAAGTCATACAACAAAATTACTGGTAGAAGAAACAACAGCAAAATAATAACAGCAACAATAAAACAACAGAGCCTGATGGTCCAGGTCTATTGACATAAAGTTTGAAATAAAAATCAATTAGGACTATATCCGTTTATACAGAGAGAAATGACAATTTTATTTCATGTAACTGGACAATATGGTGACAGATGGGTTTGGAAAGCTTGAAAATAATTGGTGTATGTTTAAATAGCTGATAGTGCCCATTACACATACCGTATGGGCCAATTAGTTCTTTCCAGATTTTGGTGCCAAAATGCTGACTACAACCAACCCCCTCACAGGGTTGGTAACCCAACATTGCTGCCCATTGCTGGAATAGACTTGGATGAGGGGAACCTGTCTATACCCAATAGGGGGTCAAAACATAGGAGTTGCTTAGTTCTGTTCTTTAAAAGAACGTATTTCCTTAACCACTATGGCACCCACAGTGAACTTGTATAAAAGTTAATACCTTTGGATGTCACTTTCATAAGTTTCCAAGTAATGGCTGTTATGGTTTGGATGTGAGATGACCCCCAAAAGCTCACATGTGAGACAGTGCAAGAAGGTTCAGGAGAGAAATGATGGTTATGAGAGTCTTAACCCAATCAATGATTTAATCCCCTAACGGGGATTGACTGAGTGGTAACTGAAGTGTCAGGGTGTGGCAGGAGGAGGTGGGAATTGGGGTGTGGCTTTAGGTATACATTCATATCTGGCAAAAGGACTTTCTGCTATCTGATCACCACTTAATGTTGTTTCCCTCTGCCACACTCTTCCACCATGTTGTTCCTATCTCACCTGGAGGAATGGAGATGGTTGTCTATGGACCGAAACCTCTGAAACCGTGAGCCCTCAAATAAACTCTTCCTCCTCTATAGTTGTGCTGGTCTGGTCTTCTAGTCACAACAGCGAAAAAGCTGACTAAAACAATGGCACATAAAGAAGTTGACCGAACACTCCTTCATACTCTGAACTGCATAAACTGGTGTTTCTAATGAACATTCAGAGTTTTGGGAGCATCCATAGATCGAGAATCCTTAGAGAAAAATACTGTTTAACTTGTTGCACCAAAGGGATAAGAGGCCCATGGACCCACAGGGAACTCCTAAATTGGCCTGATATTTTTTAAAGAGCCTCATCTTCATTCACCATTGAACTTCAAGTTAAAAACTTTGAGCCTTTATTCCAATTTCTGACATGACAACCCCAGGTGTGACACAAAGACTCCCGCTGACAAGGGAAAGCAGTTAAATGGTTCCTAACAATGTGAGCTGCTGCTAGAGGGGTGCTGACAGCCATAGTGTTTTCCTAAGTTCAGGAGGCTCTCACAAATGCTTCTCCAGCACCAGCTCTCAGCAGGCAGCCTGCAAGAAGATTCAAAATCATTTCCCAAATCCCAGTTATGTGCTCTGTTGGTGAAGTCTGACAGCATCTAGAACTCTCACAAGTAGATGGACATCAAAGATGGTTCATACAGCAGACATGCTAATTGGAAACCTGTCATATTAGTTGGGTCTCTTTTTAATTAATTGAATTGGAAAAAATGACAATGCTTTTTTGATTTATTACTAAACATTTCCTGTTTTGATTTTATTTTCCATTTGATGAGCCTGTGCTTTCATACATACATGTGAGTTCCCTTCAGTACTACAAAGTAACCACACCGTAAATATAAACAAAATGAAAAAATTCCACCCAATTTTCTCAGCTTCTAAAATTTGATGGAAAAACGCAGAGGCTGTTTTCCAAGGTACCCTAGCTGAGAACGTGATCCTATGAGCAAAAGCAATATAACTTAATGGGAGCTTTAGTGGCTGCAGTGACAACTGAAGCCATTCCACAATGCTAAGAAAACTAGCTGAGCAGTAACAATAAGAGCACCAAGAAGAGAAGCACTGTGCTTCCTCATTCTGATTTCACTAAAACCCCATTATTTCTTATCACACCAAATTATAAGAATTCAAACAATCTACTTGAAACTTGAATGGGGGCGGGATTTCTATGTTCTTGTAAGAGTAACACTACCTGATCTTGTATGCTGTTTTCACATAAGTTATACTTGCACTGTGACATGAAGTTAAGTATCTGCTGTTTCAAAGCCAACTGTACAAGTTGAATTATGGACATATCTACTACCTATACTCCATTCTTTGGTATTAATGAATGTATGCATAACAAAGAAGAGAGGCAGACAGTGATAGAGAATCTGTCTATACATACAGCCCATGGGTTTAAGGTCTTAGAGGATGATCAGCACAATTGTAAATAACAGAGGATTCTGGACAACCTCCAATCTTTAGATGGGCTGGCCTGGTTTGAACAACATAAAGTTACCAACCAGATGACCCAAAGGCAGAGCACTCAGAATTATGGAAAGAAGCTGCTCTAAAGCCTCTTCAAGCTTGGAGCAAAGAGGAAAAGATTTGATCTATTGTCAACTTGGTAGAATAGAAAAAGGAGCTGATCCAGGTCTCCAGAACATCCACACAGAGCAGAAAGACCCTAGATGAGCCAGGTTACATGACACCAAAGGACAGGTCATGTCAAGGTAACCAAAGCCATGATTTCTGTCTTCTATGTTGCTGTTTTTACTCTATTTTTT
Organism: Glaucomys volans; assembly: GCA_020662805.1. Classification (NCBI taxonomy): domain Eukaryota; kingdom Metazoa; phylum Chordata; class Mammalia; order Rodentia; family Sciuridae; genus Glaucomys; species Glaucomys volans. Next base: position 484,288 of record JAJEJO010001064.1, read on the forward strand.
TTTTTTTTTATAACCAGCTGGCACTCTTTAAGGACAGAGGGTATGTGAAGAGTGGCAGTGTTTCAGAAATCAGAAAAGAGTGAGGAAAAACCTGAATGTCATCACTTTTGCCACTTATTCTTTAATATATGAACAATAACCTCACAGAGTGATGGCAACTCTTCAGACTATCTGGAAACATTTAAGACACCTACAAAAGCTACCATACATCTGGGACAGTCATGTGCTTTTAGTTTACCCAAGTGTTTACTTAGAAATAAATTTTTCAAAAAGATAATTAAAATTAGATTTGTACCTATAACAATCAAATCGCCCTGTGAAAGAAAGGAAATAAGATGGAAAATGTGGTTCTGGACACGAAGACACGTGCACGAATTCTAGTGCTTCAACACCTGATGAAGTAAATGGAATAAGCACTCCTGCACCACATTTGCACCACTGAGGTCTCTGCTTTGTATCCTAAACCACCCTGATATCTTTCACGTCTGTGGAAATAAATATTTTTCCTGAATATTTCCTTTCAATTTATTCAATTGAAAGGGAAGTCTGGTTGACACTACCAAGCTGTATGTATCAGTTACAGTCAGGATATACTTGCTCCAAAGGCAGAGATAAATGGATAAAAAGATTTAGCAATGTAGAAAATAAGTGGCTCCAATAAATGTCATCAAGGGAGTAATATATCAATACAGTCAGAAAAACTCAGGGAAGCTCAGTGCAACAATTCCCAGTTACAGACATACTTTCTCCACATGTTGATCCTTCTTTTCTACCTACCCGGCCATTCTGACCCAACAAAATATGACTGGACACAACATCAAATCATTTGCTGATATTAGAATTGGGAGAGCAATTTTGCATTGCCTGTTCACATTTTCAGGTGCATATTCTTTGACAGAGTAATTCTACTTCTAGGAATTTGGCCAAGAAAGATCTGTGAACAAGTGATCTTTGACACCACTATTCACAAAGGTAAGGAAATGGAAAAGAATCTTTAAGAATTTAAAATTCTTAAATTTTTAAGAATTTAAGAATATTCTTTTTCTCTATACAAAGTCTTCCTTTACATTTAAAATAAATTCTAGGTAAATGCAAGAAACAGAATTTGAAAAGGCACACTTGTAACAATGACTTAAAAGTTCTCAGTGGCTTGCTAACACAAAAAACATCTAAAAATCTGAAGCAAATAGCCTTGTCAAGAAAAGTGCCATCCCGTAGGTTAAACCTATGTAATTTGGGCAGAAGAAGAAAACCTATGCCAGGCACCTCTTATTACCAAAGTGGACTTCTCATGTGATCCCTGGTCCTTTTGGGTCCTCACAGTACCATCCATGAGGTGGATGGGATTCCCTGCACTTCCTGTAGCTTTCAGGGAGGCTGGAGAGGCAAAATCCTCCTTTAGCATTCATGGTGTAGCTAGGATTAAAGGATCGGACACAATGACCTTCTAGTTCAAAGAGGCTGTAGTTTAATTCCTCTCAGGCACAGAGTTTTAAACCAGCTGTGTTCCTTTCAGAGAACTTAACTTCTCTATGCCTTCATGCCTTCATTAAAATTGAGTTGCAAATGCCCAACATCACAGTGATGCTCAGCGCATTCACTGAAATGATGCTGTTAAGGTGCAAGGTATCCTTTACAGCATTATGTATCAGCATTTAATCATCATAAAATTGGATATTCTCTTTCTCTTCTTCTTTCTAAACTCCACAAGGTTAAGTAAGATTTTCAAAATACAATTTGCCATAAGATATTCAACAAATCAGCACTGTGCTAAAATAATAAATTGTTCTTCATTTCTAGTTAATCTATTTGAAAAGCTGATCTTTTATGTTCTAATTTCTGGCAAGATAAAAAAATGTACCAGTGCTTTTAAAAATGCATCAAAAAGATTTTATCCATTAATGACTATTTTAGGGGGAGAGCATATAAATAGAAGGGGATCAAAATTTCACAGAGTCTCACATCTCTAAACAGACACTGAAATTTAATGATTCTATAACTTCAACCATATCAGCAAATATAGTCCTTTTACTAGCGCACATCAATATAATCCCAATTAAAATATTCTGTAAAACTGCCTACAGTATTCCAGTTTGAAATAGCTTCTACTGAAATAGACTTTCCTGCCACTCTGATTTAGCATCTCACTTTCCCTTATCAGCAGATGGCAAGCCAAGTACTATTTAAATCCATATGTCTTCCATAGGCATAGTTCAAATACTGAATAAAAAGATGAACAAATGTTTTAGAGCTAATCAGATTAGCCTTTAAGTGAAAAAAGTACCAAAGTGGAGTTTGATTTCCTGCAAACGACTTTTACTACATCATGTTGAGAAGACTGAAGGAGTTAGATCCCTGTAAACCCACCCAGACAAAAATAACTAAGGTTACATGACAAATTACAGCAAAAGACTTTCCTGACTTTGGTTATTTCTTTATGAATCTTTCCTCTCTGCCTGAACTCCAGTCCTCACTGGCAATGAATCTGGTAGTAGAGGGATACTACGGTGTAGCCATAGTTCAATATTAGAGCTAAGAACAGAATAACTCGACAGCTATATCTCTGTATGGCAAACTCCTTTCCCTCCACTATTTCCCACTGGAAGAAAAGAACTGCCTGCCTTTATAGATCTCAGTTCCATATACAACCTGCTGTTTCACATACAACCATATACGTCTCTGCTGGGCAAGGAGATGAAGATGATGAGGCTGGGTGTGAAGTACAAATATGAGAAGCATTCCTGAGTTCACAGAAGCTTTCAAACTTTTCCTTCTAGGTCTATCTCCAGCAAGTTGGATGCTGCAGGATTAAGGAATAGTACTGACAAATAACCTTTCTCTTTTTCATATCACACATTCTGTGCTACAAACTTGCAATTCTCCCACAAAATGATCCAGATAAACAGTATCACCGCATACTTTCTCTTATCTTGAATCCAGCACTTAATATTCTAAAATATTTCCCTTCTTTAGCAGGCACCAGTACAAAAGAGCGGGGAATCTTGGAGAATCTTCCTTCACACTTTAGGTTCGGCAGTGATTGATATTGTACTCTATAAACTAATAACATAGTTGTGCTGAGGACTGACTAAATTCAGTCAACATGAAATTTATAGTGAATTTAAAAAAAAGAAGTTATATTATTTGAAGAAAATGAATTTTGTATTCATGAGTTAAAAGATAAAACTTTTCAGTTTTGCTAGAATTTTGAAAGCCTAGGAATGCATTGGCAGATTGCTCCTCTAGATCCTGCATCAAAAAAAATTTGTGAATCCTGAGAAATCTCTGCTTCACTAGATAACTCACGAAAAGTTTCAAATTTAAAAATGCTCCAGTAAAGCTCAATTTTTATTCTTGCATGAACCTAAAATTGCTATGATTGTTCTTTTTTCCAGAGCAAGCCGCTCACTAAATACTATCATATGCTAAAAGTTACTGAAACAAATGCAGAGAATTTATCCTTCAATGCTAAAAAAATCAAATACCCATCAATTTGCAATTATAAACTTAATAATAGAATGATCCAAACAGCTTGACGGTCAAACAGAAATTAAAAGGTGATTTTACAAATTTTTAAAATAACTTCACACAAATATTCAGTTAAATATATATTAATTCAGGTCTCCTAAGGAAAGAGCAGTAAAGCTGGGCCAACAAAAAAAAACAAAAAACAAAAAACAAAAACAGAAATTTAAAAATGGTGCAGCCCTAACCTCTCAGAAGTTCACAACAATTGAAGGAGAGAAATTCACAAATGGACAAATGATAAGATCTAATATTTGCTGTTTCTCTCATCTTTGATCCATTGTGTCTCATTGTTCCTCAGCTTTTAGAGGAAAAACCACATACACATACACACACACACACACACACTTTAATGGACTTTCATTTCATGTCCAAGGAACATCACACCATCCCCAACACTGCAACGAGATTTATACTTTCATGTCATAAGTACAGGGGTGCCAGTTTGATTCCACATGAGCCCAAATAGTCCTGTTTGTTCATTAAAAATAGAACCACCAAGACTTTTGACTACACCTAATACTGTGCAGTCGACGTGCTCCACCATGAAAAGGTCAGACGAGTTTGGGCGGGTCATGTGGATTGAGCTTGTGAGTTCAAGTGTGAACATTGCCCAACTACACTACAGCTGTTGCCTAGTTCAGAGACTTTCATCTGCCTATAGTTTGGTTAGCTGTTACAAATCAAGTACAGATTGATCATATAGATTATTAGGGTTCTTAGCCCGGCAAGATTTGAAAGAACCACTTAAGAGCAATCTAGATATAAAACTTAAAAGGTTTATTTTTAAAAAATGGAAATTGGTACACTCAGGGCACCTCCTTTACTTTTAAAATGATAATGTCTTCAGACAATTTTTTTTTTAAAGAACATGATCATCACAGGACAGTGTGACTGATTTTCTAAAGGACATTTTAATCTGTACTTGTCACAACAAAACTAAAGAGGAAAAAAAAAAAAAACCTAAGATTTTCTTCCCCCTAACATTAAAAGGATCAGTAGACTAGTAAAAAGACATAACGAGATCTATCTCTCAGATCCAAATTGTTTACAAGAACTGAAAGTCTTAAAGCTTGGAAGATTTTAATCAAGACTTCCATTAACCCCCTACCAATATCCTAGGGATTGGAGGAATTTTAAACAAAAGGGAAAGTAGAATGCTTTTAAAATGACTTAATGTAATACTGCATTACGATACATAACCATTTTAGCCATTAAACAACAGGTGACATATCACAGGCAAGTGTTTCTTTTTCTCATGATAAAATAGGACATTGAAGAAGACATGAAAATGAGCCACTGGATTAAATCTTACAAAAATGCCAAATAAATAAGAACACCAATACATAAAACTAAAATATGACAGTTATTATATATAATAACTCAATAAGATTGGCATGGAATACATAGTATACATTTTTAAATGACTTCAAGGATTTTTCATGTATATTTGTCTTTGATTAAATGTATGTAATGACCCTTAAATATGCATCTTCTTTTCTAAGCAAGTTTACTCCTCTCTTGGTTTAGTGTGTAATAAGACATGAATGCATGCATGTTTCTGAATCCTATTAATTAGGAAAGAATACTGACATGCATAGAGGAGCTTCAAATTTGACCTCACAGATGTCAAAATAGCATCTTTCACAGAAGCAGGGCTCACCAACTACACCATATTTCGAGCTGGAGAAACAAATCTCAATTCTTACTTGAATTCACTTTATATTTGTGTACTTTGTTTGTTCCTTACATTTTCCAAACATCAGTTTTCAAGGAATCAGTTCCAGAAAATCTTCCTTGATTGTTGAATTAAGAGGTCATCTCCTCCTCTAACACAGGACATTTTGTTTCACTCCATGGCCCCTGTCATGCCTTCTCTTGTGCTATACTCAATCCACCGAACATCACCTTCATAGAGTATTTTGCAAAAGACTTAAAAGAATTAGTGACTATAGTTTTTCCACGTTTATATCACTTCCAGAATATTCTGTACAAACTAGGCTTTCCATATATATCCAATTATTATATGATTATCTCTTCTTTAGAAATCATTCCAACTCCCCTGTTCTCCAAAGGAGACACCATTTCCAACCATCCTATTAGATAATTTCATAAGAATGTCCTGCAACTTAGTATGTATAAAATCAGCTTCATTCATTATTTCACCCCCACAGAAGAGTCAATTCCATTCATTCAAAAGAAATATAATAGTGTGTACTTTGAAGACAGACTGCTTGCACAAGATCCAATTTACTGGGTGACTTTGGGCAAGTTACTTAACACCTTTGAAGCTCTACTTCCTCTCTGTAAAATGGAATTAAAACAGCATCTGTTTGAAGAAGTTACTGTAAGGTTGAAATAAGTCACTACAAATAAAAAGCAGAGCCTGGCCCAGAGTCAGAGTCTTTTAAATGTCAGATATTCATCTCTTCTTCCAGTCATTAAAAACACAAAGTCACTTTTTCAGTCCCTCATATAAACCTTCTTAACTCTTCAAGACTCTGCATCTAGCATATATATATAGAAATCATTTTGTTTTCTCTATCCTAGTTCAAATGCCTTGTTATCGCTGATAAGGTAAGGGATCAGACAATTAACTCATCTTTCTCATCCCAACCCTGTCCACTTTCCTCTCTTGCAAGCCATCTTAGGTGAAATGTCATATTAACCTTATTAAAGGTTTAATCAAGTTGTCCTTGGCCTGAAAACTAGGACTGACTCCCTATATCCTTCTGAAATAAGCATTGAGGGAATTCCCCAAGCCATATGTCAATCTAAGTTTCAGATGATACCACACACAACTTTCCAACAAGCTTTTTCTTCATCCTGAAAATCCCAGGCTGATCTCTCAGTGTTTCTTCTCTTTATACCACCCCCCCCACCACTATCACATTCACCTCCTAAAAGTTCATCAAAAAACAGCTCAGAAGACACCTTGTGGCAACTAAATTTATTCTCTAAATTAAATGTGATCTGTTCTTTAAACACCCATAGCTGCTCTCCTCTCCCCTGACCCTTTTTATGGAAGTCTTCTTATACCTGTCTTCTTATACCTCTCTTTATACCTGTCTTCTCACCTATAATAGTCTGTGTATGAACTGAGGGCAGGAAACTGGATTTACTCATCTTCCTACCTTTCATTGGATCTCCATGTTTCCTGAAACCTAGTAGGTGCTAAATAAGTATTTATTGGACATTAAGAAAAGTCAGAGACAGGAGTATCAGGAAAAAAATCTACAAAGTTACCCTTTGCTTCATAAATTGCTATTTCTTCCATGACCTCTAGGTTAGGTTGGTCTGTTATATATGCTGGTTCTCTGAAAACAAATCCTGAACCCAGATATCAACACATTTAAATTTGGACATACATAGTGTGCACTCAAATCCCAAAAACACAAGTACATGTTGATACAATTTCACAAAGTAGGAGAGATAACTAACCTCTAGTGCTCTGAAAAGACTTTGCATATGGCAATATGATGTGTGGAAACGCAAGTGGGAAGAGATGGTGTACAGAATGGTCTTCTGCATTTCCCTTTAACACCTGATTTCCCACTCTTACTTTACAATAATCTGTGTGAGTGACCTTGAACAATTTAAATTAAATTCTAATATTTTAAAATAACACTTGTGTGCCACACATTTCACTGAGTAGCTGTTGGAGTCAACCACTTGTGATAAAAAAATACACCAAGAAACTTTCCATGAATTTGTAACCTCGCAAGACTCATTTCAGTACATTACACTACAGAGATACTCTCTGAATGTCAAGGTGACTAAGGAATCTGCCTGTCAACTATAACAGTGAAATAGACACCTGACTGATCCTTTGCTGGTGCTACAGAAATGCATCTTATTCAAGTCATCATAATTATTAATGTTTTCCCTATAATAATGTTTAAAGAAAATATTAGGGTTTGTATTTCATAACTACCACAGTGAGGCCATTCTAACTGATGAAAGTCAAGAAATTATAGTTTTCCTCTTTCCCAGGAGCACACATACGTGGCCTGGTAAAGTGACCTATGCTTGCCAATAAATTCATCCACTGTATCATCCCACTGAGGAGTCTAATTATAGGAATACCAATTCTAACCATTTAAAATCACAAGCAAGAGGCAATTATTTAACTACAAAGATATCCATTTAACTACAAAAAATCCACTATTTTTAATAGCAAAAATTAGAAATAAATGTCCAACAACAAGGAATCAATCAACATCTTCTCTAAGACAAGTAGAACAATATATAATGAAATAGTATGATATGAAAAATATAATGCAGTTGAAAATGATGATGCAGAAAAATGTTTATCATTTATTATAAAGTGAAACTGAAGTTACTATTACTTAATAGTAATAATACAAATCTTTTTGTAATTTGGACACGTATGCTTGAGTGGGATAGTGCTCATGTATGTCCACAAAAGAATAGATTAAAGTGTTGAGTACGCATTCTTTCTTTTGCTTGTTTTTATTTTCTCAAGTGTCATTTATGAATATATACTTTTAATGGGAAAGAAAAAGTCAAAACATACTAATTTTACAACTTTTTCGCTTTTCCTAGACTCTTCAATTTCTTTCTCCACTTTATCCCCAATCTCACCCTAGAGGCCACCTCCTCTCCTGAAAATCACAGGAGCAAAGTAGAAATATGGTCACTTTCATCCTGACCACCCATACTTCAAATAATTCATCCATGAATAATGAGATATTAACTCTGAAGGGACATAAAAAACTAAGATAGGTTTATAGTTTTAAGATTTCAGTGGGATGAAACTGAATTATTCACATCCATTAAACAGAGTTTGAATGATTCACAGCCAATTTTATTTTTATAATTGTAACGAAACAGCTGGGATCAGAGTCTATTCATGGACTCATAAGAAGTTTGCACCCCACCTACTAAAATTAGTTTCTGCATCCAAAATTCTGATTTGAACATCTGACTGTGAACAAAACAGGCACCATCACTCAATGCCAAGAAACTGAGGAAACAGACTTGAGCATGTCACATTCTCACCAGAATTTTATTTCTCATTGTGTATATTTCCCTTTATCTCCATTCATAAGCAGTCCCCAATAACAAGAGTTTTGAAACATAGTTATTTCCAAAGAATGAGTTTTCTTGTATAAATAAAGCTCAAAGAATATAATTTTTGAAGATTTTCAGACTGCATGTGTGACAGTTATTTATGATTTATGGATTCTTAACCATTAGAAGAAAATCACATTTAAGAACTTCCACTTGAAATGTATGACATCTCTTTGGACACCAGGATCACTAAGTCTAAAATGTAAGATTTTTGTCCTAAAGTTGCCTCAGGTGTCAGTTCACACATCTGAATATTTAAGGCTTCATAGGCAATGTACATGGCTCCAGAGTATGCAATTTTAAAGAAATTTGAGCAAGTGCATTCTTCAACCTCTGTAATTTTCCAAAGAAGGAAACAGTACATAAGGACTGAGTGACTCACCCAGGGTCACTCAGCCATTAGTCACAAATGAGTCTAGAACTCATAGCCTCCTTTCCCCCAATCCAGTGCATCTGCCACTATATCACAAGGGAAGAGTAAAAAGAAAATATGAAACCCAGTTTTACCAGAAATAAAATCCAGTCAAGTCTGAACCAGAGTATAAGGTAAAACATACCTTAACTGTAGCCTCAAAGGGCTGAACACACTACTAAAAAGTAATTGGAACATATTTTGGAACTTTCAGAAATATATAAATCCAATGTGAATTTGAGGCAGGCTCTGATAAAACCACCCTGCAGTCACACAGAATAAAGTTATTCCAGGCATACTAGCTGAATAATTAATCTGTAGACTACCGACTACCCATCCTGACAATTCACATTTCAAAAACCTTCAACTTTCTTTGAATTAATAATATAATTAAGACAAGTGGATGGATCTTGCTAAATTTCAAGGAACTTTTGGGTTGTAAATGTGACATTAAAAAGAATTAGATAAGACAAATATGCATGTGTACCCCCTACTACATGGACAGCACTAGTTTCAATTATAATATGCTTTGTAAAACAGATATGCATTTAAAAAGTTAAGTTAAAGGATTTCATTTTTAAATGTGTGAAAGAAGAAATGCCAAAAGTCTCACAGTGAACCTTTTCTTTAACAAGGGAAATAATTAGTTTAAGGTAAAGTGAATATCTTTCTCAAATGTAACGTGTAAATTTTCAGATTACCACATAGAAGCCTGATTTAACTTGCTATTTTCATAAAGTTATGCTATGACCTAAGCCTCTGCAATTTGTAGCATATAAAAAGCACAAATACAATAAAGCACTCTCATCCTTTCTTTTAATACTTTATTAATAAAATAATAAGCAATATTGTGAGATTCTGAAAATCACGTAAAATAAAAATACTTTCTAATGGAATATATATATCATATATATATATACATATATATATATATGAGGGGGGTGTATATACACATATGTACACATATACATGCACAGGTAAAAGTAAAGATCATTAAATGATATGTTCTTTAAAAAAAATCAAGTTCTGCTCTCCTAAACTCCCTCAAAGTCCACCCTGTTATCCATGCATCCAACATACAAGGTAAAATCTTTAAAACTGGGTTAAGAAATACTGAAGGGTAGCAAGACTGTCATCCACTAAGGCAAAGTAAAAACAAGGAAAAAGAAATCCCCACCCCTCCACCACCACCACCCAAAAAAAAGGCAAGCCTATTAGAGGAGACTGCTTTCACTTAAAACACTTAAATTAACTCTGCTTAGGAAAACAGGGCCTGCTTGAAGCAAATTTTCTCTGTGTGTGCAATATAAAATAAGCCTATTAAACCAAATACTGGCTACTGGGCATCTATTACAGTCGATAGAAGTAACATGTAGCTCTTAAAGATTACCATTTGTTTTTCTCTGAATTCTTTCTGAATTCTTCACAACACCAGTAAACAAGTCAATGTAAGTTTAGAAGTTACTTAAGTATTTTTAGGATGTAATTCCCCCTGCATTTTTTCATGAGCTGATTTTCTATGTTAAAAACTACCTCTTTGGATATATGGAGTTGGTCATTACCATTAGTTATCAGTCATGTATTCTCTCATATAAATAACTGGAATTAGGCTGGGCATGGAGGGGCACACCTCTAATCCCAAAAACTCAAGAGGCTGAAGCAAGAGGACTACGACTTCACAGTCAGTCTCAGCAGTTTATCTAGACCATAATCAAATTAGTGAGACCATATCTCATAATGGGTTCAATCCCCAGTACCATCAATGAATAAATAAAACAAAATTGGAATTACACTATAAGAAATTATCCTAAGGAAATGATGAAACAATGGAATAATATGTAGAAGGAGGTTTGTCAAAGTGTTCTTTACCATTAAAAATGGGAAGTAGCCTAAACGTTTACCAATAGGGACTGTGTTAAATATATTATGCTATGGTTATTCCTAATAATGAGTCACTAAAACAAATATTGTGAAATATATCTGTGGGTAAGATATACTGTCAAATTAGAAATTAGAATTATAAAACATAAGGTACATAATCCTATACTGGAATAAACTATATCTTTGTACATAATGTACAAATTAGAAGCCAAAACATGAACAGCAAAGTACTTGTGGGTTGGAATTTATTAGTGGTTTTCATTTTCTTTACAGTGTTCTGCATTACCTCTTTTGCAATAAGCACACATTATTTGCATAATTTCAAAATGCTCCTTTACTGTTTGTTCATACACACATAAAAATGTGAATGTTTAGATGAAACAAATTAACTCTGAAATTGTAGGAAGTCATCCAGCCCTTTATTAGCAAATCATAGCAAGCCAAAGAAGGTTACACAATGATTATGAGCAGGGGCTCTGGAGTCTGATGGCCAAGGCCAGAATTTCATCTCTGCCATTTCATGAAAATGACCTTAGGCAAATTACTTAATCTCTCTGCCTCAGTTTCCTCATCTACATAAAATGGATAATGATAGTTTCGACCTCAAAGAGTTCTAGTGAGGACAAAAGGATTTAACCAGTAATAAATTAATAGAAAGGCAGCAAACTTTTCACACTAGGAATTGAAACACTAAAGTACTTAGCAATGAATTGTAAAGATTCACCTATTTTTACCAAATGTTTCATTTGTGAATGCTTTCCTGTGTGATTTTTCTACCATAGGTTTTTGAGGTTTTGTCTTCTTCGTTGGGAATTTAAATTACATAAAATCACATCTTTTGGGTTACCCAATGAATTATAAGCTAAGATCAGAAAGTTAATTCTCTGAGAACAGATTATTTTATGGGCCTTTTATCTACCAAAACTTTTTTTTTTAATCATGGCCAAATATGTCTTAAACACTACATTTTAAACTAAAAGTAATACTACATGTGAGTGCAACTCAATAAACAATATTGTTATGGATCTTATCATTTTCTCCACGTTAAATACTGATCTCACCAAAAATCTATTTTAACAATATTTATATTCATGTCCACATTCTCATGAAAGTTTGATTCACTCAGTATCCATCCTTTTTTAAAAGAGTTAGCAAAATTATTAAGTCTATTTTGTTTAAAAAACAACTATATATATCCTTAGGATTGCTTCTCCAAATTGAAAAGAAGTTCTCCAAACTTCACTGCAACTCTTTGCATCTCTTTGTACTAATGACACAACCAAATGCAGCAGTATCCAGTATGCCAGCCTCCTTGAGCCAACTGGTACACCAGCCTAGTAAGCAATGCCCTTGCCTATAAATACTCAAAGTTCTTGAACAAGGTGTATGGGAAGGGAAGATAAAAGAATATGCCAATAAAGACAATTCTTACTTTTTTGGTGGGAACAAACAACAAAACACACACACGCGCACACACACACACACACACACACAATCCCAGATAAAAATTATTTGTGGCATTTTAGGTAATCCACACGCCAAATTCATCCATCACTATGTTTTGTCAGAAAAATATGATATTTGACATCAGGACTATGTACCCCTGGCTGACACACTTTTTAATCCTTCTGCATCTCTCCTCCCAAAGCAAGGGCTCTCTTCTGTATAGTCTTCCCTTCCAACATCTAAATAAGCTCGATAATGGCTTCCGTTGGGACCCTGGTATCTCCTAATTCAGGCAATCTGTGATGAAAAAGAAGCCGTGTGAAAGATATTTATACAGGAAATAATGAATAGATACTACACTAAAGGATACCATTTCACAGTGACTACCAACCTACAGCACAATTCACTAAGATATATCTGCTTCCCCTGCCTTAGAAACTCGGGACAACAGAACTATGCCAGATCTTACAAACAGTCTAGGTTACAACAAAGTGAAGGAGAAAAGTGCTTTAAAAAAAATATTTGGGTCAATGGAGCCAATTTTACAAAATGAGAAAATCCCATTAGTTAAACCAATAAACCCAATGTATATATTAAATTGGTTTTAGTTGTTTCCTACCATCAAAAAGTAAAGATGAATAATTAAAAAGAAAAATGTTATCTAAATTTTACTTATTATAAACAAAATGGTTTTGTTCATTCTTACACATAACCAACTCCATGTATTGATTGTATTTTTTCAAAAAAACTAAAATCTATTTGGGTATAACTCTTAATTTTTCCTAATGAATACCAACAGAAATCCAACCATTTAAGGTAGAAGCATAGAAATCCCAAAGGATTGTGCTTCTGGATACAATAAGTCATTTTTAACGGTTTATTTTTTTAAATTTTTTTTTAATTAGGCAAATAAAGTATGAACTGCTACCTAAAGAGATATTTTATCAACATGGCTTAAAACCACTGTTTCAGAGCCAGTGATTAGAAAGGTATGTACTTCACATTTTTCCTGATACAGTCTATTCTCTTCAGAATTAGACACATGTACATGTAAAAATTTCAAGGGGATCAAGATGATTATTGACATCAACATGAAGTCAACAGAAACTATATGATAACTTCAATTCTTCCCTTAATTTCATTGAATATGAAGCAAAACAATAGATATCACTTTTCATCTTTAGTTGAAAAAGTTCCTGTGGTCTTCTGTCAGTGATTGCAAAGGCTTTCAACACTGTTGCTTGTTCAAACTGCTGTTCGGCTGCCAATGGACTGTCCCCAAAAGAACATTTTTGCATCTCAATAGACGGTCCAGTATCAACAATCTTTAAACTATAAATTTAACGCTGCTAAAGAAAGAGGGAAATAGCATCTGCATTGTACTGTCTTGGTATCACATTTTCAAGATGAACACATAATCAGACTACCTTCACTTATCTAGCACTCTGCATCTGAGAATCTCAAATGGCCTGACAAACATTAATTAACTGAGTTGCACAACACTCCTGTGGGGATGGCAGGCGGGAGGAGCCCCGGTCAGAGACAAATGAATGGAGTTCCTGGGAGGCCCTGCCTTTGACAGTCAGTGGCTCAACTTGGAACCCAACTCCCAAGGGCCCATGGCAGCACACCGCTGAAACCAAGCAGTGCAAAATGTAGACTTAAAACTGACAAACTTTCCTGAATAAATTTACCAGGAAACCAAAATCAATTTCAAAGAGTTTTATTTTCCCCCTAGGGTGTACTAGAGAAAGTAGCCTAATAACTTGAGTGTTAGAGCCCATGGAAAAATATGAGCCTGAGTTGTGTGTCTGAGACATTCTGTTAAGGCAAATGTCAGGGAGGTATTTATCTGAATATTAATTTGCCATAAACCCCCCCACACAGATGTGCCCTTTAACTTTTAATTATTTTATCAACAAATGAAAAATCCATTTGATGTTGCAAAATCTTTGCGAAATTTAATGAACAGTTTTTGTCCCCACTCCTGTGGTTGTCAGATGAAAGATTATAAAGATTGTAACTTTCTGTGTTACAAAATTTAATCTAGAAATCCCATTGCAAGAATAAAATCCAGAATTGATCATTCAGGAAATTATAAGACTACTACAGTTATATCTGCACAAGAGTTTATCTAAACATAAATGAATAAATCTCTCTGTGTAATTATACAGTATAGAAGAAACTAGTCAGCAAAGGACACAAAACTGTGCACGAATCCTGACCACACCATAGTATACATTAGTTTAACATGAAAAAGAAACATCTACTGGAAAATACAAAACAAACTGACTTTAACTTTTAGCACAGGCTGTATTAAATATATTAGCCTCTTATCAGAGCCAGATTTTGAAACTAAACAAGAACACTTGATTATCAAAATACTTATTTTCATGACCACATTCACAAGCTTATACATCTAGAATATAAGATCTCTTCCCTAAGTTTTTAAATAGCATAAAGTTATCATATAAGCTTGGACTGTTTCTAGCAAAGATTATAAAAGCTTTAATATTTCTTCCTACTCATAAAAGAAAATACTCAAAAGATTTTATAGAAATATTGTTGTTAACATGGAACAAAAAGCCTAGTTTTCACAAAGTACTACACAAAATAAAGCTTCACTTCATGCACCTTGGTCAGAGTCAAATCACAAGAATCAACACAGGTAACATGTACAACTTAAAATTTTTAACAAGATCACTTTCATTCTAAAAATAAGGGCAAAATATAAAGATTCAAGAAATGAAAACATATATAAATGATCTGACATTTAACACAAAATGAAAAGCCAAACACTGATCTAGGTGAAAAAAAGAAAACAAAGGAAAAAACTACAAATGCGAATGAAGGGCATTTTGAAATTTGAGCTCTCCTTGTAATTCTCTTTCTTTCCTCACTTTCAGAAGTACAATAAATTGTCATGACTAAAACTAGTATACACACACACACACACACACACACACCCCACATGAGAAAGACTGCTATTCTGAAAGCAACATTTTAACTGTGTCCTTTGTACTATAACCTAACTACATTCACTTTACTCATTAAAAACATTTCCATTATTAATCAGCATAGTGTTGAATTATTTCAAATCAATATTTTTCTATCGGACAATTTTTCATACTTAATTCTTCATATTATTCTGAACAGCATTTGGGAATGAAAATTAAGTTTTCCCTTTTAGTATTAGAATTACTATGTATAAAAGTACTTGCTAATAAACATGCTCAATTAATGCTATGCTAAATGTACTATTTAATAAAAAAATTACTTTTAAAACCAGATATTTCCCATTTCTTAGTTTGCTTACTACTTCTGAGTAAACGTGTGCAGCAACAAAGTAGTTAATTGCATGTTCCATTGTAGTACACTCAAACATAAAGCACTGCATTGTATCCTCACACAGACCACTGAGTTCTATTCAAAACATTTAAATTATATTTGTATATTTCTTTTGTGTACTTATAAATTATTACAGGCACTGATAACTAGACCATTGCAAGTACAAAATTAAAGAACATTATTTTTTGCCTTTAGTAAGCATGACTTGCTCTTCTCTGGGATTTTCCCTTACTGATGGAAGGTAAAGAATTGAGAAGTATGTATTTCTGTAACTTAAGAATACCATTTTTCCCCTCTAAAGTAGAGTTCTTGTCAAATTGACAAAATGGATCCTACGTGTCTTAAAAAGCTCATTGGCTAAAATATGTACATGGCAAATTTTTAATTCACTTAATAAACTAAATATTGCACAATAAACTAAATTGACTATTCTTCCTAGTCCAAATAGCCAGTAAAACTGGTGATTTCCCAGAGCACTACTCAAAATGTGAAATGTGAATTTTAAAGATTCAAATTTTACTAAAAGCACAGAATGACTCAAACCTCTTTTGAACATGTGTGCGCATACTCCCTGGAATTTAGCAGATGATAGCCTTTAAAGATCACAAATCAGAGGCCTAGAAACTTGGCTCTTCATTGCTGAAGATTTCCTACCTCAGCAGCTAAATGTGGAGGAACTGAAAAGACAGTTGAAATGGTGCAATAGAAACTTGAAGTGAGGGAATTAAGGAAGTGGAGGAATTGAGAAAAACAATTTTTTAGAAAAGTACTATCACCCCCAGTTTGCTCAATAAATGTAACTATATTGCTCAGGTGTTTTGCTCCAGTGCTTGATCAATTATTAATATTCCAAGTTGTCAGAGTGTACAAAAGGTGACAGAAAAGATGATATGCCAGAAATGGTCCAAAAAGTTGCCAAATAATCCAGCAGCAAATGTAGATGGCACAGATGAGGACAATTTCCAGTGAAAGAAGGGAGGGAGCTCTCAGAATGCAATGGGAGGCACCCAGGTGCACCAACTCTGAAAACCCAACAAAAATTAGCAAAACCCAGAATTCTGTATCCCTGCCTTACCCGGAGCAAGTCAGAGGGTCACATAAGACCAGAGGAGTGTGGACATGCTAAGAAAACAATGAGTGTTTACAGTTAGACAAACGCAACTCCATATGTAGTGATTTGAAGGAGGTTCCCTAAATTGCACCTGCCCTTCAAGGGCCCAGAAACTACTCCTCCTCCTTTCTAACAAACTGGCTCCTTCTGCAGGAAGGAGTCTTTGTTTCTCAGTGTACAAGGGGCATCCCTTCTTCTGTATTCAAGGCCTGCTGTTAGCTCCAAGGCATCACTGGAGGCAGGGAAAATAACACTTTCATAATTAATTGTGCACCTCTAAGGGGCGTTTCTCAGCTCCAGCTCCACTACACAATACCTGAGAAGCACAGATGGGCTTCAGAGGCTCTGCAGGAAATGAGAGCAGAGCAGCTAAGCAGACCTGGAAAGAGCAATTTTTCTCTCTAGTATACATTCAGAGAGACCTCAGTGGTCTCTAACCCAAGGTCAAAGCATTGGGCCCACCGAAGTCTTTCCTAACTGGATTTTTGTAAAGCTTAGATAGTTTCCAATCCCACCTTCAAGGCACAAATAAACCTTCAAAATCATCCAGAAAGCTCAAAACTTTCTCAGCATTAAGGTGAAATGTTGCAGTGGTGGTGCCTTAGGCAAAAAACAAGTATCACTGGGAGTTTGTGAATTTTCAAAAGTTAAAATATTTCTAGACAATGATGAGTCTACATAGCCTGAACAGAGAAATAGAGGATCTTTTCTTAGAGGTTTTGTTTTTGCTTTTCCACAAGGAACTAGGTCTTTCTCCCTAAAGGTCCTGATAATATACAGTGCACAGTACTCTTCTCTGTAAGGTCTTCATATCATTCATGTTGAGATTTTTCTCATCTTTCTCCCTCTTATGGGTAACTAAATAACAAGCATTGTTGTTTGTACATATTTATACTGTGGGTTGAAAAAACACAACATTTCTGTATTAACATCTCAACCAGGAGTTTACACTCTTAGCGATTTAAATCCTTATTAACCATACACTGTGTCAGACCACCTTAAAATTGAAAAGTCAGTTAGTTTAATGGAACAGATGTGCATCCTTCTGGGATTCTAAACCTCCCTTCCTTCTCCAAAGGCAGCTTTGTTGTTTTGCATAATCACCAGGAATGATTAACCTAGTTCAATCTGAGCAAAGAGTGAGGACAAACAAGAGACAGCCCACCAGGACGTGGATGGTACAGTACACACCAACACGAGGGAGCTACGTTCTGCCACTTTGGCCTTATAGGTGTGAATCCCCAGACCCATACAGCTCATTGAATTTCATTTCACAAAATATAATACTAAATGTAGAGACTGTGTGCTCCCCCATCTTCCCTTCTAATTATATGAATTATTTTAAAAATTAAACCTTCCTACCCGTAACAGGGACTGGGACTCATCCTTGGACTTGCTTTCTCCCGATGCAGGATACTGCGGGGTGATGGCCCCAGACTTCTCTCCGCCGGCTGGCACCCCCTGCAGGAATCCCTTGGTCTCCACAGCCAAGCCATAAATAGGTCTCGCCAGATGGGCAGCCTCTACGCTGGGGCTATCCCGGAGAGTCTTTGTCTGCTCTTGGGTGCCGGACACAGGCGTCAGGAGCCCCAGGCTTGCTTGAGTATAGGACGGACTGCCTCGAAGGATGTCAGTCCCTCTCCAAGCCACGCTGCGGAGGTCATCACCTGAACTCTCAGTCCAAGCTTTCTCCTTGAGCCCGTCCTTGTCGTCCAGCTTCTCTCGCTTCACCACGCTCTCGCAAACTGGCTCTCCCATTTTAGAGTCTGGATTCAGCAGACTGTAGACCTTGAGGTCGATTTTGGGCTCCTCTTTGATGGTGGAAATGGCATGACCATCCTCTTCGCCGTTGGCTGTAGTGATGTCCTGTTCCTGGCAGTGAACAGTGTTGAAGTGCTCCAGTAGTGACTGAGTGTCAGCAGCTGTAAAGCTGCACTGACGGCATTTGTAGCAGCTGTGTGCTCTCCTGGAAGAGAAGAAAACAGTCCATGGAAACCCAGCATTCTGAAGGGTTTTTATTTTATTTTTTTTATTTCCTTTTTCAGATGGTCTTTAAGCACCTGAATTTTATCTTATGCAATGTGCTAGGCAGAATGAAATACAATATTCAACACCCAGAAACTGGAACTTAATTAACTGGCGTTTTCAGTTCTATAGAAAGAATGCGAAGTTCCCTTTTGTTACAGTAGCAGTAACAGGTACCCGTACGTACACACACACACACACACACACACACACACACGCTTGTGTGCACACATTCCTGCTGATTAGCATTAGAACCGGTTGGTTGGGTTTATTATCAAATCACCTGCTTTGTTCATTTTATCTTGATGGATAATCATCAATTCTGTACCAGTTAAGTCGATATTCATGTTTTTATACATGATTTCATCAATGAACTTTTCACTTTCTGTTTATTTAAGCTAAAGTGAGGGTTTTCTTCACTATAAATACACTTACATCTCTAATGCTTAGATGCTTTGTACAGCTTTTCCTCACACTGAAA
The DNA here is from genome assembly GCA_020662805.1 of Glaucomys volans. NCBI lineage: Eukaryota > Metazoa > Chordata > Mammalia > Rodentia > Sciuridae > Glaucomys > Glaucomys volans. The sequence continues at coordinate 503,611 of JAJEJO010001064.1, forward strand.
TGCACTCTAAGTGATTACAATGTTCTATCATAAATTTAAATTCACTGAGTCAATGAAGTATGGTTTATATGATCTACATAATCTAAAAAGTAAGATGTATTTAAGACCTAAGATTTTTCTAAACAAATTCTATCTGTCGATAAGGACATAGATAGGTATCTTTGCTGGGCGTCAAAAGCATGATAGCTGTTGTGAAGACATGCTAATTAAAAGAGGGCGCACATGTGATTTCTTTTTAAAAGGCATAAAATAAGGAGACTGTATTGTTAAACTGCACAGCATCTCTTCTGCTAGAGAGAGAAGAGTTTCTGCTATATTAGGACAAATGTTTGATTAACAAAGAAGAACCGAGGTATTGCATTATAAAAAGCATACCAGAAAGGTACACAAACAACTTGGAATAAGGCATTCTTTCTTTAGCTATAAAAGCCTTATTTAGCTCTCCAAACAAATATTATGTGAAATACTTTCTATTTCCTGACAAACTGTGCTGAGTTACCCACAAAGCAACAACATAAGTTTTCTAAGCCATCATGTAAAGATATGGAGTTATATTATGTAATCTTACATGCTCATCAAAAATACTACATGGCCAGGCACTGGGTACACATAGGTGAATAAAAGATACATATTCTTTGTCTATCTGGTAGTATAGACTCATCGATAGACAGAAATGGCAAGCTTCCAATAATGTTATATATAAATACAAAGGGTGACATACTGAGAATGAAATGGGTGGACAGTGGCAGGGAAAGGAGACTGCTGAGAGTAGTCAGTATGAACTTTCTTCGGGAGGAAACAAACTCAAAGAATGAAAAGGAGCTATTCCTGTTGGAGGAAGAGGAAGGAGGAGAGAAGCCCATTCTAGCAAGTCTGAGACATTGTAAAGAGGCCACTGCAGCTAAAGAGGAACAGAGAAGAGGAAGAAAGGCAATCAACAAGCTGGAAGGGCCATCAAGAGAGGGCGTAACTGCTCTCCATGAGGATGGTGGCTATCTTCAAAGATTAAGTAAGGGAAGCAATAAGCAGGGAGCATTATGGTCAAATGCAAGTTGTAGTCACTTTGGGACAATGACAGTTTCTGAATTAATAACTTTGTTTCCTTATAAGATGTACGACAATGGGAATTCCAAAACAATTTTCCCATTTTAAAGATGCAAAATTCAAAGATGCAAAACAACAAAATGTCAGTATTTGCTGAGAATATTTAATGTAATTATGTTAAAATTTTAATTTCCATTGAGTATAACAAATTTAACTTTACTTTTTAACCAAAGATTGTTTTTCATCTTTTCTATTTTTCTTCATTTAGGTAGTAAAGATAAGTACAACAAATGACAAGTGATATGCTGATGAACTGACCATAAAGATACCATAATAAAATTAATTTTCTCAAGTGAAGGTAAGACATTTTCCTTAAAGCAAAATGCCTATGACGAAGAGTAAAACTCTTACCACAGAAAGTCACAGCTAGAAAGTCAAGACAGGATTATGATCACAAAGAACAACAGAAAAGAAATAAGATTCAGGTCTTGGAATCTGTAGACACCTCATCCAAGGAACAGTCTTACCCTAACCACATTCCAGAACAATTCAATGGAAGATAAGCTCATGTACCCAAAATTGTTTATGACGCCAGAATATACAGACAAAAATGCATATAAATGAATAAAGGCAAAACATAAACAATAAATATCCTACTGAAGATATCTATAAAACTATTGAGTTATGAGAATTAAAAAATAAATTCATTTCAGGAAGCACATCAGCAAGCTCTGATTGACATTCACCCTAATACAGTTCTAATGAACTCACTACCCCAGCATAGTAAGTCTATGGTTCTCTGGCATGGTGAGATCTCTGCTTGAATCTCTAATGAGATTCCTGCCTATAAATTAAGATTATAAATTGCCACTGTCACTTCTACCAGAATGGGCAACTCTAGTGCAAACATCCTAAGGAATATAGTGATACTGTTTCAAGAAATAAAGACTAAATACTAGGCTAACAAGAAAGACAAAGAATCAACATACAGAGAAGAAAATAAAAATCATAGAGCACCACATGGCAAAACTATTTTAAGAGGGCAGAGCTGGGGGTAAAGCTCAGTGGTAGAGTACTGGCCCAGCATGTACAGGACCCTAGATTCAATTCCCAGCACCCACCAACCCCATAAAAGGCAAATTCTCAGTTCTTACTAGAAAAACAATTTAACACACTGAAGAGCAGATTCTTGAACCAGAATGCCTGACCTTCAATTCATACTATGTGTGTAACTTGGAATGTTAACTGAACCTCAAGTTTCCTAGTCTATAAAATGAAAATAGTGTGTCTTGATATGAGTTTGTGAACATTAACCCTGGTAATAAGTAAATAAATAGGGTTAACCAGTGTAAATCCTAATTAGTATTTTGGTATCATCTTTTCCATTTCCCCATGCACCTCAACCATGACAGATACCATTTTTAAAACCAAATGTGTTTCCTAGAAAACTCTTTTCTTTAGGACATTGCCAGGTGGAATATGTCCTATGCCTTTTTTTGCTTCAAAGGCTTCAGAGACTGAGCATTTTGCAGTTTATTGCTTAATTGTTAAGCTTTACTTCCTTTTCATCAATAGTGGTTAAGCCCAGAGTCTTACAATCCTGAGCAACAAAGATAATAAGGACATTACCTATGTTTTATTAAAGTGCTGGGAGCTGGGAAAGGTCTTGTGAGTGTATTCATGAAAGCAGTTCAGAACATGATGTATCTAGTAATATATCTAAGTCATTAACATTAGATTTGATATTCACTTATTTTGCAATCTAGAAATATTCTTGAGCCATCCCTATCCTTTCACCAAACAGATGAAGAAAAACATCTTTCATCCATTATTTGATCCATACCTCTTCCCAAATAATATCAGGCCCCAGGCACCTCCCAGATGGGCGTTCTTTACAAAGTATCACACCTGAGACAGGTGTCTGGGACTTTTAGGTTTCCTACTTTAAAGTTCCTGCCACATTGGACAACTCCTCAAATCTGCTCCACAGAGAAGCTCTCGATCCAACCAACACCGATAATGTCATCCATGATACCGGGGAACTGTACATGATACGGGTACCAAGTAACTGCATGTAAATAACAGTGGGATGGGTATAAAGCAAGGAGGAGGCAAAAAATCACAGAAGAAAGTTTTCAGGAAGGACCAGGTTTTATACTGAAAAGGAAAACACGTGTTAACAGAAAAGATGGTTATAAAAACAAGCTTATAAAAACAAGCTCAATTCACACATCTTTTAAGAGTTCAAAGCACTCACACCTAGGTGAACTGAGAGGCACTAGAGTGTTAAGCCCATTTCATAGTAAAGTGGAGAAAGTGCCCTTTTTATTTAGTCCTCGTCAAGTCAAGAAAACAGGACTTCTAACTTCCAGATCAATGTTCCATTTTTCTATCCTCTGTTGCCAAAATTTTTCACATTACATAAAAATAAATGAAATTATTGACCGAATGGAAAATAAAAAAACATTGGGGTTGGGAAAGGTCTTTCATAGGATAAAAAAAGAAACTGAGAACAGCAATGGTTTGCAAAACAGGCTGTGGAATACAGAGTCGAAGGCCTTCTTGTCCTTCTAAATCAGAATGTCCTGGTCATAACTGGAGAACCTGAATGTTTCAACAATGCTATACCTCCAAAGACAAGACTATATTATTAATTACCAACTCTGGTATAAGAAGCATTACTCAAGAATAAAAGTTAAGTAAGCCATTGTGAAACGACATTAGTTTGGATTCTCCTCTGACTTATTAAATGCATTTTATTTTGTCAGCATTAATATGGAAACTTCAAAGGCACTCAAGGAATTTTTCCTACAGTTCCCAAGACCCACCTTAACCACCCCCTCACCCATAAAGACTTCCCAAATGATTCAATCGAAGAATAAATCTAGTGTCCTCTGAGTTACTCTAAAATTCTGTCTTCCTCTTAGGACTTTTCACACATTGTCCTTATTAAATTCTGAATTTTTAGTTAACACTGTAACTGCCATAAGATAGGGATCAAAGCTGACCTATTTCTGTATTGCCCTTACCACAAAATGCAGTAGAGTCAGTAAATATCTGCTTATTAACCAAAGGAATGAAGGACCACAGCTCTGGGAATATTCAGGATGCACTGTTTAATGTGTAGAGTCAGAAAGCGGCAGAGAAATATTAAGAGGTACACAGGTATTTTGCAGATGGTACATTTTGAGTGGTACTCTGAATAAACTCTTCATTATTTACAAACTCCTAGAACTTCTGGCTACATTAAGCCAGACTAATATGAAAGACACTACAAATAGTGTATACTTTGCATTAATTTAAATTCTGTATCCTCTGCCAACTGGAGAACAGTCTCCTCATGCTACCTGAGGAAAAAAGATGTCATTTTGTGGACCTCCTTAGTATATGCTTGCCAGATCAAACACAGGACGCCTGGTTAAATTTGAATTTCTGATAATAAATTAATGATATTTTAGTGAAAGTATGTCCCATGCAATACTTGGGACATACTTACATAAAATATGAGTAATACCCTGACACTTTGGGGCAATCAGGAAATGAATTGAAAACCTTGATTAAAGAGCTAAATCCTTCCTTCTTTCCAGGAAAAAACGATATCAAAATTGTGTTCAAAAGAAGAAGATCACACTGAATTTAATGCAAGTGACTTAGGAGTTTCTGTGAGAATAAATGTTTTATACATTATCCAACTTTATAGAATATTCATGTACTATATATTTTTAAAAAAGCATTTATTCTGGACCTTTCCATGTTCCAATGCACAGTGGCATTCTATCCTGACAGTAGCATTTCATTATTTCATTAGCAGAGGTTATTATAAACTGTTTTCACAATTCATAAAGGAAGAAGGAATGCTTCCAAGAAAAAAAAAAACCTCAGCTAAAAGATGCTACTCATGAACTGTCCGCTGATAAAAATTTCTAATTTCATAGCAAACCAGCTGTGGTATATGCAAAGTACAGCTCCAAGTATTGCTTTCATTTTCTACTTTAAATATTAACTTCTAGAGATTTATGTCATCATTTGAAAAGTTCTTCTTCCAATTGCATTTAACTTTGAATAGCAGAAGTCACAGTCTTTCTTGACAAATGATAGATACAATCAATTAGACTTTGAACAACATTTTTGGTAATGACATTATCAAACAATTATAAATCATCACAGAAGTATGTCACATGAAGGGTGTTAAATATTTAAATGCAAACATAGTTGGGTTGATCTGACCTCTAAAAAAATCTAGTTATTTTTGTAACATACACTTGGTGTATAAATCTATGTGTGGCATGTGACATGGCTGCCACTATAGAATGACAGAATGAAAGAAAGAAGATAGAGTATCTAAAGGACAAAGACAAAAATAGAATTATTGATGGATAATCAGATCAATCCTTTAGCAGCAGGAAATAGAATATTCAGCCTTATGAGGAGCAGTCTACAGAATACAATCTAAGAAAACTGAAAATCTGAATAAAATTATCTTCAGTTCACAAATCTTGCATTTGTAAATTGAAATAATCAGAAAATTCTTCCTCACTTGTAATAACTGGCTTTGGGGGTGGCACAGGGCTTTATCTTCAAATGTATAAAACATCATCTTACTCTTAAGAATTTAAAAAAAACAACTAATGTCATATCCAAAAGGTTTCAAGTTGAGATTCAATTTCAAAAGGAAGACAACCCCTACAAAGGTTCAAAGTAGAAAGATGAGTCTTCCCATAAAATGATAGCAAACAGGGAAATAATTTATACAAATTAATATGAAACAAAAATCAGAGATAAAACTTAACTTGTTCCAAACTCGAAAACTGTTCTTGCACAGCTTTCAGGACCTTTCAGATAGATATTTCTTTCTTTCTTTCTTTCTTTCTTTCTTTTTTTTTTAGTTGCAGATGAGCACAAAACCTTTATTTTATTTATTTATTTTTATGTGGTGCTGAGGATCAAACCCAGTGCCGCTAGGCAGGTGCTCTAACACTGAAATTTCTCATAAATAATGTATACAAATAAAGGGGATGCATTGCAAGTTATTCTCCTGATGGGCTACAATATCCTTGGTGATTTCTGTTTGTTTCAATGGGAATTTTCAAATTAAAATATGATGTCTGTATCAAGGTATTACAGGCCACTGAGTTATTAGGCATTGTTTAAAAACACATGACACGTAACATACACAAATCTAAATGCCACCTCCACAGCCATCACCCTTTTAGAAACCCTGTGCTAATGCTCTGTGTACTTGGCATTTACAGATGTGTGGATAATTAAGTGCTTGTCATAAAAGTCTACTTTTCCAAATTAGCAGAGCCTACACTTCATCTTCCTTCACGGAGTTCTTTTAAGACAGCAAATGAGCGGTAGCTGCATTAATCTGACCATCTACTGTATCCAATGTTAATTACTTCAGCCTGAGTTTACGTATTTTATATCTAAAAGGCATAAACAACATTTAAACATTTAAAAACTCATTCATAAATCTCCCAATGGACAGCTGCTACCAAAACACATGGGTATGTTTCCACATTTTAAGCCAACCATAAATAGTTGAATATTTAGGCAGACAGTAATGATATTACTGATTTAAACTAGTAGGTTAATAACAAGTAGTGTTGAGCATGTATTCATATATTTGCTGGGCATATACAGTAATAATAATTGATGACTCAATTTTATTTTAAAATTGAATCATGTAATGCTAATGACACAGAAACACGTACACCCCTATGCATTTTTATCGAGGTTAAGAAACAAATTAAAAAGTGGACCATAATCATAGAGTCATAGACTTGTATTTTATTTTAATAAAAAACTGTATATCACTCGACATAAGCACAGGTTGCATACATGATAAAGAAAATAACATTTATGGAACAGTTGAATATATATACATGAATATAAATACATGTTCATGATATATATAACTATATACAGTAATAAGGAGAAATCTCTACATATAGCTAGTCATAAGCCAATTTTATGTATGTGATAAAAATATTTATGGTTTAGATGAAAATATATGAACATGTTTAAATATATGTACATGATACATACAACTATACATAAGAATAGTTTGTTTTACTAATTCTAGGATTTATAAAAAAAATGCTATCCAACTGCAGATAATCTCCATTGCTTATTTTTAAGCAGTCGAAATTAAGCTTATAAAATTCATCCTGTAGTATGCAAATTAACTACTATATAATATTCTCCTCTATGAAATTTCTACATATTATTTAATTAATCTCTTAAGGACAGTTGGGGCTTTTTTCTCCACTTTGTTTGTTTGTTTGTTTACTTTTCATTTGGTTTTGATGTCTTTTTCCTCAAAAACTGCAATTATGAACATTTTTGCACAACTTTCCTAGTACACTCATGCAAAGGATTTTCCTCTGAGTGAAATTATGTAGTCATTGAGAATTTGAACATCTAATATTGTCAGAACTGCCAAATTCATTTTCTAAAAACACACATACTGACTCTACCTAACCCTTACAATGTATTTTGGTCTTAAAGTCTACCTTTTCTGAAATTAATAAAATGATCTCATTTTTTTATTAGGATTTGCTTTGTGCAACCTCATCCATGCTTATCTCTTAGTTCTGAGGTCTAATATAATTGTACTGAGTCAAAGGAAATGTTCTGTGTGATACCGTTTTCCTGAAATCTGACTCTTTTTTGGCTTACTATGTGTCAGATTTTTATAGCTAGTCTGTATCTGATTGAAAGGCAGGTATAGTCTCTAATTCTTGGGTGTAAAATTTATATTTTTAAAATTTTGATAAATTAAGTTTATTAATTTTTTGGTCAAATCTTACATTTTGAAAAAGATTTTCTGTTTAACATTAAATAAGAGTAGTTTAATATAGAGATTGTAGTTTATCATATTTTTTCTATAGCTCTTCTCTCAATTTTTGCTTTACCTATTTTATATTTCATGCATTTAGAACTGTATATCTAATGAATTAAATTTACTTTTGATTTTTGTCTTAAAGTGTATTATAAAGGATTAAAAGAGCCCCCTCAATTTTCCCTTGGTTTATATTTGCTGGTTTAACTCAATCTATTTGTTTCTTTCAAACTCTCCAAAGACTTCTGTTTTAGGTGCATATGCTGTTAACTAACAGCATAAGGCTGAATTTTCTTTCTTAACACAGTCTGATAATATCTTGTAAGGGGAAAATTTAATCCACAATTTTCACTGACATTTTTGGTGTGTGGCCTTTTTTACCATTTTACTTCTGAAATTCTATTTGTCTAACTTTTCTCATATATCCTTTCTTGACATGCTTAAAAAAGTAAGATTGAATTTTATAGGGTGTTCTTTATTTTGCTATTCCATTTTTTCCTCTACAGCTTTGGAAATTATGTACTCATTTCCTAGTCTTTCATTAGTTATCCTTTAGTTTTCCAAGTATTCATAATGAAGTCCGAACCTACTAACTCCACACAATTTGAGCACCTTAGAACATCTTAATTCTGGTCATTTTCTCTTCAAGTTTCCAGATAACACTGGTCGGTATCTCAGTCTGTCTCTATTTAACCTGCATAAATGAAGGCTATGTTTGCTTAGATGTATCCAGATGTTTCCCAGGTCTTAAGCTATCCAAATCCTTTGCTTTTATTCTCAGGAGACAGTTGTGATGGGTAGACAGTATTAAGCTGATTTTTTCCCCTAAAACATTTGTTAGTATTCCTCCTTCTTCTTGTTTCCATCACTGCTAAAAGTCGGTTAATCTAATTATCTTTTCTGAATAGTTGATCTGTTACTTGTTTCTCACTGCTTTTAAGGATCTCTGTGCCTTAGTATTTTAACTTCTGCAATAATGTTTATTGTTAAATGTATTTGTACATATGCTGCTTAGCGTAGGCTATGTATCTGTGTATTAGTACCTTTCATAAGTTCTAGAAAATCCTTTTTTATTTTCTCCTCAAATACTGCTTGTCTATCCTCCATGCTCTATGTTATTTACTCCTGGGACTCTGATTGTCTGTTAGAACATCTCATTTTATTTCCATATCTTATATCCGCCTTTGATATTTTCTATCTCCTAGCTCTAATGTCTCATTCTAATTAGCTCATTTGCTATCATTTTCTAATCTTCCATTTAATCTCGCCATATGTTTCAAACTTCAATAATATTTCTTAATCAAAAATGCTATAAAGTCTCTTTTTTGGGTTCTGTCTGGTAATTTATAGTTTCATTTGTTAGATCTAACTTTAATAGATGTTTTACTTCTTTAAACACTTAACTATGTATTATCTTATACCTGAAAACTCCTGTATCTGAAATTCCTGTATTTCTAAACCCATTTCTTTGGTAGGGGGCCTGTTTTTCCACTGTTTTCATGGATGGTGGTTTATTTCCTTGTTCATATGGTGAACTTATTTCTAATGATGACCTCATATAATATTCCATTAATCTATGGATATCTTGTCAGTAAAAACTGAGTACTTTTCTGTAGACAAATTCAGGCTTACTTCTGCCAGAAGAGAGAGGGAGGCACCCAATGTGGAAACAATTTCACCACCTTCAAGGTCCCAGCTTAAAGCAAAACACAGATTTGGGCCCTCACTTTGCAGCTGAATTCAAGCTTATCTCTCAGCCATCTGCACCATCAAAGTTGGCATTTTCCCCCAGTGCAACCTCCCATTCCAAGCTTACTTTCACTTCTCCCTGGACTGTGTTTAGCTCACTCTCCACAGAGGAGAGAAGAAAAGCTTCAAAGTCCCCCCTCAATGTGTGGAGGTCTGGCAATGCGCTGCAGAGCATTTGTTATCTAGCAGAGCTGTTGTGTACGAAACAGTCCTTATGCTTACTCCAGAAACATAAGTTATGACACTGAAAATTCTGATGAAAATGGTAGATTGGGTTCACTGTTGAAGTAAATAAGAATGAAAGATAATGCAGCGAGAAAAACAGATCCACAAGTAGAATATAGTAATGCCATCCTAATGGGAGTCTTGTATATTAAATGCTCAAACACCTAGAATATTCCACAGCAGTAATATAGAACTACCATAGAAGTTTCCCAACATGAATAATATGAATAACCATAAATATAACCTGAAAGATACTACAGTGATAAGAAAACAGCCTCCTGTTCTTCCATCTTCAAAACACAGCATCTGAGGAAGATGCTTTGACAGCAGATCAAATTGTAAGCATCCAGGTGACTAGTTCCTTTCACATTCCTGAGGCCTCCCCTGTTGTTTAACTTTTTTTTTTTCAATAAATATTTTTAGTTACAACTGTAGTTACAATCTGCAGAGAGACACAATGCTTTTATTTTATTTATTTTATTTTTATGTGGTGCTGAGGATCAAACCCAGTGCCTCACATGTGCTAGTGCCTCACACGTAATAGGCAAGTGCTCTACCACTGAGCCACATCCCCAGCTCCTGTTGTTCAACTTTAAGTAAAGCTTATTCATACTTCCTATTCCTGAATGATGACTCCTGAAATGGTGAGGCTCTGAATTTCAAATATTTCTGTAAGGACTTGCCAACAGATTAAACTACTCAGCACCTTAAAAGTATCTCAGGTGATCAAAATTACATCAGGGTTTAAAAATAAGTGTAAGGGTAGTTTAATGCCCTTGAGATACATGCTGTTTAATTTCTTAGCAAATAAAATGCTGAGAGGTTGATTAAATTTGAAATGAGCAGACAACTGTCCTTTGACATGGAACCCTAGTTCCTCAATAGGGTCCAAGACCATATAATTGTGAAAGATTAAAATGTAACTCACCTTGGAGATCTCAGCTCATTCTAACTCCTGTGAAGTAAGATGCTCATGGGGACTTCATTTATATACAGATATTCACTGAGCATCTTTTAGACATGCTGGCAGTGTTAAATTGTGCAGATACAGTGGGAAGCAAGAACAGAATAGTCTCTTCCTCCAGAGCTTACTTCCGTCATTGAATATTAACTAAATCCTGACATTACCAAATAATATCTTTATTCATATTTATATTTTTGGGAGATTATTTTCTTTACCTAAAGCATATGGAAACTCAGTTTTCACTGACAATGGCTTCAGCCCGCTGGAAAAAAGTCACTGGTCTAAATCATCTGGTAACTAGCTGTATTAGAATGTGCTGGGGGAGGGGCTAATTTCCTCATAATTAAAAAAAATAATGAGGATCTCTTTAAAAATTCTGCCCCTTTCAATGGAAGAATGGATTATCTAATTTTTACATCACTTAACAAAAGTACCTGCATAACATGCACATACTCACCCATACTCACACATCCAGGCCGGCAAAGCTCAGAAAGAAGCTGATGTCTGCTAGCCCCAGAAATAAATTAGCATGCAGCTAACATCAGAGGAGCCAGAAACACTCATTGCAAGTGTGAACACATATTTGATTGCAGGACTGTGTCTTTCCTAGGGCTGACCTTATAAATTAAACAGTGTAAATCTCAAGTAAGTGTTTTCTGAACATTTTGATTCACTGTGAACATTAGGATGCCCTTCAAATTAACATCTAACATTATTAGTCTATTGTTGGACATGAACTGCTTCATTACTGGTGACTGAAAAGACACTCCCTGGCACTAACGCACAACTCCTAAAAAGAATGGAAAGGCCCGATTAAAATCTTGGGATGTAAAAATTGAAATGCCAGATTTTAAAACTAGGATATTAAATCTATATATGGAAAAGCACTTAAAATGGTAAATAAAACTCTTTACTTCAGTGCCAAGAAGCATAATAACACACTAAGTAAAATCTGAACACCAGGTATCTCCAGGGCTTTGCCAAACTAGTGCCTACTTATAACCAAGTCTCAGTTTAATGCACCTTCCTGAGGACGGCACTTTCTATCCACCACACTGAAGTATTCTGTTATTATGGTCATTTCTAACACAGGGCTTGTAGTTCATCTTTTATGACACTCATCACTCAAAATAATCTGCAAAGTGCCTGTCTTCCCTGCGGAACTCTAAGTTCCATGAGGCTACTGTGCTGCTGCCTCCTGTATAGCCAATGTGGCTGGCGCAAGGTCCACTTGAAAAATTATTAAGGTATGAATACATAAATGAAATAAAGATAAGTTACCTGAACACATCTCCACAAAGTACAAAAAGTTAGCCAGGAAAATCGATGCTAATAAAGAGAACAGAGCTGAAATAAAGTAAAACATGAATGTACCCTCCTCTATCTATGAACTTGAAGTAATTAAGGCGTTTTACCTGCTCAGAAGACCAAGTGCATGTCCAAAATCACACCTGCTACAAAACACTCACCTTGATAATAGTGTTTATATGCCAATCAAGATTGTTGTCCATTTTTTTTTCAAAGTGAGAAAAATGTCCAATCTCATTTTAAGAGAAAAATGAGCAGCATGTTCTCAAGTTGTTTCCCAGTCGGAATAGAAAAGAAAATATATTATAATATATTTATAATTCATTTGGGAGCTGCTCCATCAACAATTATAGGATGAGAAGTCACTTTAGCAATAACAAATAAATGGAATATGGTCAAAAAGTAAACTCAGCTGCACTGTCAACATTACTAAAAATTTTTAAATATACTCAGTAAATGGTATAAAACAATATGAAACATGAGTACAAGTAACCAAATTAAAATCAAAGGTTATGACATCTATAAATATATTATGTGTGATTCTATGAATGATCTTTTACATGATCTTGTCCTGCAACTTCCAAGCCATCAGACTCACTCCCTGGACTCTTGGTATTATTTTCCCAGTATTTTGCCCCCACCCTATGGATTACCTGTAGTGTCGGGAAATCTCTTCTTCCACCTGGGTAATAAAATCACATTTGGTACATGAGTGTTCTTTGCTTTCCTTGATAGCCTGCTGCCCATCTGATCCTTGCAGGTGATTTGCTTCTTGTTTGACATCCGATGCTTGGGACTCATGCACAGTCTCATAGTGAAAGAGGAGCACATCTACATCAGGGGTAGAGAAGGGACACTGGTGGCACTGATGTTTGACCCTCGAGCTTCCGGCCGCCCCAGGAGACAGGTGCAACAGCAAGAGTGCACAGTGGGAACAATTACTTTTTCTACAAGCAAACGGATAAGTAATTTCTCCAAGGTGCTTTTCTGGGCTGCAAAGGCCTCGGGGACAGAATGGACAGTGTTTAATGGTACACTTGTGAATGTTATGGAGCTGTTGATAATGGCGCAGAAGTGGCCCCACTACAATGACATCGGGGCCATGGCTTTTGGAATATCTAAAGTCACAGAACTGACAATTATAGCTTGTTACCATATTATCCTCTGCTCCCTTGCTGGAGAAGTCCTTCTTTTTAGCGCCACTTGAGCCCTTGTCTGCCTTGGTCATTGGCTCTCCTTCTGCACTTTTGGTTAGATCATTCTGATTAATGACAGAGCCCCTGGAAAGCTTATCATTCAATTCTGGATTAAGGCCGCCTGACTGCACTATCGCATGCTGCTTGCCATAATGTTCTAGCAGTTTAATGGAGCTAGATGACTCACAGCTGAAACTACAAAATTTACACCAGTAGTAACTGGTGGCCTCTGTACCATTTTGTCTCGAGGAATCAAGGGGCTTGATGGGCACTGAATAGCCAACAGGAGTGTCGTCTCCCGCCTTGACTGTTATCTTGTCCTGCCACTTTCCCAAGTCTCCAGAATCACTGGATCGAAGTGCAGGGATGGATTTGTTAGAGTTTTTCTCAGAAGGTTTTGCACCCTCAGAAGAGGGGAGAGAAGCTTTTATTTTGTTCGGGTGAGTCTGAAGAAAATGCTGTTCTAGTTCAGTGGATGAGTTGCCCATATAAGTGAAATTGCAGAATTTACAGCGGAAATACTTGGTGTTTCCTTGGCAATCTGGTGTTTTCCGTCCGATGCCAATGAATGTTCCACCTGAAGTGACCTGAAGTATAGAAGAGATGGATGTTACTTTACACATATTATTAATTCATGAGTTCTCTGTGGGCGGGGTGGATGTCGGGACTGCAATGTAATCTACATAAAAAAAAAATACAGTTGTACTCCAACTTTCTATGAAATCACTTAAATAATCAAAGCCAAAGAAATTCCCTCTTCATTTCTCAAGCTCCCCTCTGAGTGGTTCATTACACTTAATATTTTAGGCCAACATAGCAGAGGAAGGTAAGCAATAAAAGCACCATAACGAATTCAAAAGATTTAATATATACTTATAAAAACTTAGAAAACCATTTTTCTACTGAGCAGATTTCACTACTGCCTCCTTCAAATCACAGTCCTGCAGAAACATCCAAATCACACGGGGTTTCTTGACACAAAGCTAAGGCTTGCTTGCTGTCAAAACCAGAGGCAGTTGCTCAGAGATTACTCAACACAGATGTTCTCCAAGGAAATCTTCTGTTCAGTTCCTACAGCAATGAGGCAAAGATGAGGTCTATCTGTTCAGTAAAATAGACGTTCTAAAATGACACACAAAATGGCTCATAATGGAAGCCCAAGCATGCACAATGAAACTAAAAATAAAAGGAATGGAGTGGGCAGGAAATCGTGGTGAAGGAGGACCCATGTAAAGAGTTTCAAATCGTTCTCAACCAAAGACAAATAAAAAGAAGAAAACCTTCCTGGACCTTACTTGATTAATGCTTTGTCTCATAGCAAATGGCTCCCAGCAACTCCCATGAGTGGATCATGGGGATATTCAAATGCCAAAATAAGATAATTCCCCCATAAAAGTCACTACTATTCTGCTTTCTTTCCCAAAGTTGAAATTACATAGTACTGGGGCTATGAAGACCTTCAAAGGGCACTCTGTGTAAAACCCTTCCTTCCTTCACAGTGTGTACCCTCAACAGGCAGCCTGACTGAGTGCCATCCCTGAGCAGCCAGGATGCATGGTTTAAAATAAAACTTTTGACTGAAATAGTCCAAAAAGTGAGATATTTTTCCTTCCAAATATCAGTGGATTTTTAAAATTTTTCCAGCAACCAGATGTAATATATAAAGCAAGTGGCATAATCATGATCTGCCTTCTTCAACAGCTGCTCAAAAATGACATGTGTGATCGCTGCTCATATCCAAATTGCTCCATGAGAAAAGTCTCAGGCATCTCAAAATCAAATAAAGGCTTTACTTAAAATGCAGATAATATTCTTTAATGCACTGAGAGATACATTTGTACCTCTACTGTATGGGACTAAGACTGAAATCAACATTCACTGTTTAAAGAGAGGCATGATCTTGATCTAGTTACTTAATCTCTCTGGCCAACAGCTTCCTCAATTGGGGCAACTTCTAAATTTATGTTCAGTATTACAGTTCTAGGAAATGTGCATTAACTCATAAACAGCCTGACACTGGCTATACATTAAGATAATTGTTTATGAAGGTCTCTCACATTCTTCGATCAAAGGATGATAATGGTTCACTTCAGACCATGTCTATAAACACAGCACAAGCACACAGATTTAAATTTGTTGATAACAGAGCATTATTTAACCAGAAAGCTAAGAATGGGGCATCCTCTGAGGCAGCAACCTGACAGTCAGTCAATAGTGTAAAAGATGTCAAAGCCAGACCCTGGAGGATACAGTCTAGAACATTCTAACCTAAGCACTTAAGTGCCAAAAGCAACTAAAACTTGTACTGATACATAATGCATCATATTGCAAAATTTCTACATGCATTTCCCAATTCACTGGAGGTGAGGAGAATCCTTATTTTCAAAAAAGTAAAAGACTTTAAGTGGGATAAACATGAAACAAAAGGGGTAACTTCAGAAGCAACTCATTTTTTTCTTTAACACAAGCAGAGAAAGAATGTGTGCAAAATTGAGATGAAAGTTTTCTTGTTATAGCTACTACACTGCTTCAGAGTTGCTGTGCTTCCCTATAAAATGATTTGAACATCTGTTTGTACAACCAAGATTTCCAAGAAATCACCATATATCATCACTATTTCTTCAATTTTGCAATCTTTAAGCCTCATGTGCAATGATCACAAGTGCATTTCTCCTACAATGGGATGAATAGACTAAATAGAGGGGAAGGGGCAAAGTCACTCAGTGAGAAACTCACACACTTGATATGATTAGCATTCTTAGCTAAATGAAAATATTAAATTCTGTTGTTAATAAGCTAATGCTGTGTTGATATTCCTTCTGAGGTGACAGAAGAATGTTAATAATATTTGGAAGAAAGCAACGGCTCGGTACATTTTGGTTAAATGAATAGATGAATTCCTTAAGGGAGATGTGAACACAGATGGAAATCTCTCACCAAGACCCCTGTTATCACCTGGGATAAGGAAGCCATAGTAATTCATGGGCACCATTGTCACTGACTTGACCTGATGTCTATGGGCCCACTCAAGAAAATACAAACTGCATCTTTCACCCAAAAGCAAATGAATAAAGACCCATTTAAATGCAAATTGGGTTATGTAGAAACATCCAACATAACTGATAAGGCATGAGAAAGAACAGATTTTAAATTGCTTCTCACTGACTGAGGACTATACCACCTTTTATTCTATTTAACCCAAGTTTTACATTTTTTTACTTCCATGTAGTGTTTTCCATGGTTTTCATTTATAATTTATTTACATATGTCTTTAAACAGAACTGTGTCACTAAAGAAGTAAAAAATATAGAAAGGTTGGGTTTTTTTTCAAGGTCTTTAATCTCAATTCTATCCTCCTTATAATTTGTAGCAAAAACTGGTTAACAATAATATCTAAAAGAATATGTCAAGGGGAAATATTTTTAAAAGCTTCAGAACTCTTAAAATGACACTTTAGCACATGTACTTATTTTCAATGCAGGAAAAGATGATTTGTTTGAACTAAACACAAACCTTTCCTCAGATGTGGTTCATTTTCAAGTACTATAATTGATAGCAACAGAGACAATTATGAGGTACAAATTTAAGAGGACTTGAGGTTATGGGCTGATAGTCAAAAAAGTAAAACCTTAAAAATAAAAAGCTATGTAATCCAGCGACTCAGGAGTCTAAGGCAGGAGGATTGCAAGTTTGAGGCCACACTCAGCAACTTAGTGAGGCCCTAAGTAACGAAGCAAGACCCTGTCTCAAAATAAAAAATTAAAAAAGGGCTGGGGATATAGTTCAGTGTTAAAGTGTCCTTATATTAAATCCCAAAAGTACCAAAAATAAATAAATAATAAAAAGCTAATGTTAAACTCCAAATACTGAACTTTCAAATAACTTGAAGAAATCTGTAAGATGATCTTGGCTGAAAATAACTACAGTCAGAATTAGTCTACTAATATACATAGGAAACGTTTCTGCGGGTATAGTGCTTCAAAAACGCATTCTGGAATATAGAGTGTGCTTCATTGATATACTTTTGATGGAGAATAAATGTTTAAAAATTTCAATAACCAATCTAATTATGTGGCAATCATCTCACTCTCATGCCATGCATGGCTTAGTCCTGCAGCCTATTCTGTCAATGTCACTACTAACAGATACTGTATATATCCTTCCCATTTGGATTTATAAGACACAACAAATTGGGGGGTCATTTAAAGTGGTACCTGGAGCACATTTAAAAGAAAAACTGCTTATTTTTCAGTATACACATTTTTATAATTGGCTTTCAGAGACTGCAGCAAAAAACAGTTTACCCTAAAATGGTTTCCTAATTTTCTTTGGTGTACCTCTAGTCTATCATTATCTGGTATCTAGGACAACAGAATACCAATACATCCTTAAGTCAGTCTCAAAAATCTGGAAGCCAACGTTTTATGAGAAACAATTCAAAACAGAAAATGCAGTGTGAGGAGGATTAGGCTGGATGTAGGATGCATACCCACCTCTCCTGCTCCCACCCATTACCAAAGGCCAAGTGAAGATTCAGAAGAACTGCACGGTGTTCTAAAGAGGATCTTGATGGGAAGACAGTCTGATCCTAAAGATGTGGAATATCCTTCAGTGGCAAAGGTACTGGCTGCACACTTACTACCTGAGAAGCACTTGGAATACAAAAAGAAATGACACAGCACAAAAAGCTCACAGGTGAATAGATGACAACAGCAGTGCCTAGATTAGAGACGTAGTGGGTTCCATGACAACAGAAGAAGTGCACCTAACCCCAACTGACGGAAGCAATCCCTGAGCCATGGACACATGAGTTGACACTGATCATGGAAAGGCCTCTCAGGTGAAGGAAACGGAACAAAGAAAAGCAGAAACAAGAGAGAAAAGATACAAGTTGCTCTCAGGAAGTGCTGTCAACTGAAACATTGAATATCAAATCTTGCTGCAGAATCTGCTATGCGATGGTACCTGCTAGGTAGTAAGTAACAGATATGTGCTTGCTTGACTATCATTGCTTGCAGAATAGAGAATTTGGAAGAGGAATGTATTACTGAAGGGACTATAATTAATTATGCAAGTATAATTAGATGATAGATGGTTTTTCTAAATAGACCTATACTTCCTATAAAATGCAAGAAGACTGATCCATAAGTAGAAATTTTAAAAAATTAAAAAGGAAAGAAGGAAGGAAGGAAGGAAGGAAGGAAGGAAGGAAGGAAGGAAGGAAGGAAGGAAGAAGATAGGTAGAAGGAAAACAGGGACAGAAGAAAGGAAGCAGAGAGAAGGAATAAGAAGAGAGGACAGAACGAAAAAGAATCATGGAAACCAACAAGCACTTACTCAATAAACATTAGGTGTGACAGAGAAGAAAGGAGGGCATCATGGGACAACTACCCAACTGTTCAGGGAGATAATATCAAAAAGAAATCCAGGGCAACTCCACAACTTTCTGCCTGATTGACTTTAAAGTGGAAGTACGAAAGAGAGGAGGCAAAAGAAGTTGCTTTGGGGAACTTAACTTTTCCTATGTTGACTTTTGAGGTGGCAGTGAAATATCAAGGCAGAGATACCCATCAGCGAGAAAAACAGGTCTTAGAACAAACCATCATTTATTATACAATTCCCAAATATGTCACTGGACACATGAAAGAATTCAGGTGTTCTTTAATCTAACATCAACAGGTCATCTAAATATGAAAAGAGAAAAGTAGACAGGTGGACTATTTGAATTCTCAGGCTCCTCACTGAGCCCCACATTGATCTCACTTTCAGAATCCAGTGAAATCACACAGCTCCAAACACAGTGGGGGTGTGCAGCACACTCAAATTAGACACTGTAAAGGCATCCTGATTTGCTCTCTGCCTCCACACCCATCCCTGCTCTTAACATAGGCAGAGGATAAAACCTTAATTACACAGCCTTGGAGAACATAAATGGGAGCTGGGTGCATCTTCTTGGCACTTAATCTTCATTAAAAAAAAAAAAAAACAACCTAAAGGGAGCCTACTAACTAGAAGAGCAGAAAACAACTCTCAGGCCATCTATTAGATCAAAAATTCCTAAAACAAAGACCTCTAAACAAGGGGAATATGAAACAAACCACACACAGGCATGAAATGCCCCTGGAACTGGGGGATAGAACATTGCATTTTCAATTAAATAAATAAAACTTTGCCCCTTACTCTACCAGGGACTAGTTTCTATAGTAAAAATACCAAGGGAAATGAATCATGGCAATTTTTAAAATACCAATCAACACATTTAATTTTCTTTCTGGTGATTTCAATTATAAGCCTAATAAATTCTAATAAGTTAGTATTAAGCTATCTGGATTAGATAACAGATGACCTCAAAGAAATCACAAATGTCCACACATTCCATGTAATTCAGAGTATGCACCAAACAGCTTTCTACCTGCAGCAAACTCAGTCTCCTATCAGGAAGGCTGCATATCACAGGGGTCCTGAAGATGGGCTCCAGGAACCATGCACCCTGGTTTATGACCCGTTCACCCTGGCCTACACCCCATCCACCCTGGTCTACACCCCATCTACTCTGCCTGTGTAACTCTGTGATTTTGGGCAGGTTATTTCAACACCTCTATGCCTTCATGTTTCTTCTTTTTTAAAAACAGACATAACAGTAGTGTCAACATCAAGGTTTTTATGAAGTTGAACTGATGAAGGCATGTAAAGAACTCAGAGCACATATACCTATAAGGACCTTAATAAACATTAGCTATTATTTGGTGTAAATCCAAACTGAAAAATATATAGAACATGCATGTGATTTTTCATTATGTAAAGTGAAAATACAAGAAATAAGGATCAAAAGTATCACTGAAAAATAAATTTCGCATTTGATTTTTTAATTAAAATTAAAGATCCGTCCAATATTCTGAAAATGCACTACATTTGCTTCAAACTTTGGAATCGTGATAAAGAATTATATGGTCTAATGATTCTCAGAACTAGATTCCACAATGGAAATCAGAAAATGAAAGGGAACTGCTCTCTGCCTCTCGCTCTCTCTCCAAACTTTCCTGGGGTTGGCGCACCAGTTGTGTATCTGTGTTTCCAACAGCTGCAAGTATGCTGTAATTACAATGACCCGAGAAATAAAAGGCACTGAATAATCTGCTGACTTGATATGGTTAGCAGAACAGGCCATTTGAGAGATAAAACTTTTATTAAGAGTTGAATAATGCTATATTTGATTGGCTGCACTGATAGCCATGAATTTTTTTCTTCTGCCTGGAGAAAAACACTGATATTCTAGAAAATGATCCATGTTCTTTAACTGATAACAAATAAACCAAAAATCAGAGAAACCTTCCTATTTACTGTACCAGCTCTCATAACAAAGCCAAATGGGAGATTTAACTGTGAGGCAGGTAAAGGGATTAGTTAAGATGGTCTGCTACTCCTCCCCGGGTGGCTACATTATCCACTTCGGCCATCTCTGCTGATGAAAATAACCTGGTAAATACCATAACTTTGCTTTGCTTTATGGCCTTGGGGTGAGCATATGTTTTATTTTGCACACTTTATTACTTGTTAAAGAGACACAGTCCTGAAAATAAGCATGGGTTCATATGCCAAACATTCTGTACTCCATAGACAGTCTGAATTGATTAAAGTCTCATTCACCAGTTTTTCTAAAGTGCAATTGTCCTCAACTCAGAAAAACAAAGAAACAGAACCTGCTAAGATCTACAACTTCCCTCCTACTCCAGATCAAAGGAAACTCCAAAGCAAAAAATAAATATTTGGAAGTAAAATTCAGGACAAGTCAAAATAAACCACAATGAGATTAATGTTCCCTGATTTTTTTTTTCTTTTTTCAAACCAAACTATAATCTCCTGTTCAAATGAATGTAGTATTGTATGTTAAGGATCTGTAAAGCGTGTATGGTTAAATACATTAAAAATACAAGGACAAGGGATGACTTCCTATCTGTAAAAATCTCTTCTTCCTGTTCCTGATTAAAAAAAAATAAATTACAAAACAGAAATGTAGCTCTACTAGTTCAAATACAAGGTAGCCCCTGTAAAGTTAATAAGGCAATTTTCTATTAACCTTAGAATTTCATGAAGGGTCAAAATGAATTTAATAGCTAGAATCCAGTGGCTGTCTCCTTAAGAGTCCTGAATAATGCAGAATCCGAGAAAGGGGGCACCAACACGGAAAGGCAACATATACACGATAAGCATTTACCAACTTGGGATAGTGTAAACACTTTCCCGTGGGAAGCACAACTTGACAGGCCTCCTACTTTTATAACCTGATCTGAGGGCTAAAAGCTCCCCCGTAAAGATGATGCAAACACCCTAATGCACAGCACATTAAGCCCTAATGAAACAGCGCGTCCGCGTTGTTAATGCAGGCCTCCATTCAGGGATGGTTTAAATATAAGCATAATAAAGCAGATTAAAAAGAAAGAGGCTGTAATTACTTTTTTAAGAACTCAATCTCTTGTCCTATTATTTGTCTACATGTGAGTCTCAAAGGCTGAATACAGATAGTAAAAATTACATGAAGGGCGTACCAATCGTGCCATATCCATTATTTTTCTTAAATGTAAGCACAATAATTGATAAAACACACAGGGAATATGAAAAATGGGGAAACTACCATCCTGGTCAAATCAATTACCTCTGAGCTAGCTAATGCATCCTTTCTTGCTTTTCTTGGTAAATAAATAAATAACATCTTTTCTGATTTCAGGGCTGGGCATGCTACCTCAAGGTGTGTGGGGGAGACTCACTGAATTCCAAAGACCAAGAAAAGAGTCCTGGTTTTATGATGGCTATCGCAGGTGACCTCCTTTATCCTGCTGGGTCTTCCTCTACTATGAAGCACAAAGAAATGTTGCTGACACTGTTTTTATAAAATTGTATCCGACCTGTTATTTGCGATACAATACAAGTGGATGTTATCAGTGCAAATTAGATACTATCTAAATTTCAATTATTTCTCCAAATATCATAATTATGAATTTATAATTTATTCAAATGTTAGAATTACTTTAAATTACTTCTTTTTTCCCAATGACATATCTCATATTGGCACTCAAGTCGGTTCAAATTATTTAAAACCACCCATGTCAAACCAAAATATAGATCAAAGACACAGAGTTCTTTAAATCCTTTACTCTGGCTTCTGTTCTTTTTTTTTTTCCCCCTTGGCCTAAAATGCCATAAATCTATCATTAGCTACCAACTGTTCTGAAGATTTTTTAAAAAGCCAGTTCAATTGAAAAAGATTAATGAATTGTTCATCTATTTCAATTAGCTTAAGTTGTAGATCTATATAAATAATACCCGAAATTAAATGATCATTCATCCGTAATACTGATATTTACAAACATCTTTTTTTTCCAAAATACATACAAGTCATCAACTTACTATATATATTTCTGATCAAAACACTGCATTAAGGAAATGTTATAGTCAGCATTTTATCTCCCACAGCTTTTAGTCTCCATATCATTCAAGATCCAAAAAAGAACCTATCAAAAAGCATTTGCACAGCACAAACACATGACGGTGAAAAGGGGGATTTCAGATGTGCTTTTATTATTGGGTTTATGCATATAGAGAAGCTGTTCAGTATTCATGGCAACAGAAATGTACTAATAAGTTACTTATCTTTAGACATGTTTCTACATCAATTTCTGGTGTCTGTGCGAAGTGTTCAAATTCAGCACTCCACTGACCAGTATATTTAGTATTCTCTTCATAAACCAAAGTTAACTTTCTCTAGACTTCTTCTGAAACCCAATCATTTCTTTGCAATAATCACCCACTTTTTTCACAGATTCCTCTTTTTCTATTTTTACATTAGTTTAGAAGAAGAAAATTGATCTTAACAAGATTATCTTCTGGCATGTTCTTTCCTACTACTTTTTGTCTTCTTTACTGTGTGTGCTTGCAAGGATTTAGTACACAGCCCAGTCCGGGATCAGCTGTTTTATTTCTAGTTCTATTAGCTCAAACTCAGATAGCTCACACATCTGTTTTATTTCTAAAATCACTGCCCAGGAAAAAGTGTTCTACCCAAACATAAACTTTACTATAAATAACTAAGAACCTAACAAATAACTGTTTGGGGGAAATGGAAGTGTGTTTAAAACTCTGAATTCTTCCAAACTATAGGCCTTAGTAATCTTCGTTTTAGAGTCTTCCTGACAGCCGAGATCAGCTTCCCTCAGAAGTTGTCCCCAGAGTGAACAAACTGAAACTCCTGCCGGAAATCCAGGTATTAACATCATATTACTTGCTAATTATAAAACACCGTTTCACATACTGACATTATTCACTTCCAACCCTTTTATCTAAAACACGTATTTGCTTTCCAATCATAGTTTGACAGCAGAGTGTATCTGACATAAGACAGTGAAATGATCTTTAATAAGACAGCAGTTCAAAGCATGTAGCTTTCATGCATAATAACTATGTTGGCTTAATTTGCTGCTCCACAGAAATAATTCTATTTGTGGAAATTCACAAAGTAAGATGGAATTTTTAGAGAGCTCTACCAAAAGATGAAACTGACTTTTTTAAGAGTTCTTTTTCATATCTCCCTTAAAGCAATAAGATTGCCATTCTGACATTTAAAAGATTCAGAAATTTCTCTTCCGATTTTTCTCCACTACAAAATATTTTCACTACCTGTTATTTGTAACCCTTTGCCTGTCTTTCTTAATTGGCATTAGATCAATAGAGAGATCTAGGGGAAATCTGCTGTGGCTATGAAGTTGATAAAAATGACTGATATTTCAAAGAATTTAGTAGGTCAAATATATGCGATTAGTTATCTGGTAATTTCTTCCAACCATTCTTAAAAAAAAAAAAAAAAAGTCAATTTCTTCCAACCAATCTTTAAAAAAAAAAAAAAAAAGGTCAATATGAAACCTAATGTGTTCTGAAATCCCCCTGGCCTAATAATACAATAAAAATCTACAAATAAAAACTTCTACTACCCTTTTCTCTGGGTGAGCATAAGTTTCGACTATGCTAAAACTGCAAAAGTTAAATGAACACATTTTCTGAGATTCAGTTCCACATTTTATTCTATTGAAAATGCTAACAATTTTTTTTTCAATTCACATATGCCATAAACTAAAGACAGAAAAGGAGATCAAAAAGGTATGCTGGTTTTAATAAAAGTATAAATCTAAATCATTACTAAATGCTTTCATAAATTATTACCATTTTCCTTAAATGCGGACTGGAATGCTTTATTGGCCTACATAAAGGTCATGCTGGTATCCCTAGTACTTACAATCACATGGAATTTTTTTTTAATCAATGTAAAATGTTATTTTCAAATTTTCATTTGAAATTATTTTGCCTTTCCAGGAGTGTACTCCATGACCATCAGTAGAACCCAAACCTAGTCAGGCTGACTAAAACATCAAGTCCTAATCCAAAACATAGGAAAAGATCTTCACAGGGGGAGGACTATACCAAAGGCCTTATGAAACTAGAATAAGGCATGAATTATTAGCAAGTACAACCATAAACATTAGTGCCATTTTACGAAGATTATGAAAACATCCAATTATCATGAAGTACATTCAGGTGTATGAAGCTTAGCTAATTCCATGCAAAGACTTTTCCCAACCTAATAGGAATGTTGGGATTGTTTCCATGAGGAGAAGACAAGGACAACTCTGATACCCTCTGTGATGATGTAGCAATGGAGGGCATCCACCTCTTCTGATGGACCTAGAAAGCTACGCTGGTATTGGGACCTTGCTTTTAAGATGCATACGGGAATCCACATTTCATTGTTAATAACTCTTCCTATACAAAAAGGTTACAACATAAAGCACAAACCTGTACATCATAGGTCCCATTTAGTAAAACAGGCCTTGAAGAATTGATGTCCTGCAGCACACCAGAAAGCACGGAACGGTTGACCTTCTGGAAGTCTTTGGAATGGCTGAACTGCACCATGTTATGAAGGGCCAAGATTTTGCTGTCCAGCTCAGCATCCTGCCTGGTGCGGTTATGCAGTCCTAAGTGATACTTTCGGAAGTGCTTAATCAGATCTGTGGGGTCGTTGCCATAGTAACCATACCCACAGATATTGCATTTAAAGTCCTGAAGCTCTGGAGACAGAGGTGCCGGGTCTGGGTTGTCATTCACCAGTAAGTCAGTTTTGGATTTATTCAGTCTTACACCCCCATCTGAAGGCACTTGTGGGTTTTTTGAGGCCACTGAAACTGGGCTTAAACCTTGACAATTGGCTTGACCACTCTGCCCTTGCCCTGTTTCCTCGGTAGCCTTTGGTGACATCTTATGATCTTCCTTTGTCTCCAACGAGTCCCCTGATGGGGTGCAGGCCATATCTTGAGGGTCATCTGCCTCCGCTCTCTGAGGAGACTTCAAGGGCTCACAGACTCCCCCAGCAGCTGGAGATGAGAAAGCCAACATATTTCTGTCTGTCACCTCATCATGCGGAAAGGAGGGAAGGTTTCCTCCCTTACTGGGGCTTTCATAATTGAAGCCAGCCTTCTCATTCAGGACTGAGCTTTTTAAGTCCTTCTTACTGCTAGAAGATGGATCTTGGACATGCAAGCTATGTTCCTCCTTATTATTTAGTTCTGCAGCATCACTCTGATCCGTATTTTCGGACATCTGATCTGCAGAAAATTCTTTGTTCTTTCCAGATACCTTGCTTTCTGTACCTATCGGCTCCAGGGTCTGGCCCTCGCCTTCACTAGCAACGTTTCTCAGAGGGGGGTTCTTTTTCCGGACCATATCTGAAAATAGAGGGAAAAGGCAGATACTGAGTTATCTGAAAGTTTCAGACATATAATTGAATCTAGAATATTTTTCTTATTCTATTTAAGGTTTTCTAAGGTGCATAATGAAATACTTTCTCTAGGAGAAAAATTAGTCATAAAAATAGAAAACACTTGAGACTAAAGCAAACAATCTACATTTAGAATTATTTTTGTCACAAAGACTGGCCTCATTTATTATCTTAAAAAGTTTTATAAATATTGAAGGACTCACTATTATTACTGGCACTATCCTTCCTATTTTATTCCTTCCTTCCAGATATTTTTCCCAATTTTTCTCTTCAATTATAATCAATGATATATATACACACTTACATATTAATACAGTATAGATTACATATAACATTTATGCTTGTTTATAGAATACAAATTGCATGTTTATATGTTAAATATATATGTATATATAAACATCATAAATTTGAATTTAATATTGTTACACTGTGCAACCAGGACATAAATGCAGTTTCAATCAAAATAACCTCAAAGTCAAAGACAGAAATGGCCAAGTTATAAACAGAGGAAAACTGCCCCATTATTTCTGGGAAATAAAGGTTAAGAATTGCTTCATCTCTGACCCACCAACAAATTTTTTTAAGACACATTTGGGGCTTTCCTGAAAGTTAGAATGTGAACTGGGCAAGCAACACAGTGGCAAGGTCAGGTTTCACTAGTATTCTTTCTAGCATCCTGGGGAACCAAAGGAAGCCCTGGGTTGCCATGCACACCTGGAAGAAAGGTACCAGGCCCATCAATCAGGAGGAGGACGCTGGAAAGTGACCAAAGCAAAACAATGGGTTGAACCATGTGACACTGTCATTTTGTAACTAGAAATGGCAAAATCTTAGCAGTTCGCTGGGGTTTTTCCCTTTACATGCTCACTCAACTGTGCCTTTCGAGTTAGTGGCATCAGAGAGTAAGTTAAAAATTAGAATGCTATGAAAATTCCTCTACAAGGGTCTAATGAATCAGAACTCAAAGGACGCAGAGAAATAAGAAATTGTGTCATGTCAATTGAAGAACACACTAACAAAAGCTAGTTTCAAGACCTCTGTTCCTTAAGTGCTCAGCTGAAAATCTATCAAGTGCTGTCTGTATCATCACCCCAATGTCTCTTGGAAAATTCCACCTGTGACTTTCTAATAAAACGAGCCTTTTCTAGAAGCCAACTCTGCTGTAAGGACCAATTTAACAGAGTTAGTTACACCACGATTATCCAAAATGTGCTGGGAAAATCCAAATTAATAACATGGTTTAGTCATTTCACCTATAATTTCTCACAAGTGCTAAGGAACCACACTGGTTTGGGTGAGATGGGTGTATCTTTGCTTCTGAAAAGCTGGTCGCACAAAATTTTTATACTATGAATCACTGAACAAAGTTAATGCACTAGCTATATAAGGAACCACTCATGAGGTAAAAATTCACCTCAGAGAATATTATCAATAAACAACTGTACTTCAAAAAGTATACTTCTTAAATATCAGTAATATTAATCACCAAATATCCATGGACTCTCCCTCTTAGAACAAAAAAAGGAAATTATAGGATAAAGATTTAAGCTTCAAGAGACAGTGACATCATAAGGCAATGTCAACCTGCCAGCTTACTCTGGGAAGAAAGAGGATACGTTCTTCCCCGTGGTGTCACCCATCAAGGCCTAAAATTAACAAAGTCAGTGAGCCTTTATTATGAAAGGAAACACTGGGCTGGATGTGGCTCAGTGTGAGAGCATTAACCTGGCATGCATGAGGGCCTGGGTTCCATGCCCAGCACACTCACACACGTGCACACACGCACAGAAGCCAGAATATTAAAGGAAACACTAGCTGGCTGTGTTTTTATAACGTTTGCATTTCAGGGTCTTATTTGGTGATGGTAAAGTTTTGGAAGACCTCCATTTTTCTGTAAGAAGTGACTGCAGCAAACTTGGGAACTTGTAGCAAAACATGGAAGATTAAAGGGCAATTCGTCTGATGCGCAACAAAGGGAAAAAATAAAAGGAAAAAAGAATAAAAGTGAAGCTTAAGAAATCAATTTCAGTTAAATTGTAAGTTTAAGCAAAATATGTGGTTTTGAGCCAAGCACCATGGCACGTTACCCCAGCTACTGGGGAGGCTGAAGTGGAAGGATAGCTTGAGTCCAGGAGATGGAAACCTGCCTAAGCAACACAGGGAGACCCTATCTCAGAAAAAGAAAAGAACTAGAGAGAGAGAGAGAGAGAGAGAGAGGTATACATACACACACACACACACACAATCACACACACTTTAACTTGGCCTACATAAAAAGACATTCTAGGTTACAGAGTACCAGGCTTTCCTACATATAAAAACAAGATGGCTTACTGCAGCACCTCTTGCCTTTCCCTCTGGAACTTCATGATTGTTGGTTCCTTCTATTACACACCACGTCTCCAGGAACTATTACCATATAACCCTTCCTTGGGCAAATACTTAATAACTGGATCATTTGTATTTTAAAATTTTCTACTTAACATGACTAAAATCTAACAATGACTCCTCTAAATAAAACAAGGAAGGGTACAAAAAAAAAAAGTTAAAAAAAAAATCCAAAATCTTACATGGAGGGCAGAATGTCTGAAGAAATGCACCAAAAAAAAAAAAAAAAAATTGCTATTCTTTCATCAAAATGAAGAGAAAATGGCTTATGCCCCTATAGAACTGGAAATAGAACTGGAAAAATGGCAGCATTTTAAATAGCCAGGGAACTAAGATAAAATACTAAGAGTGAATTGATCTTAGTATGTTAATACTGAAAAAAATTAACTTTTTTTCTGAACAAAGAAGTTTTAGATCTTGCTGATTTATTGTAGTCATGAAAAGACACAATGGGCCAAAGTTTAGAAACTACTCACCCAGCATCTTTAGAGTCTAAGAGAAAATATGACTTAATTAAATTATCATTTTTCCAAATTTCAGTTCCTTCTTTCACCCAAGAACAGACCTTTAGAACGTGTGTGACTCACTGACTCCTTATGCTGAATGCAGCCCTTAATAATATACATTGCAAAGAATGTTAAACTGCTAAAACTTCAAAGAAGTATCAGAAAGGTCATTTGGGTTTTTTTGTGTTGTGGGGGCAGGGGCATGGTTTTTTTTTTTTTTTTTTAGTTGCTGTTTAAAAAAATGTGGTTAATTTATTTGACTATACTTTGAAGTAGTTATAGAAAAATAATTTTTACTGGAATTATATCATCATAATTTTTCAGAGTGACATATTATGTAAATATAAGCACATTTGCAATACTTCTAAGTGGAAGAAACTCCCCTAGCAAGTCGTAAGTTAGATACCGTAAGGCTGTAGCCACCCTCCAGTTATTATCTCTAAGACAAATAACAGATTGCACGATGTTTTCCTGTGTGCCAAGAACTTTTCCAGTTAACATTTTCACTTGAAAAAATAGATCACATACTTGTAAAATCATACCCAGCATTGACTTCATAAGGCATGTGGCTTTAGAGTGCTTTTTACAATTATTAATTCTATTAGTCAACTAGCAGGAAGCTAATGCAATTGTCTTAGAAGACGCTCGGAGGACACAGAAGACATTTTGAGAGCTGATCTGTACATCTGCAAAACAAAGCAAAAAAATATTTTCCTTCCTAAATGATGTAAACGTATTTTAATGTATCACACCTAAAATACATTAATATGCCAGCACCGTGCACTGCTTGGAAATTATCTGATAAAAGCTTGAGCAGGATTCTCTCCTCCCCTGGGTTTTAATAAAGCAGCAGGGGGAGGAAATGATAGAAAAGATTACAGCACAAGAAGTCATTTTCACATTAGACTGTGAGGTCGGTGAAGTTATTTGACCTCAAAACCCCCTTAACCCCAGTGACTACGATACTTACCTACATGGGGTAGGCATGGGGGGAATCTTAATTTGTAAATACCAGCAATGGCTTTCATAGGGAAATTTTTCAAGTGATTAAAAGACATGACCCACAACAATGAACCTTAGTCATCAGATTTGGCAATTCTGTTTTAAACTTTATCACTACTCCACAGCAAAATGCCTTGTTCACACGACAAGGAAAGTTCAAAATACTAGTTAGAGTAGGTCCACTATACACAGCCATTTTAGATACTGGAGCTCAAAGTGAACTGGAAGAAGAGGATGGGAACAACCACAGGGCTTCAGATTGCTTAGGGAATGCTCTATGGAAATGTGAGATAGAAACCGACCTCTGAGTAAGAGTGAGCTTCATCCACATCCACCCAGTTCTCACCTACACAAGCACTTGGACACTCCTTCAACAGGCCCATCTAACGTGACTGCCAGGACACTCAAACTGGTTAAAATACTGTTTCACTTCTCCAAAGGCTCTATTAGATTTTCAATTTTGAGATATAAGCTATTTCATCTGCAAAAATCATGAATATCTACTCTCAAGTCAGTTTTTTTTCCTTCAAAATTAAAAACTAAATCTAAAGGTTTGCTTTCTTAGAAAAAGAATTTACTATCATTTAAAAGAAAAACAGAAGAGTCCACTCTCTGTTACAGAATCACTTAGATTTATGCATTCGATATAATCAGCATTAGAACTTAAAATAATTTCTAGTAACTACTTGATCTCACTGATTAAAATGTTTAAATATGTATAAAAAAAATCTTCTGTAAGAGCCTGAATCATTTCTCAAGATGGAACCTTCTCAGTAAAAGGAATTTGAGTTTCTTATTGTTATCCATATATCAGGAATTGACCCACTTGATGATTCTGTTATATTTCATATCTGTATATGTATTTGTACATATAAACATATATATGTATATATATATGAATCTATACATACATACATTAATAAAATATTCTTACTTCAAATAACCTGGCAATAGATAATCAAATAAAGCATCTCAGCAAAGAAATCAACTATCACAGAAATTTAAAAAGAAACTGAGATCACACAACTACCCAGTGCATGTGAGAACTAGGATTTAATTCCATGAATGAAAAATTCCTTGAAATAAAGAAGTATAAATTCTGTATGTTCTAAATAGTTTCTTGACCTTAAACAAATAATGAATACCTAATGGCATGGAAATCGTATGTCCAGTTTCTAGATGATGGGATTGATCCTCCTGGTGTGACTGATCAAGGGTAAATCTGTCGTGGTCTGAGTCTCTGTCCTCTGAGCCTACCTCGGCTTCCTCCTGACTCTCTGTATAATGGTTCCAGTCAATCACACTTTAGTTTTACCTTCCAAGACTCTGGCCTGATTTTGCTAGAGTAAAATTCGAAACCACCAACCAGTAAGAGTGGCCTAACCACCCCTGCCAGGTACCATTCTCTCAGTTATCCATTTCCCCAACATGCATCCATTCAATAAGTGTATTTCCAGCATCAGCTGTGTGCCAATACATCAAGCAAGATGGCTTTGACTGCATTACTTGTAGTTAACAAGAAAGAGACATTATTAAAAAGCAAGAAAATGATCATAAGAAACCTCTCTCAAAGAAAACTGAAACTTTAAAATCTTTCTAAACATCATTTCCTACATATACGTGTGTGTGTGTGTGTGTGTGTGTGTGTGTGTGTGTGTTTTCAGAATGAACAGATAAGACCTTAAAAAATTAGGGGGGCAAGACTGTGAGATTTGAGTTCAGTCTCAATCATGCTGTGATGACCTTTATTTTAAGCAGCAGTACTCATTTTCATAATGTATAACACCAGATGACCCATTCTTTTTGTTTTTCCAGATAATAAAACTTTCAAGTGTTTGAAATTGAAGCTTAATGTGAAAAAAAGGTAAAAAGTCATGATGGTGTTCTCCTTACCAAGCAAGCTTTCTTCCATGCCTGCCTGCATTACCAGCCCAGGGGTACTGAGTTGTGCATTACACATTTCACACAGCTTTTATTTTAAAAATTAACAATAACAACAACAACAAAAAAGAGCAAAATGTGTCTTTTGATCACAAGTCCCCCACAAAGAATTTAAAGAATTAAGCAAGTGATAGCAAAATAAAAGGAAGGTCAACTCGTAGGCCTATAGCAAACTAGATAGCTTCCATATGAACAACACAGAAAGTTCAGTTTTTAAAGAACATATGTGTCTGCTCATTGGTTTGGGGGGAAAACACTTGAATCCTGTCTACTCCATATATACAGATCAAAATCAGATTGCTTAAGTGAACTATAAAATGCAAGAGACATTGTTTATCCAATTCACAAACCCAAGAATTACTGAAGGAGTTTAATGTTTTCTGTTTTTTCAGATTCCAGGGCAATACTTCAATGGTAGATCGCTTTTTTTGTAAACGGCTTCAAACTTCATAAACCCAATGTCAGATCCTGTTCTTTGCTATCCATTTCTATTTAATTTGTTCTCTCTGAATCGACTGTTCCTGAATCTTTAAAAGTATTTTGGGACATTTTAAATCCTGTTGAGATTTAAATGTCATCACCTTCAAACAACTCCCATCAAATAAATCTCTTATTAATTCACATCAAATTAATCCAAAATGATCACTTCTATTAACATATGCTTCAGAGCACAAAGCCCATTAATAGTCATCTGGACACTAGAACTAACCCAAACCTCTCTGAGATAAAATGCACACTATTTAGATATCCTATTTCAAAGAGTTTTGATGCTGGCCCAAACACATTTTATTAGGCTTTTATTCATCATGCTATGTTCTCTATATTTTAAATATCTCATTTCAAATGTAGTCTAGGTAAAAGGAGATAGTGTGGTAAGTATAATATCATTTTTGCCAAAATGAGTCTTCCTATATCCATATATATCTTGGAGAAAAAATTTTGTTAACCATTTCACTTTTAGGAGAAAATCACAACTCTTTTCCTTCAAAGACTTTATGCTAGAAGTCTAAATGACACCGTGGAATATATCTGCAAAAAACTGAAGCATGCATCCATTTCACTAAGTCAAGTAACTAAAAGAGAGTAAGTATACATCATGGAGCATCAAAAGGAAAGGGAATTATTTTGCATTTCATAATCAATGAGAGGCAACTGTATTAAAAACTCTGATTTGAATAAGATCACAATTTCATCAAGCAAATTTAAAACATTACCATTTGTTTCCCCACAAAGTAGATTTTCCTTTTCCTCTCAATAAATAAAAAATTAAAAAAAAATTTATGTATCTACAACTGTTGATTTAAACAGGCCAATCTGATTTGCATTTGGGCGAGGCTCAACCTCATCCCTCACTTCTTTGTTAAACTTCAAATATTTCAATAGGTCTTTGGGCAAAGAGCCAAACTTAGCACTGAAAGTTCAGAAAGACCAGCTCAAGAAAAAGCATAAATGCATCTATTTATCTTTATGGTGATGAAGTCAATTGACATTTTATTATACAAAAATTAGATTTTCATTGATAAAAAAAAATAGCCAGTGCTCTGCTTTGTAAGAATGCCTTTGAATTTCCTTCTAGCATTTTCTGAAAAACATCTCTGTATACTTAAAATGTAGTTTGATTTTTATGTATTATGTTGTCTGGATTGTTTTCCAATCTATCATTAAAATAAAAAGGAAATTTCCATCCCTCATTCAATCCACCAATAAGGGGGTACTAATAACTGTCTCAGTTCTCCCATAAAAAAAAAAAAAAAAAAACTGGTTCCAATCAATGCTAATCCACTGGGTAAACTGATGCACCTATACATTATGGAGATTAATGGCTGTACACTATGAAGATAACATACATCATTAAGAATGCTCACTGATTTTGTGGCACTAGTAAGCCAAGCATTTTAAGCAGGGTTTTGTTGTAAGAGTGCAAAACTGAATACAAGATTAAAAGGCATAGTGACAATTTACACTGATAATGTACATGTCTGCATGTGATTATATAGACAGAGACAGAGAGAAAGAATTGACAGAGATCTCTCTCTCTCTCTCCCTCCAAAACAAAAGGAAGTAAGTTTGTGCCATCATATGCAACAGCGCTTCCTCATGAAACTCACAAACCACTATGCTTCTCCTTACCAAACAATAGGAAATATTTTAAAAGGCCTGCACCCAAATGAGGACTGGTGGCCCAAGGACAGAACCACAGGAGCACCCAACAGCTCAGGGACAAATACCATTAGGAATCATGTACTATGTTCGTGCAACAAAAGAGATTTAGAAATAAATTCAGAATGTGGAGGCAGAGGCACAGATCATTTTGTGTATGTATTTTTAAAAGTCCACTTAAATTAATAACAGTATTGAGAAATGTCTTTAACCCTGTGAAATACAAGCTAAGGACAACCTATTTATTGCCGCCTCCTAAATTTAACCCACCTACCATCATTTTTACCTCTGATGAAAACAAAGTACACACACACACACACACACACACACACAGAGGAATCATTTTAAAAAGAAAATTACCTTTTTAAGAATTCTATACTCAAAAGTAACTTATGTACATTGTATGGGCTATACACTTTTTCCAGTCTTCTGGAATGAGAGAAGTTCTATGTAGGAAAAATACAAAGTACACATAGAATCCATTCTTCATTGGGGTAACAGGCTTAGGAAGCTTCAATTAATAAGAACTTTCTTGTGGTCAAACCATTATTTCAGAACATTCTGCTTATGCTCACCCTAAATTTAGGTAAGCTCTCTGGGATTTTAATATTGTAAGAGAGATGACAGGAAATCCAAAAAATTTCTCTGTGTTCCTACCATGAAATTGGCTTCTAAAAAACAAATGGAAGGAGGCTCTTATTGAAATTAAGTTTGGTGGAAATTGTATAATTTAGACCCCTCCCAGAGGTCCAAAATATACATTTGCAATAACAGCTCACAAAAGTCCTAGGGATTGGAGAGGATGGAGTATGCTCGGTTGGGATTGGAATTTCCCAAACTCATTTGGCTTTATGTCATGTAATGTCACTTATCTACCAAACTAATGTTTCACTGAACACAGAGGAGATGCTGCTCCAAGACAGCAATATTCGAGGAAGAAATATAACCAAGACTTTAAAGCATGTGTAATATCTTAAAAGAAAACAGAATTCCTTCATTAACTTGGAAAGAAAATTAAGACATTTTGCTCTTACATGAGTGGTTTTGAAAGGTTGTTGTTTTTTTTGTTTTGTTTTGTTTTTTGGCTTTGGGTTTTTTCCAGCATAGTTATATAGTTATCAACATTAAAAGAAGATCAGTATGTTTTATCATGAAAGATTTAGAATCAACATTTTGAAAGAATGTGTAATGGCAGAGGATTACAGACAGAACACTAAGTTTTAAGAAGGAAATAAAATATCTATGTACAAGACCCCAGATGTCCAAATTATGTACTCATAAACATATGTGGATATAAGTCCCATGTTAGCTCTAAGCTTATACAGCTATCACTCCATAAAGAAGCTCTACCATGTTTTTAGTTAGTTTCCAATGCTGTTCCACTATAGTGATCAATCTAAAACCTTTTCATGGAGTTTCATGAAACATGGAATGTGGAAAGGTGTTAGAGAAAGACTTGAGGAATCTACAGCTCCTATAACTCCAGTCAGCAGCTCTCAGATGTTTGCAGTTACCTGAGAAAATATGTCAAACTCCCATGCTCATTTCTGGTTATTAATAAATCCTTTTTCTCCAAATTGTACTTATTATCTTTACCCAGATTCAACTTTACAAATAACAAAGGACCGAACCCCAATACCTAGAACCCCAGTCAGTAAACCCATTTCTAGTACAGACCCAGGGTGTGACTGCATCCCACCATAGCATAGCTTCATATAAACCTGGCTCATGCTTCTGGGGATGCAGAAGTCCAGAATGGGCTCCCTGAGAGGCCAAGCAGATCCTATAGTTGTATGGGCTTTAGGATTCTGTTTTATTGTTAGTACACTCCTATACCCTTAAGGATTAAAACCAAAAACTAGAAAGAAGTAAAAGAAAAACAGGCTGAGTAGATGCTGAAGCAAATGTGAAACAGAAAATAAATTTTACATGAATTTTAAATACAAAGTCAGACATGCAGGTAGGTTCACAGTGAGAGCCCAGAGTAAGAGACAGACCACACATGCAGGTCTCTTCTGGGCCACGACAGCTCCTGCTCTGCACGTTCACCTGTGAGAGGGAAAATGGTGATTTCATACGTATGTTGGAGACTGCAGAATTACTTAGGGAAGAAATTAGCTCACTTGTTAAGTATTTTAAATAGGTAATCTAGTCAATCTTCACTTTCAGGTTCAATATAAACTTAAGAATCTATCTAAACACACACACAGCCATATATACACCTTTAGAAAAGATTTTCACCACGTGCACCCCAATTAGTATTTTTTCTCCATCAATCTTTTTGTGGAACCTGTCATAACAGAGTAAAGACAAATATATATATATATATTTCCTCCCCAGATTCAGGTATTTTACAAACAGTCCCTTCAAAATCAAATTGAATGTTGAAAGAAACCAAAGGTCAGAACTAGACTTTTTGTAGATGCATGATCTTGAATGTTGATATAGATTCTAACTTGAAATTATAGTTAATAAGAAAAATGTCTCATGTTATTATTACTACTAGGAGCTAGACATTGTGCCAAGAGCACAATCAAATCTCATTTGATTTTGATTTTGATTAATGATCTTTGGAGTAAAATACTATTATTATCCACATGTTAAAGATGAGGCAGCTGAGGCATGGAGAAGTCTCAGACCTAGCCTAGCCCTTAAACGAGCTGGTTCTAAAGGAGGCTAAAGCCACGCTAGGCCATCCATTTCTCATCAGCTCTTCAGTGTTTTCTTGATATAAAGCAACACCACTTCAAGAAACTTACATAAGACAACACAATCTATGTTGATTTGCAAATACTGCCACAGAATGTATTTCTTTGGCTCTCTAGTTCTACTAGATGAATACATGATCTTTCTAACAATCACAAGGGCAACGAGGTGATCCTAAACTTTATATTTCCCTAATAACACCTAGCACATCAACAAGGTCACCAAACTGTACAAGTCTCTAAAATGGGTTCATTTCCACAAAGCCATCTACAATGATCACATACCAAAACTAGCTTTCTCTACAGTCGCCTGGCACTTAATGCATGCACAGCGCCTTCTGAGGACTGCATCATAGTGTGTTCATACTGTCTACACCACTAGAATTCAAAGTCCTCCAAACTAGAAAATATCACATTGAGTTTATTGATATTAATTCAAAATATTAACATCTATCTTTTTTATATGCAGTCATATAAACAAAATATTGGTATGCAGTAATTCACACATGAAAATACCTACATGTCATCAATGATTCTTAAGATTTTCCCTGGTGCAATACATCTCAAGCCAGAACACATTTACATCATTATCAGTGGAACACTACAATGGTAATATTTGCAGGGTTACATAGAAGTGTGTTGGGGTAAAGGACATGTAAGGTTTTAAAAAGGCAAATGATATTTATCTGGCCTTCCCACAGACACTAGCCATGCAGAGAGCAGGCGCTCTCAAAGGTTCTTATTGGAGGGATGAGTGTTAACACAGTTTGAAAACTGCATATTGTCTATCTCTTCAAAAAAGGCCTCAGTCTCTTGATAATAAATGGACTCTAAGAATAAAGCTAGGAAAATGCTAAAGTTGTCTCATCCACATTAAAACAAACCAAATGAAGACATACAGGGACTCAAAGCATTAATTTTTGTCTTTATAAAGGCTGAACAAAAAGAATCAGATACGATGGCCCTACCTAGATGCATGGGCATAAAGCAATAAGCACACAAGTAAATAAATGCAATAAATGTACAAGTAAGAATGATTAAATCTACTTTTTAAAACTCTGAATTAAAACCATGTTGGCTTGACTTGATTCCATAAATGTCTACATAACTTCACATATCAAAAATATCTGTGGACTGATTACACAGAAGAAAGTTCATTAAAAGATCAGCTTGCTCTCTGTATGATGATAATTCTATAAAAATGTTACTGTAATCACTAAAATTTTTGTAATTTCATATATCTTCATGATATTCTAAAAATGAATATCATGTGGTATTTAAAATATGTATGAAATACATAATTATATAAATATCTACATTTATACATATAAATTTATCTACAAAATTTTCACCATGCTTTCTCTAACATTCAAAATTCAAAATATCCCGTACAACAAGCTCCCCACTTTTGCCATCTGTTTTATTCATCAAAGGCTCAAAGCAATGGAGCTACCCAATCTTGGACTAAAACTTCCAGAACCATTTCTCTTTATAACCTATAATGCTTTCTTTTTATAAACTGTCTCTGAAAATTAAAAAATCCTATACAAATAGCATGATACATAAATATAAATAAAAATGTATCCTTTAAAAAATAGCTTGGGATATAAAAAGACTTCAGAAGCCAGTCACAGTGGCGCATGTCTATAATCCCAGGTATTCAGGAGGTGGGTACAGGGGGTATTGCAAGTTTGATGCCAGCCTGGGCAACTTAAGAGAGACCTCATCTCAAAAGAAAATAAATAAATAAATACAGAAAAACTCCAAACATCTAGTGCAGACTCCTAGCAACCTAACTAAAAACACATACACAAGTGCTCAGAGCATCATTATCTGAACTGTCAAAATTGGAAACAACCCAAACACAAACAAAGGAGCTTTAAAAAGCTGCATACATAAAGGTAAAATGGACTGTCTGGTCACAGAACAGAATATTATGCAGCAACATAAATGAAGAAACTACATGAATGACACACATGACGTTGCGTGTGAGACACCAGCCACAAAGGAACGCATGCTGGCAATGCTTACGAATGCTTTAGTTTGAATGCACGTAAAGTTCTAAAACAAGCCAAACCAATCTACAGTGTTAGGGATCAGGAGAATGCTTGATTCCTGGGGAAGAAGACAGAACAAGTGAGGACACAAGGAGTTTATAGAGTACTGGAAATAGTATTTCTTGAAATAAGAAGTAGTATATGGGTATGTTTACTTTGTAATAAGTCACTGGGCTACAGACTTATGATTTGCATACTTTATAGCTAGAAAGTTAATAGATGTGTGATTTTTTTCACTGAAACCTTAGCTGCTCTGCAGAAGGCATGGAGTAATAGATCGAGTTGAAAGCTTTTATCTGCTGCATTTTTGATGAGCAAACCAAGCATCACATTGAGTGGAAAGTGTCACTGGCTCCTCAGACCGAGCTGCAGGGCACAAGAGCCCAAATATACATAAGGAGGCAACAGGGTGGCAATTACCTCTGTACTTAAAAAATGTACAGTATCATGAGGCTGCACTGTATTAATTATACCAAGACACAAGCTAAATAAAAGGGAAAGAGAACTAATACTTGTTGAGCATTTATTATGTCCCAGTCATTTATTCACAGCTTCACATAATTTCTCCATTTAGGCCTCAGCGAAAGCCTGCAAGTTACTATTAATCCCATTTTACAAATGAGAGAACTAGAACTGTAAAGGGGCTACAGAAACCTATTTACCTCAAAAGACTAGATGAGTGTATGAAAAACAGCCAATAAAACAATACTGTGGCATTCTGAGAAAATTCACATATGTAAATTGTTTTAATAATGCTGAATAAATGCCGAGTTTAAATGAAAAGTGTCATCTACCTCCACCTCAGGTTCTTACTATAAATCTATGGATATACCAACGTATTTAATCTTACAAACTGAATAATGATGAGTGATTGCTCATTTTGCATGTAAAAGGTAAGTGCATAGGTAAAATGTTATCAGTTTTACACTTTCCACTTGGTGAATATTTTCTTGAGACTTTGACTTCTATTATCAAATGGTTTTTTAATGTGCACTGCTAACTGACAAAAGAATAAAAGGAAGGAAGGAAGGAAGGAAGGAAGGAAAGAAGGAAGGCAGGCAGGCAAAGAGGAAGGGGAAAGGGAAGAGAAGGAGGAAGGGAGGGAGGAAAAAAAAGGAAGCACACAAATCTTAGCATGAAAAAACTGAAAAAGATGTTTGTAAAAAGAGCAACACCATGCCTAGAAAAAAGCGGCATTCTAGAGCATTACTGAAAATTAGGCACTTACTTCTGTTTGAACTTCTTGTGAAATGATACTGCGAAATAAGTTTTACCTAATTGTTTCAGAAGCAGATAACTTCAAAATAAACAGTACTGGTATCTTGTAATGCTGTCCATATCTTCATACCTGAAAATGATGCCTAGTTTATTCATTCTATAAACCAGGATGCTACTCAGAAAATAAAATGCTATTATTGAAATGACTTCACTAAGAAGTTTGTACATCATGAGGGTACCATATAGTACTTTAAAACTTCTTCTTTTAACAGGAAGGCTACTATTTTAATGCTGAAATAAAACAAGTTATATTTGAAGTAAGATATCACAGAAGTCATTAAGAAAGGAAGGCACAGCCCATTAAGCATTTGCTGTCTTCTGGGGTTAAATAAATAAATAAATAAATAAATAAATAAATAAATAAAATAACTAGGTTCATAAAAAATCCTGCTTTGGCTTATTAAAATAAACTATCATCAATATGATCCAGATGAGCTAAAAGAATAGATGGAGCCTAGCAGGCAATGCCCATAGTACGGTGTCTGAGCAGTGAAAAAGAAAAGAAAAAAGAAAACCACATGAAACATTACACAGTGGATAATGCTAACAAGTTAAAGGAAAGAGCTCTATTCAAGCATATATTCTGATGCCTACCAATGTTCTTGAGAGAGGACTCTTGTAGTCTTTGGTTCAATAGCTTAAACTGAGAATAAAATTAGGCACTTCAGAGTTTTCCACAATATCCATTTTTGAATCTTTCACTTTGTGAAAACCTTGTAAATGATTATTCAATAAGCTTTTAACAGGTTTTTGCTTTGGCTTTTTGTTTGTTGTTATTGTTGTTGTTGTTGTTTCTGGGAATCAAGAAGTGAATCTGCCAGTATCATTATCCACTTAGCATTCATTCCTATGTTTTGTGCAAATGTTACAAAACTGAGCAAGTGCTCTGATAACTGATGCTCATAATCCAAACTAAATCATCATGATATTTATTTGTTCGACACACTTTTCTGAGTGACACCTAAGTGTCAGGCATTGAGTCAGATGCTGAGGATACCACTGTGAACAAAGACAGGGAAGCTGCCCTCACTGAACTTACAGACTAGGAATTAAAATGAAGTGGGGAAGGGAGTACCTGATCCAGATTTGGTAATAACAAAAAGGAGTTCTGGGAGAAAAGGTGACTGCAAGCAGAAAGAGAGCAGAAGCTGGCCAGGCACAAAGAAAAGAACTGAGGGACAAATAACAAAGAACAAATAACAGTGGAAAAGCCCAGGTCCATACAGAATATAAGTGAACCAAGAGGTTTAATGGTATTAGCAATTCCAGTGGGTTTTGGTTAAAATTCCATGAAAGATTAAAACATAAATTCTGCAGAAAAATCCTACTTCCCTGAAAATATCAGGCAACTCATTTATCATATAAGTTCAAAAAACTTTAGATAAACCCTTCATATGAAATGTTTACTGCTGGATTACAGATGGAATTTCTATATAATTATCATGGGAAAGTATTATTAAAATGAAAAAAGTAAATTTACTATACTTCCTCTGATTTTGATGCAAATTTTTAACCGATCGGATAGAGCCAACAATCCTGTAGTTTCTTATCATAAAGAATTAAATACAACTACTAAATTCTATATATGTGATATTAATGTACATGTGCATAAATACAATTTATTTTAAATTGATTTCTTTCTAAAAGTTTAATATTCTGGCCATGAAGGACAAGATGATATATTTAATTCTCAATCAGGTTCTCATTCACTATGTCACAAACAAAGAGGTGTTCATGGCTTTTTTTAAAGAAAACCACTCTCGTTCATCAGATTAGGAAAAAAATACCAAAGCAAAACCAACTGTCATGTACACATGACATTCTATTTATGGGCATGGGATTTCATACTTCTAAAATTTGCAATCAATTAATTCATTCGTATACCACTAACTACATAATATGTATCAATTCTAGGAGAAATTATTGCTTTCTAAAAAAGAAGCTAGATCCCTATGTCAAAGATATAAGGTTCACGGTAAACCCACTCAGTTACAATGCAGGATGAGCCACGACTTAACATTAAAATGAGCAATGCAAACCATAAGCCCCCTCCTCAAAGGCAAAGAGTGAGTGCCACATGTGTGCTATTCTTTTAAAAAGTATACTTATTTCTATTATTTCATTTATTCACGGAAAATAACACAATGTGGTGAAGATCAGGAATGAAAACGAGAGAAGAAAAGGTCCTCAGGGAGAAACAAGACTTGCATAGGTACAGCAAATAGAAAAGAGCATTCCAGCAAACAGAAATAGAACCCAAAGGCTGCTATTCAGTATAAACCTGTCAAGGAACAGTGAAGAACCTGGGTTTACAACAAAGGCTTCCCATGGACCACGTGGCTGAAAAGGTTAGTACGACAGCATCTCAGTTGATGATGTTGGGCCACTTGTAGGAAACGGGAATCCACTTGAAGATTCTAAGTAGGAGAGGGTACAAACGGTAAACGAGGGTGGTATGACATGCACACCGATGGAAAATGAAGGAATGTTATGCTTCTCAAAAAAAATTCGACTCTTATCATAAGACAAAGAATAAAAAAAAAATCTGAGATATCCTACAGGCTCAGATGAAAGACGTCTTCATGACACACATCTGTGAGATATTAATGATACTACATTACTTGGGCCTTTATTATAATGTTTATATAGTTAAATTGACAGCATGCCTATCATTTGATTATTTGCATTGCTGCTGATGTAGTGTCCCCTGTTGTCCTTTATGTTGGTATCCTCATGCCTTACACTGGACCTGTGAATGAGGAGGTGGTGCTTAGTATTTGTTGGGTGAGCTTCACAGAATTTTTCAAACTGACTGAATAATTTCAGTGAAACTTATTTTAAACACAACAAAGTTAGCCAGCTGACTAACTTAGTTACCTGGCACTTCTCTGTTCTTCTGTTGACTGTCTGACCACACTTCATGTTTCATCCTAGCCCTGTCTATCCTGAATCCACTCTATTTAGTTCTCAGATCAGCAGCACATTATAAAGTTTTCCAAAACAATTTAACCGCACAAAAGTGGACCTTCCAAAATGAACCCAGATCTTCCTAGTCCCATTGGGAGCTCACTCAGAACTTGGTCAAAAGTTCTGACCAACTTTCAGATGATGATGATCCCCCCAGAACATTCTGCTCTGTGTAAATCAGTATGGTTACAATGTCCAGAGGCCTCTACACAATACACCTCTTTATTCCAGGGAGAGCTATACAGATGGAGACTTGGCAAACTTCAGAGTTAGGTACTAAAGGTTCATCTAAAATTCCATCTTACACTCATCCTCCCTGTAACTACTCATGTCCCCCATGCTCGACTCTTGGACAGAATTTGTTTTGAAGTAGAAACATTCCAAAGTCAAGTTACTTTCAGGCAGAGCTTAGTCTTCTCTGTGTCCATTCCAAAATAGTTCTTCTAAGTCTGTGGTGGAGAACACCAATATATGAGAACAATGAGTAAACCATGGTGACTCTGCTAAGGTCACAAAGGGCCCTTAAGCACAAGCCCACACTGCCTCTGAGGCCAAAAACTGCCATTGTTCTCAAGTTTACAGTAATAGGTCTTGAGAGAAAAGAGTGGAGAGAGACCTTCTTTTACCACCAAGTGCAAATTCTGGTAAACCCGTCTCTTTTCCAAGATAGGATACAGTAAAGAGGGAGAATACACACATCGCACACTCAATTACACACACGCACCAGAAGCACATACATCAAAAGGAAACACAATCACATGAACCAAAATCAGTAAAGATTTTAAGCCAGGTTTTAATCCTCTTCTCTATCTGGACTGTCTTAATTCCTGCAAGGATAACTTGCCTGTATCCCAAAATTGTTTTAAGGGAATAAAAAGAAAAGAAAATATAATAATTAAATGAGAACAACAATAAACACTGGAATCAACAGTAAAAGGCACAGTGCTTACTTTTTTCTGTACTTTCCACTCTTGTTCACTAGAGCTCCTACTAATAAGCAGCACGGGAGTGGCCCTGCCACCATGTGTGCTGAAAGGAAGGTGACCTCAGGATGCCAGCATCCACTGGGAAGAAGAGGTACCTCCTACACAGGTAAATTCAGCTGCTATATGATTTTAAGAAAGAAAGAAAGAAACATTTTTGAATAGGAAAAGAAGTAAATTTGACTAGCTTTGTTTTTTCCTTTTAAAAAGTCACTGATTGATGTGCTTTAATCAATCTGTCTCTGTAAGAGTGTGTAAATGAAAATTCCCGT
Source organism: Glaucomys volans (assembly GCA_020662805.1). Taxonomy (NCBI): domain Eukaryota; kingdom Metazoa; phylum Chordata; class Mammalia; order Rodentia; family Sciuridae; genus Glaucomys; species Glaucomys volans. The sequence continues at coordinate 548,026 of JAJEJO010001064.1, forward strand.
GTGAATCAAACTGTGTCAGTGCAAAGTCTGCTGCCTGTGTCGCTCCATGAGGCAGGCACTCAATACAAGAGCACTGTTCCTTCTGACAAACTGGGATCCCATAACTTCTTAAAGTAGCCAGTACTCAGGAGTGGGAATATACATTACAGTACAATAAATACGCAGTATGTTATAGCAGCATCAGAACCTCTTAACTCCATACACTGTTTCCAGGGAATGCCTTAAGCAATGGAAAGATTGGAAAATAATTTAATTTTCAACTTAGTTCCCTTCAAAGAAAAAAATGCCCTTAGTACACAGCATTTGTAGAAATTCTTTATGATGGATTATTAATGTTATGTACCTCCGTCCACCTGAATCAGGTCTCTCAATACCCAACTATATATGTTAACTGACAGATAAGTTCATTACTGAAATAACAAAACAATATTCTGAATATGAAAAAGGTTATCTTTTTCATGTTGGCAAATATGCATTTTTTTCTAAAATGACTGAAATTAGGAACTAAGATCCTCTCTTCCACAATCCCTCCCATGTCTGCCTTTAAGAACCTCCACAGTAGCAAATGAAGAGCATCAGGTTCTCAGTTTCAGAGACGACCAGGTCTGCAATTCAAAATTAAGCCCTCTCACTTTGTTAGGGTAGACAGGCACAAGGAAATCAGTGCCAGTATGAACATACACATGAGGGACCAGGTCTCCGGGGAAAGCCCTGGAAATGAACTGTTGATCTAACAAACCTACACAGCAATGTGTGTCTCTAGCGTGTTTCCAAAGGATCAAAAGCAATACAACTTTACTTCATTTTCTCGATTCCCAACACAGCTGTTAATGTTGAAGGATGTAGTCTATATTCAGATTGAGAGTGGTTCTCCATGAGAGGTAAACTCATCTGAGATGAAATCTTGGAAACCTGAGCTTGGGAGGTAACACTGCCATTTACATCCACTCTCTTATACAGAAGCCCCTGAAGTTCCAAATCGGACAATGAAATTTATTTATCCAGGTATTCAGGAGTACACAATCTGGACTGGTAACTCAGGGATGGGGAGGTGCAGTGGAGCACGGTCTGGATTCATTTGTAGCAAGCTTTCCGTTTTGTAATATAACTTAAAATATTTCTGAAGAAATATGGTAAAGTGATTATCCTTCTGGAACTAGATACACTGACACTGTCACATTAACTCACAGCTTGTTAAATACTGTGCAATCTTTCTATAACATTCTTTGTTATGAGACTAGAATCAGCATATGGGAATTGCTCTTTTCCTGCTAAACTGAAGTCATTACTAACCACTCATCTGTGACATGCACTTTCTTGTAACCAGGGATTTTAGCTTCACAAAATTTAGAAACTGCCACATTGTTTCTTGGCATCGTTTTCAAATGTGACATCATTTAAATTTTGGAAAACTCTGTTTCAGCAAATACACTGGTGGGTGCCAGGTTAAAGGCTGCCCAAAAGGGGCAGCAGGGTCTCCACGAATGTCAACCACTGATGGTCCTTCCAGTCTATATGGTCGCATGCCTTTCATTAGAGGCACAGGGACTCATGATGAGCTCAACAAATGCATTTCAAAATGGGTTATCAAGTTACCAGCATATAGAAATGGCTTCCAGTTATTGAAGCTCTGTATTGAAGAACAACTGTGGAGATGAAAAGCTCCATTTTCAGTTTCCCTAATTTCCAAGGAAAATGTGTTTTGTTTCAAACATACTCATTAACAAACACTGTGTACACACAAAATATCATAAATAAAAAGTCAAACATACAAACCTACTCATTTACTACTGAGTAAAAACCACATAGGGAATGGTGTCTAAATAATCTGCAAGTCTCTAAATTTGTAAATTTTATAATCCACATACAATTTGATAGCAGCACCTGCCAACGAACTTGTAGAATTAGTGCACTCAGTTAGGGATATCTTTTCTATCAAATTAAAAAAAAAATTCCAAGGGTTCCAAAAGTTCAAATAACATATCTGTCACTCTTAAGAAAAATTTTGAGCGTCTTACCTTAAAAAAAAGCTTTATTAATTTTAATTACTTTATTTCTTAGACCTGTTTTGTTCATATATTTATCCCTGATGCTTACCTCTTGAGAATACACACACACACACACACACAGAGCTTGAAAATTTAGGGTACTTAAAAATTAAGAATTCATGGTTGTAAATGACAACTCAGAATCACTCTGATGTGGATGGTCCCTATAATAACTACAGAATCATATAACTTTTATTTTTTATTGTCTGGAAGAAAAACTGGGGGATCTCAGTAATAACAAGTCATTATTACTAACAAAGTACTTATGATCATGTGGCAAATATCCCACAGAGGAAAAATAATTCTAAAATACCCAGAGAGAGAACCACAAGACATTATCTCTATGATACTCTCTGGAAAGGGTCTGATATCTTCTGACAAAGTTACCACAACCTATTGACAAATAAGACCGTGATTAGTTCTGAAGGGGAATTTTGTAAGACTCATTTTGGAGAAGAGGAAGAAGGTTCATGAAAGCAACACAAAAAGTAAGCTCTAAGGGGAAATCTCTGGATATCAAAAAGTCATGTGTTTTTTTTTTTTTTAGTCATGTATTAAAATCAAGTACTTATACAGATACAAAAAAATTTAAGATGAAGACATAGGCCTCGAATGACCCAAAGAATAAACTACAGATGGAATAACATGAAAAAATAACCCCAAAATACTTCTTTTAAGAATATTTGCAATTCAGAGTGACCTTGAATCCGCACCCTGCAACAAAGCTCATACCACAGAAACTCAAACACAAAAGAACTAACAAACTAAGCTACACACTCTACCAACAGAATGACACCAAGCGAGCCTTTGGAAGAATATGACACCACATCTTTCTAAAAGAGCTAACAGCTAGAAATCTGTTTGTTCTACTCTATACACAACCTAAACAATATTTTTTGAATTAAAAGTTAAAATAAGGTCTTAGAAACATCATTTTGAACAGTCTAATGAGCCCTCCCATAGTTAATGATATACAGAAATTAAAAAGATTAGAGACAGAACAATAATTATAATTATCATTATTATAATAAATATTCACACAGCCCTTTGGCATTCACCAAACCTGTTTTACATATGCTACCTGTATTGATTTTTCCACCCAAAGCTGTGCCCTGGTATTGTTACTCCAGCCTACAGGTGGGGCGAGGCTAGACACCAGCCATACCACAGAAAGGAAACAGCTCCAATCCAATGGACTGATGAGCACAGCAGGACATCAGCCTATTCCAGACAACCTTATGTCCCAAAAGGCACCAGGATGGCTGAATCTTCTTTAGTTTAATGTGTACTGTGCATATCTGGAGTACAAATAAGATTGGAAAGAGGCCAAAGTGCTCAAATTACAGAAAAATTCAAAACAAAACAAATCAATTAAAAAATATTGGATGCACATTTATGACCCCTGAAGTACTAGATATGCCCTGTCCTCTAAGAATGGCTCCTCCAACAGGGAGAAAAATGTACAAGTCTATTATTTGTATATCAGAACCAGTGTCTGATGCTGACTTTAGTATTATTGTTTTAAAAAGGTAATTTTTTAGGAGTTGAGAACAGAACAATATATATTAATTATTAATACTTATGTTTGTATCAAAAGAATGTGATTTCCTCCTAAGCATTTCTTCAAACGGATTTACTCTAGTAAATAATTTCCTATATTAAGGGGAAATTAATATACACTGTTTTTAATAAAATATCTCTAGTTTTACACTGGGTCTTATGAAATCAATTCATATCAACTTAAAATCTCACCCTATGTAAAGTAACACTATAAGTTAACCCATTAAGAATTTAAAAATATCTAAATTTCCTTATTTTATTTATTGTTTTCAATTTTAATATTCACGAAGACATGAATATATAAGACCTGTAGATTGCAAGTTAATATTAAGGTCACTTCACATCCAATCATACATCAATTATTTTTTCTTTAGTTAATAGGCACACAAGGATTTTAAAGGCCAAAACGAAGCAGCTGACTACAAATTACAGAAATGAGTGACATTCGTTCACTGCTAGATACCTGCTGCGGTAAGAAATTCCAAGCAGTTCTACTGAAAGTACTGTTTCATGAAATGTCGTTAATATGGGCTTCCAGAAAAGGACATTAATGCAGAAGGTGTAAAAAGCATGCTCTTAACAACAATTACTTTTGAATACGCTTGAAAATGGAGAGATCTTCATAGGGATCGATGTACAGCAACTGCCTTGAATTTTGTAACTTAAGAAAACTATAAAGACCTCAATTCCCAGAACACCAAAAGTACAGAAGTCTCACCACTCCAGAAAGCCTCTACGTGCTTAGAAGACTACTACATTAAAATGTGAATTGTGATTTAACCATGACTTTATTTTATTCATAGCTTTCTGAGAACACATGAGACATAAAGCTTCCATTTACCCAAGAGTGTTTGTGTAAGTAAATAAGCAAAAAAAACAAACAAACAAAAAAATCAGAAATACTTGAAGCAACTCCTAACAAAGCAGGTGACTGATTTGCAGGCTATTAATCCATTTTTAATTAATGAAAACCGAGTTAGTTATCTCCACTGGCAACTGTCCCTCCCGTTTGCACCACGATCACAGGTGAACAATAAGATTTAAAGATGAGTCACTGTTGATAAACCCATCCCCGGATTGGCACAAGGAAATTTGAGCGCTGAGTCCAGGAGGGGCCCCAGCACAAGAGGAAGCAGGCAGAAGGCGAGGAAAGGGAGTTCGCGGGAGGAAACGCGGCGGAGGCGCGCGGGGTGCCGGGGGCGCGCCGGGCAGCGGGGGCGCGCGCGGCTGCAGCGGACGCGGGCGGCGGGGAGCGCGGCAACCGGCGAGCGGCGCGCAACTGCTTCCGCAGGACTTCCTGCGACAACACGCCCACGGCCCGGCGGAGCACGCGTGGTGGCTGCGGCGGGCCCGGGCTCCAGCCAGGGGGAGCGCCCCGGCACCCCGCGCCTGCAAATGCAGCCTCTTCCCAGTGACAACCGGCTCACTGGGAGCGAGGCTTTTCCAGAGTCAGTGCAAAGAAAATGGAATCTTGTGTCTGTCACTCATCTGCGGTGGTTTATTTTTTTTTTTCCTTTAAAATGAGGTGGGGGGGATATTCTTGGTGTTTAGTTCTGATTGTATCTTCCATTAAAGCGTGCTGGGGCTTTAAAACTCTTTCAGAAAATATAATTTTTTAAAAAAAATCCAAGAGATAAAAAAACCTAATAAACTGATTAAAATTGTTTTAAGAATAACCCAAACTAAGCTTTCTTTTTTATGTCTTGGTAACACCCACAAGCCACATCAGAATTCATGGCTGTCAAGGCCCAATTTGAAGCAGTACTTACTCAGGACTGCAAATACATTAAGAAACACAAAGCCATGAAGATTAACAGGACAGTACCACATCCCCATGTCATTCAACAACTTCCCCTTACAAGAGTTTGCTGATCACAGCCTTTTTACTGTAATGGAGCCAAAGAGAGGCAGTTACTTACACTAATATAGATTAAAAAAAAAAAAAATAGGAGATCGCAGCTCTCTACACAGAAAGAATGTAAGTTGGATGTTTCCAGAATTATTACTAAGAACACTTTTTAATGTCTTCTATATAAAGGCGATGGTTTTATCTCCCTGATAATGAATTAGAGCCTAAGAAGAACACAGACTAAAAATGTGTTCATATGACAAAGTCACCACTCTTTAAAGCCCTAGGCTGGACGACACAGCTAATGAAGACTTGCTCTCCCACCAGAGGAGAAACAAAGCAGGGCTGTCCAGACTGCCTGGGTTCAAATACCAACTTGGTCACTTGCTATTTGTAGTCTGGACAATGTATTAAACTTCCCTAAGAAGTTCCCTAGTATCTATAAAATGAAGATGACAGCACTTTCTATCTGTAAAGACAATACACTCAACAAAGAGGACAATATGCTTATCAGAGTGCTCAACAAACATGAATCATGATCCATAAGGTGGCCCCTGACGGAAGACTAACCTGATGAGCAGCTTTTCTTTCCCCTGTAAAACTAGCTCACCAAGGGACTGTGGTCCCTCTCACTTTTATATTGTGATCAGCGCTAACCAAGCATCTACCAAATCCATTGCTACTACGCATAGCTCATTTCTATGCAAACTTTGTCCAGCCTTTGGGCAAAGTTTGCATGCCCTCTGCTCCCTGATTTTCACAAGTGAAAACTAAGCCCCACACGTTTAATAATGCCCTTCCCATCATTAAAGGGCACCACACAGCTTTAGCAGACAGGAAACTAGCCCAGTACACATGCCGTCCAGCTGGCAAATAGAGGCATCTTCAGCAGCATCCACTCCTACATACAGTCTGATAAGGAACATTTTAATGGAGCTAAAACATACATTTCCTTCCTCTATTTCTGCATTTAGCAGACATGAGAGCTCAACAGTCATGTCAGGGATTATGAAATGGCATTAAAGAGAATTTTAAGCCACCAAGGCTACCAGAAAAGCAGGGATAAATTTCTCCTACTCACTTTCAACCAAAAGTATGCACCCCTTCAGTTGTGGAAAAGTACAGAGGATTTTAAAACCTCTACTTATTAACCAGAATGTACTCTTCAGTGAAACTTTCTACTGTCACTTAAAGTGTACAAAATATAGGCAGACATTACTTCTAAAAATCCAGCTACCTCCTTCAAAGGATAGATATCAGGCAACATTAGCAAAGTATGTTTGAAAATGCAATTAAGCTAAGGTTTCTAGGAAGCTTTGGAATGTTTCATTTTTAAGGAAGAAACAGAGAGATGTAAGTCCTATGAGTAATGAACTGCTCCAGAAGGAAAAAAAAAAGTTCACCAAATAGACCATCTCCTCGATTTCTCCCTCATGGTTCCATGTCTGTGTGGGCTTAGGAATGTACAGTAATGGCAAAACTTAATAATTTTCCAGAGCTGTTTAAAATAATATTTAAGTGCTTAACCGAATCATATGTCAAATCAAAGGGACTTCCCAATTCTCAGATAAAATAAATTTTTATTTAAAAAAAATACACAGAGGTCAAGGATGTGGTCTTTCAAAAATACTTCAAAATTATTCCCTGGCTTTTAAGATAAAATTAAAAGTGATTAGTAAAACTCAAACATGCAGAAGTCCCAGGTATTCTTTTTCCAACATGAAAAATCTCAAAGCAGCTATTATTCAGTTATCACTTTATTGGTCATCTCTCAGGAAGACACAGATATTAAAAAAAAAAAAAAAAAAAAAAGAAAAGGGAAGTCAAATATCCTTTCACTGTCCTAAACCTGGGCATCCTAGAACAGCATTATCTAGGGTTCTGCTCAGCTCTTGACAAACCTTATTCATCAATATCCTGGTTAGTTCTTCTAAAGGTCTGAATTATCCTTCTCCCTTAGCACCAAGCACTTAAAGGAAACCCACATCCTGAAGCCAGTATATTGGCCCTTGCTGATGCCAATACTTAAGCAGCCTGACATGTAAGCTGAAATACATTCAAACATAGAAGTTAAAACTGCACATTTATGACTAGACCTTGCAACCTAATATCATTTAACTCTTTTATCAAGCCCAGACCTTATGCATGTTAGTCAAGTGCTCTACCACTGAACTATGACCCCAGCCCATTCTTAATGTTTTAAGGGCACATCATTTATCATGCATCATCATAGGACCTCAAGTGTAGTACCAGTATCTGCTCAATGTAGTCTGCATTTTCCTTTTACTACAGTTTTCAAATATATTGGCGACTCTATGCCTCCGTTTCTTTGATAGATCCCACCTGGTTAAATGACATTAATCAATAAAAGAAAGGATTTGAAAGCACGTTGCAAAATACAACATGCTCAGTTGTAACCAGTGGTATTACATTTTAGGAACAAAACATCAGGGCAAACTTCAAGCAGTGTCCATTAATTATGCAACACCATATAATCCTTTTCCCCTCTGAAACCTGACAACCCAATTTCACAATTTTCTTAACACCACAAAACCCTATGCTTTGCTGTCCAAAGCTTTCTTTCCCCATGTGCCTATTTAACGCAGCACTTTAAAGGAAACTACTGGATCCAAGGCATTTGTAAAGAGAACAAAAGTGACTTGGGTATGATCTCACTCTCTTCAAGTCTGCAATGCCAAGTGGATTCTGGTGTGGGCTACACTGAAGCCACAAAAAAAAAAAAAAAACAACCCAGAGGCACAAGGCTGTTTAAATGAGTAGAGAGGAAGACTTCAGAAAGAAGTACAGCAGTGAATAGTCAGGAATAGGTAGAATAGTAAAGGTTGGAAAAAAGGCATTTCATAGAGGAAAGAACATTTCATAAAGGAGAAATTATACATGGTGTCACACAGATGGAACTGGTAAACCTGAGGCAGATCAAAGGGTCCTGAATGCCAAACCAATGAGGAGAAATCAGCTTATAAACACAAGCACTGAAGGAGGCTGAATGAAGGTCACTGATATGGGAACTTGGAGCTAGGTTAAGTTTAGAGCTATTTCATTTAGATCAAAAGCTGAATGCATAAAATCCTCAAAGAAAAGTGCAGATGAAGAGGAAAACCAAGGACAGACCAGAACAATCGTGGCAAAGATGCAGCACCCTGGCAGCCAAGCCAGGAGAGACACTCAAGAGAATGGCTGGTGGCATTCTGTCCATCTGAGATGCACCCATATGGAAAGGCCACTGGGTACTACAACACAGGAGAGTTAACAAACAGGAACCTTGGCAGATCCCACTTAGCTAAGAAATGGAGACTTACATAAAATGAGACCCAGACTGGGGCATTCAATATTTTCTTGACTCTAAGTTTATTTTTTTCTGATTAGGTTTAATCATTTAAAGCAAATGGTTCCATAAACACCTTAGAATTGATATTCTAATTAATAAATCTCAAAGAGCAATATTTTGACTCGGAGCCACCTAACATTCAAGATGAAATCCACCTGGAAATAAGTTAAAAGTAGCCTTTTGTTTTACCTGTATTTTTCTCAACTATCAAAGGAATTATATTCAGGCTGGGATGTGGCTCCGGGTAGAACGCTTGCCTGGCACTGGGTTCAATTCTCAGCACCGCATACAAATAAATATAATAAAGGTCCATTAACAACTAAAAAAATATTTTAAAAAAGGAATTACATTCAACATTTGCTGATCATTACCTAACAGCCACCCAGTATTTAAATGCTAACCTATCTATTAGCGTCATAAGCTAAGTCCAAAGTACATGGGATCTTTTCCTAGATTCCAAAAATGCTCCAAGAACAACTAAAACTGGATTATAATCCAGATGGACAAAAGATAATGCCATTAACTACCTTCTGTAAACATCTAGAATAGTCTTCATTCACAAACCTGTCATGAGAATAAGCATAAAATACTTTATAAAATGTCTGAAAAGGCATTTACCAAGAAGTATATAAGTGCACAGGCACAGCTAAGATTCAGGGGAAGTAAAATAAATTTCAGTATATACTGATTTATCAGGAAAGAAATTTCAACCATAAATGGAAAGGAAAAATAAAATGCAATAATTTACCTTAAACCTTACATGGACAGGACCTATTTTAAGAACCAACAAAAAAATACTTGTTGATAAACAAAGCTGAACATCAAAGCTTATAATCATCTATAATACTAAGAGAACATGGCTTCTAATTTCCTAAAGTCAAATAAAAAAGTGTTGCCACATAAGGGAGACTCAGGTAGAAAAATAAATTCAAAATAATATTAAGAAAATCTAGGAGGAGGTAGACATTTAGAGTGTTCACTGTATTGTATCTGGTGTAAGTCTGATGTTAAATGAGAATTCACAGCTAAAGTGAAAAATAAATTCAACTCTACTGAGAGAGTAGTATAAAAAGGAGAGAAGAACTAGATAGTTATGTAATAACAGTGGACGTTTTCAGCCTTTCTTCATATAGTACGCTCACCACACCAAGGAGGAAATTTCAAGTAGGATGAACAGACCAAGTCAAAATGGCCTCTCACCCATTTGGGAACTTCTTTTTTAATCATTCCTTTACTTTGTGACTTAATTAATAATTTCCAACAAATTAATATGATTATTTTCCATAAGCAACCTGTTTCATTTTAAAAGAATAACTATCTACAAATGATTTATAAAGGCTTTGCACCAGAAAGAAACCAAACCAAACCAAAATAGACAGCCTGCCCTCTAGCTAAAAGACAATGAAATGAAATGACAGTGTCTTCACCGTGCAGTGGGATGAAGTGGATCGAATGTCAAGGCCGGACCAGATCAGGGCCAGGTGCCTCCTCCTGCTTTCCCAAGTCACTTTGGGAGCAGCCCCTGATAGTCCGCAACATCAGATTCAGCATAGCATTCACGCTTCTTTAAATCCCAGAAATGGAAATGGCAGCAGTGCTGGGATTATAAACTGCATATTTAATTTATGGGGAATTGGAGTTGCATTTGCCCTTTAGATGATCTAAGTTTACTATTAGAACTGAAAAATAGGAAACAAAAAATTTAAGCAAAAGACCTTTTAAGTCTAAGACAGGTAATTCTTTCTGTAATTGTAATCAAGAAAGGAATATTAACTATATCCGTGTTGCATACAGTTGGGGTCACAGCTAAAAATGGAGAGTGAAGAAATTCTAAAAGAAAAATAAAGACATTGAATTTGTATTTTAAAATATTTCAATGTATCATTCAAGAGAGGACTAATAAGAAAAGCATTTAAAGCAAATAAAGTTCTTTTATTATTCTTTCATTAATTTGTTTTTATAAATGCTGAGGAGTTTATGTAAAATGCCATAAATGGTTTCTCAAAACCACATTTTAATAACCAATTGCACATTTCAGGCCCAAGCTCACAGGTTACCTCCACAATTTTTCAACCTGCCCAGGGGCCTATGGTTGTATGAATGAATGAAAAGAAGTCCAGTTTCCTGGAAGATTTTTTAAATTCCCTAATTCAATGAATTTTTAAATTCCCCAATTTTTTAAGGAATTCAAATGAATTTTTTAAATTCGTTAATTCAATGAATTTTTTAAAAATGGCCTTTATAAAGATAAATGTTGGAGGCATTTTTAACTAAAAGAAGAAGAGTAACACAAAATAACTTCATACTAATGACCATGGTAAAAGCAATATTTTAGTACCAACTAGATCTTCTATCAGTGAATCCAATGAGGGTCCTATTGCTGCTTAAACGAAACACTAAACCTAGATTTCCTGCACAAACTCCTTAGCTTATATGATAACTTCTACATTAAACAATGGATTCCCATACCTTCATAAGGTATTGATACAGAAACATACCAACTGATCCATAATAGGATCATCAATTTCTCACTGCATACTAATAAATGACATTTTCTGTTCTATTCTCATACCCATCTGCTGAAGGAAAATAACAAATCTTAAATAATATAAGTAGGTTTCCTCAATGAACATCGACACTGTCTATAGTTTATTTATAATTAGGACAATGATCAGACACCAGCTCAGTCTCTTATCCAAGAAGGGAAAAGACAACTTTATCTTCATTTTCCTCCTTTGTAAAATAAGATGACTATGCCAGAATGGATAAGAATATTCAAGTCCCTTCAATCACTCAGATATGACCCTACAATTGCTCTGAATATACCTGAATTAAAGAAGAACAAACAAGACAAAAAATCAAAATTTAACAGCAGATTTTAACAGACCAGAAGAGGAAGGTCCAGTCATTAAGAAAAGAACTCATATACTGACCAGGTCTACCTCCACAACAAGACTACTAAAATAATCTCAAGTCTAGATTCCTATTTCATTTTTTGGTGGGAAGCAGAACACTATGCTGGTACAGGCACAATATGCCCATCATCAGAAGAACTGGAGTTTTAGAGCAAAATCACAGAACTAACAATTCTCTCAGCGGTTACACCATTTACTCTGCATCTAACCTCAGGTGATTTCATCTGTTCTTCTGTATACTTCCTTTCGTACATGGATTCCTTAAAGTGACCTAATGAAATAAAGATATGTTATGTTGGGCTCAAAGTTAACAGCTTTACATGATCAGCTTATGTCAAGATAAAGTGGCCCAATTATTTCTACATTGATGTTCACACAAACAAACCCTCTTCTTGTATGTTTCAAAAAGATGAAATATATCAGTATCTAGAGACTTTAAATGAAATCTAAAAATACTGTCCTGGCTTTCCTCCCATATTACAAATAGGCAATTTTTTTTAAAATTATACTATCTAAAAATGACACATTAAACATGATTCAAAATCGTCCCATTATTCCTGATTCTACAACACTGTTGTGATTACACTGGACCAAAAGTTTTGGCAAAAAATGTTTGTCTGACATCACAAGAGACAAACAAGGAGGTGGTTGGTTGAAGTGTTCACATTTCTACCAGTGGAGACACCAAATTACTGTCAAATGTAGTCCACAGGGAGTGAAAATAATGTGTCCTCAGCAGTCAATTCCTCCTTTCAGGAAACAGTATGGGGAGGTGCTAGGGATACTAAGTTTACAACTTGGTATCAACTTCCTTAGGGCCTAATGCATTTATTCTAAATAAAATGTGCATGATAGTCTTTCAGAGATAGAGGCAGAGCTGTTACTGCTTTATGGTAACAGCTTTATTTCCTTTACAGGATTATAATTTAAGAATGCCGATCATCTTAAATACAGCAGTGGGAGGGGGGAATACAAGCAAAACCAGAGGAAGTTTTCTTTATACCAAACTGTCTTTGCAGTAAACTGTATTACATGAAAGTCTCCACTCTCTGTACATATTTAATTTTAACCCTATGCATTGATATTTTATATTTTCTTATTAATTTTGGAAAGTTCCACAAAATGATCTGAAAGGGAATGTAATACTGGCTAAAGATTTTTCTTTTCCTCCAATCGAATTTTAGATATAAAATACTTACGTTCTGACTGAGAAACAACTAAATGCATGTAGTTTTATACCATTCAGAATTTTTTCTATTAATCACAAAGAATAAATAAGTATATGATTTTCCAAAACCACCACTTTTTTAATTAAAAATAACACAAAATTGACACAAAAAATAATTTGACACAAAAAATAATTTTGAAATTGACACAAAAAATAATTTCTCCCTATAGTGACTCCTTAGAAATGACCAAAATCTCTTATCAAGGTGAGGCAGGAGAACTGAAATCACTGATCTCTACATTTCAGATGCATCAAAGAATTTCTAAAAAGATAACACAAAAGGAAAAAAAATACAAAACAAACGCAAAATTAATTTGTACTTCATAGTAATAACAAGGGTTCTGTAGTAAGAAAACGCCATATAGATGAAGTATTTTCTAACCTTGCTAAAAAGATTTTTAAAAGCTACACTGAACATTTCAAAATCAATGGACTTCAAACAACCCAAGAGAATTTGGAAAACATTTCTCTAAAAACCAATCCAGAACACAGGATGTCAATTTGGAAATAATGGAAGCATATTTTGTTTTAAAAATCAAAAACTTTTTAAAAGACGAAAATTCAAGTTAACATCCCAGTGATTAACTCTGGGGCTGCTTAGCCAAGAACAACTTTCGGCACTTAAAACATAAAACTGTCAGTTTCCTCTGCTTGGAGACAAAACATACAAAAAGCAAACATTCACTGCTATATTATCCTAGACAGAATTTTAATAAAAGGTGATCACTTCAAATATTTGTACCTACTATGACAATCATGCCAGAGTTCCTAAGACTCAGTTGCAAATTCCAAACTTTAGAACTATGCTTGGTGGATGGCCACTATTCTAGGGTGTGTTACTACTTCCTAAACCTTGATGGAAATACAGTCATTTATTGAGCTATACTAGCTCAATGCACAACTATGTTAAGCAGCCTGTGCTTGATGTCACCGAGTACCGCCACCACAAACAAGAAGTAAAACTCTTTTTATTAAAGACCTCAAAGCACTGATAATCTGATACTTGGCGTTCTACTTCTTGTGAATCTAGAAAAGACTGAGGGTGAGAGTTTTCACAGAATTCTTCTTCCCTAAATCAAGATAACATGCCTTTCAAGCATCATTCACGATCGAATGGTCCAATTCACATTTATAAACTTGGAATACAGAGTTGGGTAGAAGTACTAAGTAACTAAAATTGCCTTAATCTTTTTGCCAGAAATATGTCACAGTTGGTGCTTATAATTGTTTCCAAATTATACCACAACTTTATTTAATTTCATTCAATGCATTTCCCCATAGAAATGGGGTGGCAAAGGCCTGCTCAACAGCAAACAAGAAAATCAAATTATTATTTCACTGTATGTAAGCTTCTTACACTGCTGCCCCTAACATATAAATATTACAAAGAAATGTAGGTAAAAATCCTACAGCTGGCATATTTTTCCACTAAAAGAATAAATCCTTACTTCTCCAACAACTGAAATATTAGATCTCAAACCGAGTAAAAAGGGGAAAGAAAAAAATGGTAATAACGTATGGCAGAATAATCCAGAGGAAGCATGCTTGGTTTCAGCATAATTTTCTTTAGTATCCTAAAATCAACGGCATCATGCAACCCAGGATCTCTGCTCACTCTTCTGACCATCATCCAGAGGATTTTCAGAAAGGAAGACTCTGGTTTTCTAGTTGTACTTCCAAATGCCAAATCAACTCACAGGACCTTCCTCTCCTGAAGGAACATAGCACAGTAGCCTACCAGAAGCTAGAGAAGGCTTTCTGTCACAGGGAGCCAGAACTAGAAGTATGACCCCGATGGGCTTTATCTAGAATTCCCAAGGGCCACAGACAAAAAGGTCAAGCTTTCTGTGTTAAAAGTAAATAAATAAATAAAGCCATATACAGCAATAGTTCTTTATGTTATTATGGATTGTACGGTATCCTAGTCCCCCTTCTGTTCAGATATAGATACATATATATATCCTTTTAAAAAGGAACTAAAAATGGAGAAAACAACAAGGAGGAAAACTTGCTTGCAGTAATATCTACCCCCAATTCTCCATTTCTAAGTATTATTGGTCTCAGTTTTAAAATTTCATTATGGCCAATGATACACTGAATTATTGAGGTAGTGAGAAGAGCAGAGGTGAACATAAGTCAGTGTTCACTCTGAGCTACTGAACTATTTGCAGAGGAAAAGGTGCAAGACATGTACACAAGTAAACACATGTAACATGAAAGGGTTAAGAGTGTGACAGCGAACACGCACATTCATGCACAGATTTCCAAGTAAAATGTGTAAAACACGATTTTTACTATTGGTCTAAAATCTAAGTCACAGCTTGCTTTCAGCTTATCAAAGTACAAAGAAAAAGTAGAATGTGTTGTAAATAATTAGGGCATTCTTTCAACGGTATAAATTGTCTTAAGAACAAGCCATTTAAAAATAAAATTAACAGTGATAGGATACAGAGTAAAATAAACAGTTTATCGTTTTGGGGGTTTAAATGACAGTGGCTTTCTAAAAGTAATTTGCCACATTTCACACTCAGAAAATGTAATGGAAACACATTCTAAATGCAAAGAAGAAACACATCTTACTGTTTGCTTATGAATTACAGAAAATAATACTTCATATAAGGTCTTTCCTTAATTGCTCACACTGGCTATTTGTACATAATTTTCTATGACTTTCCTTGGTTTGCAGAATGAAGAAGCAAGTTTTCCAATTATCTCTAAAAGGATATACATCCAATGATAAACATAATCACTTATAACTATTTATTAAAAATTCTGCAACCAAATCATACATACATGATTTCAAAAGATCTCAAAGGTAATAAAGACATAACTGATTTTACTTTCTGCAAATTTTCAGTAAAGTATGTTAAAATTAAAAACTTATAAAGTATTATTAACTATTCTAAAATAAGACTAATATGTATGAAAAATTAAGTAACAAGGATTATTAAATTTAATTTATATGCCAGCCTTGAGCCCATAAACTGAAAGATATCTTTTAGAAGTAAAGTGAGCTAATTATCTCTCAAAAATATTCAATGGCATCAAAATTAAAGCAAAAACAAACACCAACCTCTCTTCGGAATTTTTATGTGTTCAAAACTACCTAACAGTATTGAGAGACAAGTAGGCTGATGTATTTATTTCTACATCTTCTAGAGCGGATGATGATGTGTGGATAATGACATCAGAAAGTGCACGCAAGTGGAATTTGGTTTTTAATTTGCCTTACCAATCTCACTCTCATTTCAGAACCAAGATATAATTAAATTAACTTTCAAATAGGTGTTAGGATGTACTAAATAACTTTAATGCACATTACAGAGACTCAGGTCATTTCAAAAAAATATGTAATATGGTAAAATTCCATGTAAATCCTGTAATGCAAAATATTCTGTAGGAGTAAGAATACAAATGGGCACATGTACGTGTGCACACTTAAGTATTATGAAGTCACAAATTCATATGCTGCCCTTTTGCACAGATCAGAGAGAAAAAAAGCTAAACCTGAATTAGTAATGCTTGATCCCTATGGACATGAAGTATATCATGTAATAGAGAATTTGGATTCCACAAACTAACTTCTGCAACACATATTTATACTATTTGTAGGAATATTTGAGTTCCTATATAAATACGTGGGTAAACTGATATGGTGATTCACAAAAATTAATAAAAACCTATATTGCATGTTATATTATTAATCTTCCCTGATTTGTACACTTCATACTCTGAGCAAATTCTACAAGGTAAAACAGTTCTTGGACAAAATACTTTTTACCTATTGCTATATCTAAAATATATTTAGAGTATAAACAACAATGTGATGTCATCTATCACCCTATATTGGGTTCATTATTGATTATTATAATATTCCATTTAATTATATAATAGTAGTAAAGTTTTTTAAAACTTGGGACATGTACACTAGATAATATAAATGTTTATTATACCTTATAATACTATACTACTTGCTATCATGAATAAAAAGTAATTACAGATAAAGCAATTATTAAGGCAAATAAGAGGACCATGCTTCCTTCAAATTAAAGAAAAAGAAACAAAAAATGTACTGTGGACACTTGTATATTTCCTTCTAACACTATCTACTATAGAAGGCTTAAAGAGCAGACAATGAATCATTTGTTTATTCAAGTGTTAAATAAATTGCATATATGCTAGCTTCTGACTTACTTAAAAGTATTTGGAACATTTTCCAGAGCCTATTTTGACTGTGTCAATTACCTAGATACCAAAGTTGTTGTACTGTGTTGCTTGATGAAATAGGACATACAGCAACCCTCAAAACCAGTATTACAAGCCTGGCAAATAGCATCACATTTGGGTGACGCACAGAATCCATCACCCTAGGGAAAAACGCATGG
This sequence comes from Glaucomys volans, assembly GCA_020662805.1. NCBI lineage: Eukaryota > Metazoa > Chordata > Mammalia > Rodentia > Sciuridae > Glaucomys > Glaucomys volans. Next base: position 565,360 of record JAJEJO010001064.1, read on the forward strand.
GATCATAGTACAGAGTCTTTACATGTTCCATATTATTTCTACATAACGTTTTGAGCTGATAGAATTGTAAACTATAATGTGCTAGTCCATAAAATATACATCCAGAAACAGCACTGTCACTTCCCTGCTCCCTTCCACAGAACTGGAACTTTTGAAAAATGATCTCAGAAGCAGTTCTTAAAATACACTGCATGGGGGCATTTTGATTTATAGCTTTTTCTTCTTTTCAAATTTCTTAGTAAATTCAGAATAGATCTAAGTATAAGGATGATGATGGATTCATCACGTTAAACCGCCATACTCACTTCAAACTCCTAGACTGCACAAAGTCACGCAGCTCCTTAAAAAATGCACATTTAAAGCACAGAGTTCCTTATGATATATTAAAGTCCACCATCAAGGTGTATCTAAACAATATTACATGCATTTCATACACAAAACACACCTACAGCAGCATACACACGTAACCGCAGTAACTTAAACGCAGCGCTATAGTGATACCTCAAAGCACTTGCATGCAGTAACCCTCCTAGAATTCCCCTCATATCATAGATAGTCGACTGCTAACTATCAAAACATTACACAAATCAAAATACGTTACCTTTGTTCAAATAATACTGCTGTTCATTATATAACATAAAGAGTCATCCTTAATCTCCCAGGAACCAAGATAGTGGTGGATTCTTGGAGCAGAGGTGGTGCAGAATGGTTTGAGGCAAAACCGAAACATATTGTTTAAGTAAACCTTAAGGGGAGGGGATCATATGCGCAATTGATGGATTTTTTTTTTCTTGTATCATCTTCCACAAAGCCTCCTCCAACCCCTCCCCACCACTTAACAGTAAACAAACTGCTGATATTAAAGGACCATAGCCCCAAACACCTCCCTCTGTCTTTTTTCCCTTCTTCCTAAACTTTATTACTCTGCCCAAAGTTTTGAAGTAACAAACCAACATTCACTAAATAAAAATCTATGGACAGGTATACTTATAACTTGAAATTATGTTTGAAAACTTTGTAAAAAAAAAATTAAATAAATCATGTCCTACTCCAAGAAACTTCCACTGCGCTGATATGAACAACACATAGTTTAAGTTCTTTTAAGTTTTTCTAACAAATCCGTAAGTAAAGGAGCAGTTAGCAAGACGGAATACTTCGTATGGGAATAAAGTCTGCAGCTTTCACAGGAAAATCTGAGAAGCACATCAAGTAAATCAAAACTGTTCAATATCTAAGGGGAGAACACTTGAAGGGCCCTAAATATGCAGAATGCTTTTTGTAATTATAAAAGCCTCAAAGAGTCCTGTGTGCAATGCCGAATTTTCAGTATGTATTATTCCTTAAATAAGCTCTGGGTAAGGAAGGGGGGAAAAAAATCACAGGAACAAATTCAGGATTAAAAACCAAGTCCAAGATAAGTAACCATAGATTTAGACCTCTGCAACGATTAGATCCTCAGAAACGTCGATACTCAGTTCTGACCCACCAAATGGGGTGGAGGGTCCCATTTCTGGGTGTAGGATCTTTCCCTGAGGAGAGAAATACTGACACAAATCTATTCGCCCCCCCCCCCAGAAAATATTTTCTTGCCTGCCAGCTTCGGAAGTTGCCCGACGTCAATCAACATCACCAAGATGTCTCTTAACTACTAAAGTTCTGTTTGCCTTGTCAAAAAGAGAAAAGATAACTATTTAAATTTAAAAAAAAGGAAACTAAAATTACTGCTTGATAAATAGGGTTAAAAATATCATGTAAAATTCTAAGGGAAAAAAAGAAAAACTCCAGTCGAAACACATTGAGACCCTTAAAACTTATGTTTTCAATCTAAAAATGCATTTTGGTAGTTTCATCTATTTTCCTTCCTCTGCACATAAAAGTGATTAATGTCATGACTAAACTTCCACATTTTAGGCTCTTGCTAACAGGTGTGGCATTCTTTCTATACACTATTCTTCGACCTATTGCCAGTGATAACCTTACTTAATCTCCACTGAAACAAAACTAATGTTTTTTCCCCCAAATAAGAAAGAAATAAGGGAATGCAAACACCCAATCTCCCCAAAACCCAAAAACTGTTGAAGTTAAGGTAACCTGAAATGCACCAACCATCACAAAGAGCAATTGGAGAACTCCAGCAGGGCTCAGCAGGAAAGATTTTTAATAACAGATTGAAAAACAAGAATAAAAATAACTGCATCAACAGAGCCTTTCTTCCTCAGGCCACAAGCCCGTTCTTACTTGAACTTTTTTCTTTTTCTAAAAAAAATGGCATTTTGGCCACTAAAACCAATCCAGAACATTATTAAAAGTTAAAAGCTACCAATTACTTCTGTCTGTTCTTTTAAAGCAAAGTTTGGCATTACGTCAGTTGGTTTAAAGAAAACAAGAAAGAGAGAGAGAAAGAGTAGGAGAGAAAGTTTCCTACTTGTATAAACTAAACCACCAGGGAAGGTGTCTAGCCACTTGTGAAGTATTTACTGCAGGTTTTTAAAGAGATAGAAACATTTTAAAAATTAAAATATTTTTATTATTTTTAATGAAACATACTTAAGAATGACAAGCATATCCTTAATGTCTGCTCTGGGGTGTTTTAATGTTATTTGCATTTCAATTATAGCTTTGAATCAGAAAATGATTTCCAATGATGCTTCAAATCTGAAGTGCATAGATAAGTTCATTTTTGTTTTTGCTATTTGGATTTGTGCTCTTGGGGGAAAAAGTGAGATAACGAAAAGTAGACACCACTACTATAATAGTCAATATAGCTGCAATCACTATCACTAGTCAGGTTTTTTCATCTAACTAATCTAACAATTTAAAAAATTTTCTCCCAAGATCCATCCCCAAATTCAGTAACGAGAGTTTTCTTAAGTCCAAAGATCTCTAACCTAAACCAAGTTCTATATTATAATGCCTATCAGAGAACCAAAGACCAACAGATTGTTTTCAGCTATGAGAGCCACTGAGAGATATGACAACTCAAAAAGTGGCCATAATTGTAACAACAAAGGCATTATTTATAAAGGTCAAAAATAATAGAATATTCTATACAAATTAATGATTGACTTTGGACCCACTTGTACCCAAGGATAAATTTTTAAAAGCATTTATTCTCTCTGCAGCACTGTTTGCTACTGAACAGTACCATAAAACACCACTTGATATTTTAGCATATTTACTTTAACTGACTGGTTAAAGCTTTTAGGAGACAATGATTTTGATAATTATTTTTAAAGCCGCCCATTTTTTTAAAATATAAAGCATATTAGTCTTTTTCTATAAGTGACCATTATAAGTAACCTAAGAGAATTAGATTAAATTTCTGCTTGGCAAAGGCTAGAAGAGCATCTTTATATTAAATCTACCGGGGAACTCTAAAATCCCATAAATCATAACAATTAAAGTAACAAAGAAATCACTTCCTTCTGTATGATACCAAAAGATAAATATAGTTATCCCATAGACACACAACCAAAGTAAAACCAAGTCTAGATATGCTGTTGTTAATTTCCCTAAATATCAATAACTAGTAAATTAAAAAGATAAATGAGTAAACAAGACTCAGAACTAGTTATTGAGGGTATTAGTAAACATAACCAGCAAAAGAGGAAGAAAGATAAACCTCTGTTACCTGGAATTTTGACCAAGGATGAACAACAGAAAACAAGCCCATAAAACTTGCCTGTTTTTATCAAATTGATTGTAACTGTGAGCTGCAATATTTGGGACAGAACTGTCTGAGTTTATAGTTTTCTACGCCTGCCAAAAACAGATGCAGACTACCACACTAGCTGTCCTGCGGAAACTAAATTAAGCAAAGGCAAATATCAAGTGGAAAGTTGTCAGTCTGTTGAATGAATGGCTTCATTTTACACACCAGAGAATATCTTTATAAGAATATGTTTTAACGTGAGCCAGTCATTTTAGGTGTATCACTTATTACAAAAATAATAATTTCCCTTTAAATCAATTATAGACACCTGCCCATAACCTTCTTAAAATCTGTTTTGCCATCAAAGGGAGTACCGAAGTAAAAAAATAATTTTTAAGTATGCGTAGCAAGAAAAATGTTTAAAAAGCCGGTTATCAGCATTGATCCCAATTTCAAATCTGAAATGAAGTTCTAGTCCAAGAACAATTTTTTGCAAATCCTTTTAAAACTTTCAGTAGTGTTTATTTACCTCAATAAAGACGGTAAGGGAAGAGTTTATTAAAACCTAACACCCTTTGGCTTATTTCTTAGTATTAAAAAAAATGCAAAGATCATTAAATGAAAAGTGTAGTTTCTATCTCCGAACACATATGCATACATATCTCATCATCATCACAATAATAGAAACATCATTGAACTATTAGGCTCCTAAAAGCAGCTTTTCCACACATGCATTTGCCTCCCTGTTTTGAAGGTCTTCCTTTGAATGAAGATCTCTGTAGAGACCTCCACTGTGGAAAACAGAATAAATTCACAAGTAGTACATGACTTAAGAGAAAAGTAAAATAATACTGAAATATGGTAGGGCCACATGTAACTCCCTTATGAATGTGCACACTGATTTGAATCCTAACCTGTTTTTTAAGCAAGAAGGTAAAAAATTTGTATAAAGTCATTCAAAATATAAGTTGTCGTCAAATATGCTAAGTTCTGAATTCAACCCAGACTTCATAGCTGCTCTGACACTTTCCTCCTTTTCTTTAGTGTTTAAGACACAAAGGACAAAATCTAAACAGCCCCAGAGACCCTAACAGCATCTGAAATTCAAAGAAGTGACAAACTTTGTGTTAGGTACTTGCTGTGTTCCACCAGTTATTTGGAGAGTGTCAGACTTGGTTATTATGTGCGTAAAAGTGTTCTGCACACACATATCCTAACTTACAACAGATAAATCAGGAAGCCATAAACGGCAGCTCACCGATGGTAAATAAGACTTTGCCAACAGAGTACTCATGAAGCTTCAGAATGCCTTACGTTTAGAGAAATCAAGTCGGAATGTTGGCAATATAACTCTATTCCCTCCTCGGGTGTTTTATTTTCACATTATTAATATCCAGAAATAATCATTAAACTTTAGCACATTATTGGCCCTCTCTATTTAACTGACTGGAGATGTTTTTATCCAAGGGTACAGCTTTAAAAGGAAGTTATGAAATCTAAGGAGAGATAAACGCTAAGAACTATATGTTTAACTTGTTAGGATTCAGCACGTCATTAATAAACTTTCACTTAAAGGTAAAAAAAAAAAAATCCTCAAAATGTTGGTATCATTTCCAGACTGTGCTGTCAGCATCAGAACTTACAGGAAACGCTTCATCTTCCCATACAAACCCTGTATTTATTCACAACCCTGGCATACTTGGGGAAAGGGGGGAAAAAAGCCCGCATGATTATTTTAGATCCTTTGCTTTTTCACATTAACCGGTGGGATGACTGAGAACCTCTGCTAAGCAAATGAGCAACATGTAAGAAACTTCACAACAGTGAGCTCAGAAACTTTCATTCTCATTTTGTCCACGTCAAGAACTGAACTGGCTGCCCGCATTACTTTCCTTTACTGTCCCTGGCATTTTTAACTCTGGCAGCCTTTTCTAAATGATCAACTTTTCCTAAAACCAGAAGGAAAGTAACATGATGCCAGCCAGATCCATAGGTTTTAGCTTCTGAGCTGGAGGACTCTCAAGAGTTGTTGGAGGGTTCCTATTTTATTTTTGCTTTGAGCAATCAAATTTAGCCAACAACCAGGCCTAGAATTATCATTTCTTTGTAATTTTGTCTCAGGCCCTATCTATATTTTGCTTTTGTACTTATTATCTCTGCCCAGCCCTTTCCTGTTCACCTGGTACATTTACAAAAGTTCAATGAATCTACAAAAGTTCAATGAATCGGCCTAACTTCTCTCATATTTAACTACTCCGCTAAGCTTCTCACTTCACTTACCTTGCTTAAACTCTAGCCGTGATTTTCCAAAATAGGGTAAGGATGAATACTCTATCATAATTTTGATTCATCATTAAGATCCATCGCTCTTACTCAAAAACTTTCAAAGTATCAATTCTGGGGCCTAAAAAGATATGGGGAAGTAAAGCAGGTCCTAAAATTTAATAAGTCCAAGATTCCCTCTGAAACCCCACCAGTCCTTGTCGCCCTCTAACTTAAATTGCTTTAGAGTCCTAGGGCCATAAAACAGTTACTGACTTCCCTGGGGAAAGGGGAAACACCACTATCTCAGACAGGTACTAAACAAAAAAGCTTTTCCAGCCACAAAAACAGCTTTGCACTTCAAACAGCTCCCACCTCCACCTCACCCTCAAATTATTCATGGGGTCCTATAATCCTGGAGTTATTTGGAGGGACAGCGGTGTTTGCCTTTGCTTTTCAAAGATGCGTTTCAGACTCTAGAGCCCAAACAGGAACTAGACAGAAGGCAAAGTGCCTGTCCGCCTGGATGTCCCACCGCTGTCAGGCATTTAATCACCGGCCAGTGTCCCCTGACCCGCGCGACACATGGTGCATCAACCGCACCGCAGAGGAAGTCTGCCCCTTCCTCAGCCCCTACGGAAGCTGCCTGGCTGCAAGGCCCTGCCACATGGCACCGACAGGGCACAGACCCCTGGGCCAAGCTGCCCTGAGCCGCTCAGAGGCGGGTGCATCAGGGGATGCGACACCCTCCCTCTCCAGCCCCAGCTGGGCCTTTAAGGGAAAAAAGTTTGAAGCCTGGTTTTGCAAACTCTTCAAAGCCAAAGCTATTCCTGTGCTTTTTCCCCACTTTGGGGACCACACGAAGGCCCCTCTATGAGTCCCTTCCGACCCTCCCAAGTTCGCCCAACTTACTACTCTGCATGCCGGTGCCTAGTCTGCTCCCCGCTTGTCAGGAGCCCCCAGGAAACTTGCAGCGGCGGCGGCGGCGGCGGCGGCCCCTCGGGTCCAACCACCTCCAGCTCCTCCGCTGCGCCCGGTAGGAGAGAATTAAAATCAGCCAGAAAGAGACAGCGAGGGGGAGTGGGGCTGCGAGGGGGAGGGGGCACCGGCCTGAAACTTCTTTTTTTGGCAAATGGGGATTTGTTTTTCCTCCTCCCCGGCAGCTGAACTTGACCCTCCTGACTCCAGGGGCTACTGCAGTTTGAAGTCGCTGGTTTCCAAGGCTCAGATGCCTCAGACCCACCAAAAGGAGAAGAGGAAGGGGGAAAAGGGGAGCAGAAGAGAAGAAAGAAAGAAAGAAATCACACGCGCAGAAAGGAAGAAAGAAAATGCATGTGAAACCCGAGAAGCCTGCGCTTGGCTTTCTGCACACTCTCCCTCTGCTTTTTTTTTTTTTTTTTTTTTTTTTCAAAGAAAGTCACTTTTAATTCCCAGGGCTCCCCGCTCGCGATCGCCCACATTTTGCGCACACACGCGCGGGCGCAGCACTCGCATCGCGGCGCCCGGAGCCGGGCGAGGGCAGCCCGCGCCCCCCGCGCCCCCGGCCCCGGCCCCGCGGCCCGCCGGGCCTCCCCTCCTTACCTGTTGATTAATCGTCAAGAACACCCTCGGCAGCCCGAAAGATGGTGGCTCGGCGGCCAGAGCCATGAACCGTCTTCTGTTGTTTGCAGAGTTGATCTTGGATTATTGTGGGGGGGGGAGAAAAAGGTCTTTCCTGCCTCCCCCCCTTTCCCTTCCCTCCCCCCCCTTAGGAAAAAAAAAAAAAAAGGGGGGGAAAAGAAAAGGAAAAAAGGCAAGGGAGGGCCCGGGGGCGGGGGGGGGGGGGGGGGGGGGGGTTTTTTTTTTTAAAAAAAAAAAAAAAAGAAAGAAAGAAAGAAAAGAAATAGGAAGGCGAGAGAGCGATCGAGAGGACGCGAGGTCTGGAGAAATGAGCAGCACCAAAAAGAGGACGCTTGAGATTGCAGTGAGATCGGGTCTTTATCAGAAATGTTATCGCTTGTCAGGACCTCAGTCTCCGCGCATTACGTCAGTTTCAAGACACCAACACTATTAATATCAAAGGAGCCTTCGCGGAGGAAAGCGCCACCCCAGACCGAGCTCCCTTAAAGAGACAGCGCGAGCGCGCGTCCCCGCGCCGCCGCCGCCGCCGCCGCCCCGCCCGGCCCCGAGCACCCGCCGCCGCCGCCCGCCGGGACCAGCCCCGGCCGCGGCCAGCCGGCTGCGCGAGAACTTCGCCCGAGTCCGAGCGCCGCAAATGAGCGCGGCGCGGGGCAGGGGCCCGGCCACCTTCCCGCCCCGCCTCCCCGCCGCCTCCCCACCCCCACGTGTGAACGTGCGGGCTGGAAAAGGAGGAAAAATCGGAACGCTTTGGGAATAAAGCGATAAAGATGAGGACCTACCTTGGGGGTGTGGGGGGTGTGCGGGGGGCAGTGCGTGGCGGTCAAGGCGACGTTCCCCAAACACTCGGAGATGCTGTCCTGAACAATTCAAAGAACTCTAAAAGTGCTCTTACCTTTTCGGTGGTGACTTTCCCTCGCCCTCTCAATTAAACGACGCACGGTTCCTGTGTGCGTGTGCGCCCCCTCCCCCGCCCTTTATCTGTGGCGAGAAGTCTCGGGACACCTCGTCGTCGGTGGTCAGGGTTTCCCATGTTCTGATGGCAAGAGGGCTGCAGGAGAACAACTTGAACTCTATCCTGAGTTGGAGAAGTGCGGACTGAGGTTGCTATGGTTTTCTGAGCTCAGGAGAAAGCAGAAGCTCAATGGGTGCTTTAAGGGGGTACCACGAAATAGATAGAATGGGAACATTATTCAAATACTGCCAATTTCATACATGCTGCTCTTTGGGGTTTTAGTGGCAGATAAGGAACGCTGAATTGGGCATGACATTCTTTTTCCTACTTCACATCTCCAGATTTTCTCATTAAGAGAAATTGCCTCCACATAAAGTTTACTGAAATAAGCGATGTTTTTTGTTTTTAACTTCTAAAGATCAACAATGCATAAAACATTACCATGACAGGATTCAAAGTATAGGAGGTGTTAAAAACCAAGTAAACATTTCTTGGGCATTTGAACTTCTTTTCTTCAGTTGGGTGACTTTAAGTGGCATGTTTTTCCTTTGGTGAAAGTCAGTTTAAACTAATTTTGTGCTAAAACGAGAAACATCCTTCTCTAAACGACAGAATGATTAAAATTAGAATTTTAGAGAGGTACAATCATGAATCTGAGCTGAAGATGAAGTGATTTCCTCCGAAATATTTTTCACTAAATGATTCTTGCATCTTTTTAGAGGAAAGATGAGTATATTTTCGAAACATACTATTATCAGGAGTAGAAAAGTCAATCTCATAAAAAATTGAAATAGAAATATGTGCTTTCAGAACCTTATCCTTTTTTTCTCTAAAGTCTTTAATTCTACTTAATATACCCAATCAGACAGATATGCGATTCCTTCCTGGAGCACATTTATTCCAGAAGTATTTTGGTAGCATGCTTCATCTACTCTTTGTGAATAGAAAAGCAATAATTCTTTTGCAATAGAGAAACTAGGCAGGTGAAAGAGTAGTCAAAATACAGTTTCACAATGAGGCAAACAATATATTCCCTAAAGGAAGAAGACAATGAAACTCATATGCATAGAGTAATTCATATGTTATCATCAATTTAAATTAATTTGAGAACAGACTTAGATTTATATATACTCCAGCATGCAGGGAAAATTAATATCAAAATTTTCAGTAAATCTCATAGTCAACTACTATGACCACCTGCATATTTCCACACTAGAGTCATTAAATACTGTCCACCACCAATTTCCCCTGTAAAAAGTATTCCTATATTAAATATAGAGCTTTTATTTTCCTTTTTAAGCCATAAATTAAGTTGCCAACTTTTATAGAAATATGCACGGCACAGTGAGATGCAATTTTATTCAGAAAAATAATAAGGATAGGAGTGAAACATTCTTTAGCCATGACTAACTGAAAATATTAGGTCCAATATATATGGAAACATGTATCTGAATAGTCAGACTGTTTGTATTTAAAGGGTTAAAACCACCTAAAACTGTTGAAGCTGGTATCTAACTGATAAAATCTGTGGCTATAGCATCTTAAAGAAGTTACATAGTACAGTTTATCACAAGGATTAGTCCCCTAATCTCCTGCTGCTCCCCAAGATTTAAATGACATTTTAAAAGGGGAAGTGATCTTCCTCTCCGTCACCCTCAAATCTAAGGCAATCGTCAAGAGTGTAAATTTACTCACATGAAACAATCATTGATTAAATTGGTTCAAAAAATTAAATTACACGCTTTTGCAAGCACAAAACCCTTGAGATGGCTGGTGTTTTTCCACCTGTAATAATACAAAATCTGACCATAAGTGTACCCAAAATTATATATTATCTGAAAAATTAAAGCCAAAGGTCTAAGGATGAATTATGTCCTTTAATTGAAAGGATAAAGTTATACTCCAGGTACTGAAGCCAACAAATTCATGGTCACTTAAAAATTTAATGAATGAAGTTTCACGGAGTCAATTTTGCTAAAGTTTGCCTGAGAAATGAAGAATGTCTTCATGTTACTTTTTTGTATTTCAAGTTTGAATAGAGCAGATCAAATGCTGTCTGTATCAATCCGTTTACATTAACCACAAAAGATCTGTAGAGAACTTAATAAAAGCACAAATATTTTTGTAATTTTTTCAAGCAAATTACTTATTTATTTATGAAATAATTTATGAAGAAAATTTTTACCTCATGCTTTAGATATATTACATATGCTCTTGATTGACACAATATGTTTAAGCTCAAAGGCCCTCATAGCATTTTTTAATTCTAGTAGGAATATTTCAAAACAACCAACTAATACATGAGGTCATAATTGTTTGACAGTTGTTTTTAATATATAAAATAAGTTATGTATATTGTTTTCCTTGAAATGTTTGTTGATTTGTTTTTCCAGTTCTGACATTTGCATGGCACAAACTGAATTAGGGGAAATATTAAAGATTTATTTACATTTATTATCTTCTGCTGTCAAACATATGCAAAGCTCTTAAAACCATTCCCGTCTTTTGCTTTTATTAGCAATGCATTTCTGAACAATGGAGCTTGGATGTTAGTGACAACCTGTGCTTTTGTAAGGCACATCAGAAAATCAAGAAAAAAATAGCAGAGATAAAAACACAAACAATAGAAGAAACTTTCAACTAAAATAATTTCTCTGTAATCTTTCATAGTGCTTTGGATTCTGGAGTACTCTCATGGCTGGACCACTGATGAAACAGTTCCTCGAACTGTATTGTGCTTATTATTTAGCAAGATGACATAATATACCCTTTCTTTTTTATTATTTAAACATTCTTTTTTCCCCCCTTTTCTTGTAGTTTATTCAGAGGAGATACAAAGAGGGATTAAGAGTTAAGCACAGGCATACTTGTTTTACATTTTCAACCTTTTAGCACATAACTTACTTACAGCTCCAGTGCCTGTAATCACAATGATTTTACCTGATGGAACACGTATTTCAGAAATGTAATCCAACTGTTTACCCTAACACGCCATAAATTGCAATTCCTTTTAGAAACCTCAAAGATTGACAACCCTTGGTCCTAGATGCCGACTGCTTTAACACATACTATCAAGAAAATATTTATGCATTATTTGCTCTCAAGTTAGTACTACATCATGTGAAATGGAAGATGAGTTTGCCTTCCAGGACATCAAAAGCCATTATTGAAGTACTCTGCCCTCCTCCGTGGTGAGACCTGAAGTAACAGAGGCATTAGCAGACATGAACTTCCCTGAGTCTATTCCTTCCCCCAATCACACAGCATACAACCTTTCAAAAATAAAAAAAAATACTCTTCTGCACAAATTATGATCATTTTCCAAACTACCTATTGCTCAGCACCTCTGGGTGAATTTATTAAACATAAATTCAGCTTTAAATAGCCTGTATCTGGTATTCAAATTCACACTTACACTTGCCAATCCTCTCCCTGCAATATCAGGCAAATGCCTAGTTAAACAGATGGGCCTTGCAGCCCACCCTAAAAGCCAACAAACATGAGCTTTATTTAATTAAAAAGGGAAACAAATTTCTGAGGTGTAGACACACACACACACACACACACACACACACACCATGCACACACACGCACATACAAAATTCTTGACTGGAGTGCCCCAGAATAAAAATAACAATTCTTGCTTTTTCATTAGGTTTTCTGAATATCCAACTATATACTGTCCTCTGGATTGAAAGTAGAATTAAATGGGATCACTCAATGCTATGTATTCAAACCCAACCACTCTGGGAAATAGCAGGACTCACTTCCTTTCCTCAAATAGGGGAAACATTTACACCCAAAATGACCCAAATCCAACTCTGATCATCATCTAACCCTGAAAAAGAGGTGTTTTCCAATTTTTTCCATATTTCCAAGCTCTGTCCCATTATTTTCTCCTGCTATATCCTCTTTCATCCCATCCACTACTTCAAACCTTATTTAATTAACTCAGTTGTACATAACCAAGTTCAACATCTGATTTTACCTAAGTTTCAGACTGGAATACTCCCCCAGTAATTCAAATATTTTGTGATAATTAAAGAAGTCCTTAATATAATTAAGGACAAGGAGGCTATAAGTAAAAGAAAATGGAGGGAGGAAGGAAATAGACAAGCTCCATCTCCGTCAAAGAGGTGAATCATCCAGATCAGAAACCTCAGACTTTGGATATGTTTGGCAATACTCTCTTCCTCAGGCCCCACATCCGATACATTAACTAGTGTTCCCATTGTTCCTATTAAAAAGACTTTTGTACCAGTTACCACATTTCTTTCATCCATTCAGACCCTTCCAAATTTAAATGTTGTTACCTCTTCTAAGACATCCCATTGAACTCCCTAGTTCTCTCCCTCCATTTGTTATAATACAGAGCTAGCAGATCCCTTCATCTTCCTTCTACATTTGCTACTCCCTCCTGACAAATCCCCATGACTCTCTGCTGACAAAAGAATAACCCCAAAGTGCATAGTATTTTCAAGTTTTCCTATAACCTCGTCCAAAGTGGCTTCCAGGCCTCATCATCAATCCTCGACCCTGGCCACTCTCTTAACCTACAATTGACTCACCATTACCTACATACACACAGCATTCCAGAATTATCTTCTACTGACTTTGCGCCTCACCTGGAAGGCTTTAAAAGTTCTTTCATGTCAGCTCTCCATTCAACACCCTTCTCTTCTAAGGCCAAACTCAGATTTTACTTTTTGCAAGAAGTATTCCTGAGTTCCAAACAAAGTCTGGAGTGCAGGGACTAAACTTTTATCTCTAGCTAGGAATGCATCCTTGTGACTTTTATGATGGTATTCTTTGACTCCCTCCCCTGCTAAACTGTAAGAATCTTGAGGGCAAAAGACCCTGAAATCATAGGTACTCAATAACACCTGTTAACTTGAATGAAGATCAGTGCCACCTCTTTAAGTTTTACTTAGAAACATATAACCCAAGTTTCAAATTCTCTATGTAGTGTTTCTCTCTCTCTCTCTCTTTTTCTCTCTCTCTCTCCCTCCCTCCCTCCCTCCCTCTCTCTCCCTTTCTGTTCTTTTTCTTTAATACATATGGGCTGACGTACTATGTGCCAATTGAAGTTTCTGGGTGGTCTTCATCTCGGCAGCATATTCTTGGCAATGTATCAGAGAAGATGTTTGTCTTCCTCTGAAATATTGTCCTCATTATCATTAAGTTTTGGTTCATAATTCCATGTTGCTCTAAAAATAGTGAATTAAATGATTTTTAACTAAATCCTAGGCATTAAAACATGGGGGTAAAGAAAATGAGACCAAAAACTGAGAATTTTTAGATAGGAAGAGATTATTTATAGTTTTAGATGCCAGAGTGTAAGTTAAGAAAGTAATAAAATTGATTTAGAGACAAACAAGCTCTTTAAACATGAATGTTTTTTCTTTATGCTGTTTAACATTAAAGAGTAAATCATTTTAGCATGTCAGTTCATTGATTGCTATTAAGTTTTACAGTTGAAATTATCAAAAGCTCATATGATGATTCATGGTATATATCCGAATGTCCAGGTTCCAGCAGGGATCATGCTTTCTAAGATGCAGAAAATCCAATGGAAGTATACATGTGAGCATATGTTCATGTGAGTATACGTGTAAACGTGTCTTGGAGTATGTGATCACCTAGTTATAAAAATTTCTATGTAGTTAAAATTCTGTCTTGGTGTTCACACAATTGATTCATCCTTGGTGCACCTACACTTTTGAAAGATTGTTATAGACATAGCTAAGAGATCAAATGATAAGTATTAATTATTAGTCCCACTCTAAATTTTGTTCATAAATAAGTTCCAGGACAATGATTGGAAGACAGACTGTCAACTTTTGGAAGGAAGTCATTTTCCGTATTCTCCTTCAGCTCCCTACCATGAGAGGAGAGCTGCTGCATGACCTGGGACCCCTTGCTAGTGGGTTCTGTTGGGTTTAGCCAATAACAACATTCCATTAGAGAACCAGAAGAGAGACAGACAGGTGATATGCTTCTCCCCTAGTTCCCTGTGTCGGGCAGCCCATCCAATATGACTCTACTTTTCCTAGGGTTCTTGTTTTAAGTTCCTCCCTTGTGAGCTTCGTCCTAAGGACTGCAGGCCCTTCTGGCTATGACTAGGCCTTGGGTGTGGCTCCCTTAACTCTGCACATGCCTTATAGAGCTCTCTTCAGTTACTCATTTGAGTATCCGTTGTGTTATCTCTCTGATACAGAAGTGGTTGTGATAAAAACAGCTTTGCACCTTAAAGTCTAATATATTCTTTCTAATTCTGTAAAGTTAAACACTTGCACATTGAGTACTATCATGGGCTGGGTACCCAAGTGGTAAATGAGCCATCCTGGCTTCTAAGTTGTAGAGTTTATGATTCAATTAAGTGCTTTATAAACTGTTTTGGATGCTTTTTAAAAATGCAGATGTATGAGCCTCGCCTACTACTGAATTTGAATCTCTAATAGAGGTGGAGCCTGAGAATGCAATTTTAATGAGCACATGATGTGATCCTTGCATGCACTAAAGTATAAGAAAGAATGTTCTTTTGACTATGACAAACATTAAGTGTGAAGACACAGAGTTAGATTTCAATAAATGTTAGTTGAATGAATGCATGTAGGCAAGAATTCATGTGCAGAAAAGGTAATTGAGATATGGAGGGAGGTTAACAGTGGTTCACAACTCATAGGGTACTGGAGTTACTACTTTTTCATCAGGTTGCAAGAGTTGGAGGTAGAGGATGCTCTAAAAACTATGCTAATTGTGTTTTCACAATTGTGCTGTTTTGTATGAACTTTATTCCCCTCATCCTCGCTTGGTTGACAGCATCCACAAACTTACTATAACAGGCCCAGCTGCTGGGTTTCCCCAGCAGAGCAGAGCCCTGGGCAATTGTTCCAATTGGCTCTAGTCTAGACTCTGGAGATAGCTCTGTCTGGAAAGAGAAGCACGGACACTCATAGTTCAAAGCTAATTAAGTCAGCAAGATAAACAAGGTGAGACGCCTGGGAATAAAGGGAATTTCTTGAGCCTCAAGAAATTCACAAATTAGAGATTGGTAATATCTGAGATTTCTAACTGTTATTTTTCTTCCCTCCCAAGGATACCTGAGGTTTTCAGATAAGAATCACACTGTTGATCATACATGACCACTACACAATCATTTAATTCTCTCTTTATTAAATATAATATTGATTATCTTTGTTCTATTATTCACAGTATTACATTTAGGTTTTAGATAGTCCTACTTAATCTGTTCACAATATTCTTGAACTCCTTTTCTAAAATGCATTCCCCAACAAAACCACTCATATTCAATTATAAAATAGTTTCGATATTCATAACTACGTCATGGCACAATACGTATCCACACACATATCACATGTATATTGACATCCTTTCAACCAGGGAACTTAATAAAAATGCATTTCCTATTATCTTTCCTGGACACAGACACATGAAGAGTGCAACTATTGCTTCAATAATGTCACAAGTTTCCAATTGCTATGTTAGAATCTAACAAGTAAAGTCTGAGCATAGATTTAAGGTACAGCAAATAAAATCTTATTTTATTTAAAATTTAAAAAGATATGCCACTTCATATCTTGACCTTATTTAAGTGAATAAAGGTTATTTGAGCTTTGACCACAAACTGAAAAATGAGCATGAAGTAGCCATGTAGAAACAAGATGGATCTGAAAAATATATATAGAATATTATATGGAATATATTGTAAAGATGGTCACAGTATCGGTGACAGTGGATAACTCTTTCTGCCCCACTATGTAGCATGCAGTGTGGAGTAGGATACTGCACTATGACTTATGATATCATTAAACAAAAACTAAAATCTTGCTCCATGGCTCATCACATATCCAGCATGATGCTCTTATGACAGAGCATAAGTCAAAGCTGAAGATCGTTCTGCTTTATTAAGCTGCTCTAACAGGTACATATGCCTAAACCACATTTTTGGCAGTGGGTATCTCTCCTTGTTCAGAAAATCATAAGAGGAAAGTTATATAATTTCTACTGAGGTCATGGTGAAATTTAGCTTCTTCATGCTGTGCTTCAGGACTCCTGCTTCAAAGTCTGCATAGGAAAGACTATCTTAGAGGATGTGAATCATCCGAATGCTTATGAAAGCATGGGATTATGGAACATTGACTATTGTAAAGTGAATTCTTCCCCTAATTTTAAAAATTTAAAAAAGCCTAACAGTGAATGATTGCAATGTTCAGAGATCCATCCAAGTAATAGTAACGAGTAACATTTACACAGTGCTTGCTATGTGTCATGCTCTGTTCTAAGTATTTCACATGTACTGATTCATTGAATATCTTAAACACTCCCTGAGATACATATCACTATTATCTTCCTTTTATGAGGAAGCTTGGACATATGCAAGAACACAGTCAAGGTCACAAATGCAGCCAGGTGGATCAAGGTCTAAATCCCACTATACTGCATTTTCATTCGGTGTCAGAATTGATACCTGAACACAGGGTTTGATTTGACACTAACCCATGCAGTTTCATGTGTGTGTGTGTGTGTGTGTGTGTGTGTATCTGTCTGTCTACTTGAGGTGAGCACTTGCTAGTTCTTCACCAACAATTCTTTGTCTTTTCTATGGTGGTAGCCTGCTGATTTCCCTTTGGAGAGAAATTAGCCTTTGTTTTTAATACATAAGGGTGACCCACTGAAAGGAAAGGTAGCATCTGATTCTGGCCTTGCCTATTAGAGCATTCGATTCAGGACCTTGACAGAGTCCTGAGGGCAACCTAACGGAAAGGTAGCAGGTAAGAAAACCTGGATCTTTCTTTTCCATTGCACTTGGGCCTATGGAGATATAAGCCTGGAGTTCTTGCAGCTTTCTTGGCTTTTGATGGACACTGAATATTTGAGCTAAGACTGAGAAGGCAGAGCTTAGACATTGAGAGACAGACCCTCGGTCCGGCAATTTTGTTTGGACTCCTGACTGATGCCACACCCCACATCAGTCATAAACTCTGAATTCTCCAGTTATGTCCCCTTTTTATGATTAAAGCCTGTATGAACTGCATTCAAATGAATAGATCACAATTTCCTTTAGTGTTTATTATTAGATTCATACTGATATATAGAACTATACCACCATGAAACTTAGAACTTAAAAAAATGAAAACTTTAAAAAATTAATAATTGCTTTTCAAGCCAAATATAAGCAATTCAAACACATATATTTTCTTGCTTTTTTATCCAAAATGACATTTCACAGACTGATGACCAGTTGTACTTGCTGGACTTGGCTCTGTGATTTTTGACAATATTCAACATGAAATTCACCCTCAAATGCAAAGACATGAAGATATAAGAAACTATCTAGAAATTCAGGATGTCTATTTGTTAAATCAGAAGTTTTATTGAATGATCTTAAACTGCATGTGTTCTTGACTACACAAAACATTATTATTATATTAATAGAATGGTTTTGGTTTTATTTTTGCACAATACCCTTCAAAATCAACTTAAGGAAGGGACAAAATGTGTATCATACCGTATGTTCTTAAACCTTTGGTACTTAACAGGCTTCGTAAAAAGATGACCAAGGAATTCAACTCCCAAAGTGGAAATAGAGATCTTACAGGAATGCAATAGTGTTCATAGGAGAAATAAACTCAAGTGATCTTTCTGCTATTTCTGTTGATCGATTTTAGTAGTGATTAAATACCATCCTATAATGTACCTCATTATGACTCACTGTGCTCTGTACAATGTGGTTCTGGTGGTGTCTATTTCATGTTTACCTATAAACACAGCACACATGAAAATAAGGTTATTATGTAGCAAAGAATGAGACACTAAAGCATAGGAGACCTACACTTTGAATGCGATCCCAAATCTGAAAGATCAATTAGACTAACAAAATATTTGGATCATTTTGACTTTCTAGTATATAGATATATCTATTTATCCACAGAATACTGCTGATAAAAAATAAAACTGTGGAGAGAGGCAGAAAGTAGCCTTAGCTTACTATAATCCAGATAAAATCATAGAATGTTAGAGATGAAAGATTTCTTCAATATTCCCTTATTCGACTATGACCTCTTAAATTTAACAATTGTAAAATCAGTAACTAAATAATACTAATAATCATAGCAGAAATAATTATGACTTTAGAATATCTACCTTATGTCAACCACAATGTTTAGTGTTATGTTAATCAATGTTGTCCCCTTTACTCTCAGAACAACTCTCTGTGGTAGCTATTATTATTATTCCCATTATTCCCAGAAAATGAGGCACAGAGAGAAAAGTTACTTGCTCAAGGCTGATGAGTGGCTAGGATTTAAATTCAATTTGGTTCCAGAATTTCTATAAGGTAGGAGAAATGTTGGGAAATATATTTCAAACTCCTGGTTAAACTTGAGTGCGATGATGACCCATCCCTACCCGAAGTCCTCCAGGAACTTTCCACGTCATTCTGCATTCAATCAAGGCCCTCACTGTAACTCAGACTTGCCCCACCCCCACTCAGCCTC
Organism: Glaucomys volans; assembly: GCA_020662805.1. Taxonomy (NCBI): domain Eukaryota; kingdom Metazoa; phylum Chordata; class Mammalia; order Rodentia; family Sciuridae; genus Glaucomys; species Glaucomys volans. The sequence continues at coordinate 584,366 of JAJEJO010001064.1, forward strand.
TTGGTCATTTCCATTTACCCTCATCTGTTTCACTGCACTCAAACCATTGCCATCCTGGACAATGAAAACACATTCGGTCTTCACAGAGTCTGCTATTCTGTCAGCCTGGGACACCTCCCAGGAACATCCCATTGGCCCTCCCTCCCTCACTCCTAGAGCTGGAGTGTCTGATGGTGGAGGCTGTGTCTTAGGTCAAAGGACACAGAGAAAGCACATATCTCACACTATTGGCTTGTGCAAGGCAAAGCTTTTATTTATTCCCTATAAGGATTCATATCCTATTTACTTAAAAGTCAACCCTCATTGAGGGCTTCCCTGGCCACAACCTAAATTGGCAAATCCCACTGCGTATTTGATATCCTTCTTCTGTGTTTTATTTTTTTCTCTTTGGTTTGCATCACTAGATATTTTCTTACGAATTTGATTTATGTATCTGATGTGTTTGTCTCCGTAAGCAAATTATAAGGGTCCTAAGTGCAGGTGTTTTGTCTGTTTGGTTACTATTGCATTCATGGCATACCTAGCATATAACTAGATCTTCAGTTAATATTTGTTAAATTAATCAGTTGATTAATTTTAGCTCCTTGAACTGAATAATTGTAAACAAGAACAATTTAAACTGCAAATGAGATCAATTACAATGTCATTAATACAAATGTACATCTTGGTCTACCTACTTTGAATATTTGATTTGACCATTCAAGGTTTTTTTCTTGGCAACTGTGTTAATAGGGTTCTAATTTTATTTGTAAAGCATCTTAGTTCAACTCACATCACCATCTGCTGAGTTTTCTTCAGTTTTCCAGTGCAAGTTAGTGCTCAACTGGCTGTCATCTGAATGTAATAAATCAACTAAATTTTACATTCAACAAAGATTTATTGAATGCCTACTATGTGAAGGATATTGAAATAAGAGCAAGAATTTCAAGACCAACAAGAATCCTTCCCTTACAGAATTCAGAACTTAAAGGGAAAAGCCACTGGATCCAATAATTGAAGCCTGAGTGGCTATAGGACTATTAAAATACTTTGGTATGAGATTAGGGTGGTGCTGGAGGAGGTAGGGAGAACTGAGAAATCTTGAGAGATAATTTGCTTGCAAAATTGGTAGGTATTCCTGATGAACTGGTTGTGAGAAATAAGAGAGAAGGAGGACTCAAGGATGTCTTCCAATGTGCTGACTGAGGAAACAGGGTAATGATCGTGCCATTTAGTTGGATTGAAAAGGTGAGAGAAGAAACAGGTTCAGTGGGGCAAATGTGGTATCAATTCAAGAAATGTCAAGTTAGAAACACAAGTCTGGAACTCATAGTTAAGAGTAATTTGTATGTATATACACAAGTAATCGGTATACAAAATGCACTTCAAGCCATGGGAATGTATCACATTACTTTTGAAAAGATTACAGAAAAGAGCACCTAGGGAGATAGACAAGATGACAAAGATTTCATCTCAACTAGGGAAATTATGCAAAAACAACCAACATGCAGACATGAAGGAAGAAACCCAGAACTGGGAGTCGTGAATTCAAGAAGAAGAAAATTACTTTTGAGACAGCAAAAGGTTAGAGGTTGAGTTACTTTTATTAGGTTTCCTGGTATTGAGTTGTAGACTCCAGCAGATGTTGAGGGTATAAAACATACTAGAGACAGTTAGGGAGTCAAACAGAGGAGAGAAAGTGGAAATGATGTCCACAGACAACTATTGTAGATTGTTTGGCAATTAAGGAGTCAGAGGCTTAGAGTTGCCTGAAAGTGTGGGTGAGGCATGAGATCTTTTTCAAAGATGACAGAGTCACAGACATGTCTATATGCAGAAGAGAAAGAGCCTGGGAAAGGGAAAAATTGATGAAGCAGATCAGAGAAGAAATAATGTTAGAAGCCCGTGGCAGGTGGTATCTATAGTACGTCTTCTTCCTTGGCTGAAGTAGGGTGCACCTCCGCCACGGTATCAGGGAAACAGCAAAGATGCAGATATGAGTGTCCTTTGGGTGGCAGGAAGCCGAGAAGTATGAATGGATCTGGCAGAATTCTCAGGTGCAAACTGACCATATGATTAAGAAGAAAATAAATCCATTACAAGTTTACCTAGTAGCTCAGTCAGTGAAGAACTGAAAACCCAACTCAGAGCTTAGCTTTCAGAAATAATGTCTTGGACCATCTTCAGAAGCAGACTGATAGAGATATGATCACTGCCACCACTGAGCTCATGATGTGACTTTTACACATTTGGCATTTTTGACCCTAGAAATATACCCATCAGCCTCCATCATTATTCCTTCCTTGAAGAGAGAGAATGTTCTATATCACTTTTTCTTGCATTAGTAGTCCTCTGTGAAAGACAAGAGCTGGAGTGTCTGATGGTGGAGGCTGTGCCTTAGGTCAAAGGACACAGAGAAAGCACATATCTCACACTATTGGCTTCTGCAAGGTGAAGCTTTTATTTACTCCCTCTAAGGATTCATAAAATGAGGATTGGTTTTAGATGTTGGAGAGGCAGCATCCAAAGATGTTCCAGGAAGGGCAAATTATAATAGCTTAAAAAATCTTAATAACCAAATTTGTCAAAGCTAGAGCAATGTCATCATAAGATATGAAAGTTACCTAACTTCAGGAATCAATCATAAGGACATAAGAAATAGTTAAGCATGGTATCAGGCACTGTAATCCTGATACTAAAAATAGTTCTAAAACAAAAAAGTCATTCCAAATTTTTAACATGAAAGGATGCTCACCGCTGGTATAGCTGCTGTCCAGGTGGTCTGTGTTCACTTTCAGCTCATCAGGAGCCATAATTCTCTAATCAGTGCAATTGTTTTTGAAATATTTAAACATATTGTTTTTTTTAATTAGTCACTCTATAAAAGTTTCAAATAAAAAATTAAAAAATACATAAAAGCGAACTAAAAATATGAAATCCTACCAGTGCATTCACACTCAGAGATAAATGATATGTATACAATTTTACATAAATGGCTTATTAGCCATATATACTGACCTCCTTTGAATAACTGAAAGACGTTGTAAACCTCTTTTCATTCCATGTACATCGTTATTATTAATGCCTATTTAGAGAGCTCATCTTTTAAGTTTTAGAATGTTTCGAATTTTTCATAATGTAAACTTTGCTGTCATGAACATTCTTCAATTAGAGCTCTTCACACCTATGTGGTTATCTCCTTAGGGCAAACTCACAGAAGGGGCATTATTAGAATACTGGTGTATATATTCTATGCTGTGATTCATATTGCCCAAATCATCTCTAGAAATAAAATACTGATTATATCTTTACCAGCAGGGCATGAAAGTGCCCATGGGAACCAGGACTATTTTGAAGAGACTTGGAGGAAATGGGCAGGGATATATAATTTTATATCTTCTGAAGTAGCTAACCTTGATCCTCCAGGGCTGCTAGGGATCTATAATCATGTTGACATTTACTATTCCTCACAGATTTTTTTCCCTTATGTGTGACAGCCAGTGTAGGAATGTAGATGCATAAACAAAGTCATCCAGTAGCTCCAGATTTTCTTGTAGAGTTAAGGTTCAGAACCAAAGTTCATGGGTTTCTTTTGGGCCTACTCAGTCACCTCCATAGATTCCAAGTGACAAAACCTTACAGAATTTAGTGTTGCAAGAACATCTAGCTTAATTTCTTCATTTTATGGCTAAGGAGATGGAAACCCAGAGATATTTAGTAACATTTTCAAGTTCAGAGTTAGTTTAAAAAAAATAGTAACAATTAAATTCTAGCTTCTATGGTATTCTAGCTGCTGTGATATTTTCCTCACCCATTTCTAGGTTAGATTATGTCATATCAACTCAATCTATTCTTAGGATGTTAAGTATTTGGAGAAATAGGTTATCTCTTTCAGGATTTGACTTTTAGTTCATATGTCATATATCATATCTCTACCTCAAAATTTGACAGCTATCTTTAAAAGGTTAACAAATTAAAAGCAGAATATGAATTAACATGTGTAGCTTTCCTGACAGTTCCTCCTGAAACAAATCCTTACAAATCAATTTAATTTAAATATATCATGGGAATGTGTGACAAAGCTGTAGAAAAATATTTCTATAGGAAAAAATTTACATGACTTGCTAATTTGTCAGTACCCTGGATGTTCTTACTTAAGGCAAACATTGAATATAGGGCACAACCAATAACAAATTCTGAGGAGGCAGGGTTATTTTCACTGTTCTTATGAATATTTTTGGCCAATATTTCATTGATACAAGGATGTGGCATTCCCTAATGCCATAGTTTGTTACCTAACTTAGCTTAAATACCACTCAGTATCATATCCTAGTGAAAAACCTTACTGATTTTCAATGCTACATTTTAAAGAACTGTGTGATCTGATAATGAAAGACTTCATTTTCACATAGTCTATCAGATCACTTTTGGACAAAGATCACATGAATAGTTTCCTTTGGGGTAGAAACCCTAATTTAGAAATTTCCACAGAGGTTCCACTTCTATATTATTTATTATCAAAGATGTAGTCTTCTCTGTCTTCTAGGGATTTATATCCTCAACCCTTTTTAAAATGCATTTTGATCAAGACATTATAATGCATTTGGTCTCTATACAAAGTCACTTAAAATCATATATCCATTAAAAAAAATCACCAGCCAGGGCTGGGAATTTAGCACAGTTGGTAGAGCGCTTGCCCCACAAGCACAAGGCCATGGATTCAATCCCCAGCCAAATACTATCAGTAATCTCGATGAATCATTTAACATTAATTTGGATACAGTTTCTTTCCTTTAAGAGGGTCAACCAAGTCTTCCTCCTTATTTTCTCTCCTATACCATTCTGAGCTATTAATCATTAGGGATGGACTATTCATCTGGCTCATTGACCCAGCTTCCACAAACAAGATTCTGTGAGGCTGTCAAGACTATGTATTCAGTGACAAAGCACATTTCTCAGGCTAAAGCCTTGCAGTCCCCCAAGCTCAAAACCACACATTCATCTTTGACACATCCTTACATATGTCCTAAATGTGCTGTGAGTCATTGGGTCTTCTTGATTTGTTTTTCTTTGTCATGTCATTTAGTTCTACCATTTTTCCTTCCTTGCCATTTCTCCTTATAAGGATGTCTTATCTCATACCTAATAGGTTTGCCTCACTGTCTTCTTTCCATAACACATATTTATGTACATAAGAAATTTTAAAAATACTTTAGTTGTTCCCCTGTATCAACATCTTCAGTAACTCCACAGTGCTTAACTCAAATATGAACTAACTAGTGTGAATTCTGCACCTGTACGTCTAGTAACATAGCACTCTCCACCTGTACCTTGAAAATTTTTTCCAGAGTCAATTCATGATTTTTGTTAACACAAATCTCAGGACATCCACTATAAATAAATTTATTTGTCAATCAAACAATAAATCAGGTATGATACATGGTATTTATTCTTTTAGCCATAAGAATGGACTTTCAGCATATGAACCTGGATTCAACAAGTGCCCCCAAATCTTCCCCAGCAAACTTTTTACCTAATCCCCTGGAAATTCCTCATTGGCTTTTTATTCCAACGAGATGAGTCCAAAAACCCCTACAGACCCTCTCAGGTTTGCACACTATAATCAGGGTTCCACCATTCAACACCCTTTTCTGAGAACAATAAAAAAACTCTCCCCATACTTTTTCAACTTGTCACGTTTTCAGTGCATTATAGAATTTAAAAAGGCTTTGAAGATGAACAATGCTTAATGTTTATTAACCCCTGTGACTTTCCTCACAGCATTCTCCCAATCTGAAACATCATACCTGATCCTCTTTCTTCATATGACTTTGAAAAAGTCCCATTTTGTTATTACAACCTTTATAGTCCAGACCAACACAATGTAATAGACTCCATGCTTAACTCTACAGTCCTCTTAGGCCATGTGACTCATTTGGTAATTAACTACAAAATACCCTTGACATTTCTTATTACTTAACTTATATAATTGTTTAACTTTTCATTTCTTTGTGTCTAGAATTATTAGGTGGATTGTAGATTTCCAGTTCATATATTTTACAGTTGCAGCATGGTAGCACATAAATACGAGATGATGTTCTAAGTAATTTTTCATGATTCTCAAGGGAGGAGAAAATGGTAAAGGTAAATCAATAACAGAAGATGATAATACAGTAGAGGGATATACAAGGAAAATAAGAAAGTATTTAATATAACTAAAACTCACATAGTAATAATAAGAATTCATGTTTACAGGTTATGACCAAAGAGTGAGGTCGCCATGCTATAGATAATCTGACCTTTAGAAGCAGAAATTCTATCTGGAGTTCATAAGCTAAAGCATGATATATACTATAACAGAGAGATAAATTACACTAACTCTTCTTTCCCTTGGAGATATATTATCCAACTAACTGACTGTGCTCTGTTTAGTTTTATAAAGCCAAATGAGATCATCCATATTCAGGCTTGTTCAACTCTACTCTCTCAAGTAGCAATCAAACAGCTGTCTTCAGTTGCAACTTTGTGACTCATAATACATTCATCCCAAAATGCCCTTGTACATCTTGTAGACCATATCATCATCATCATAATAATAGTAACACTTAAGCATTGTATATAGTCTTTTTCATCTTTAAAGCCTGTTTAAATTCTATAATGCACTGAAAACGTGACAAGTTGAAAAGGTATGGGGAGAGTTTTTTTATTGTTCTCAGAAAAGGATGTTGAATGGTGGAACCCTGATTATAGTGTGCAAACCGGAGAGGGTCTGTAAGTTAGTAGCAGGTACACAAAACGAAACTTCAAAGTTGGAAGTTATCAGTCTAAAACTGAATCTCCCTTATATGTAAAAAGAACAGAAACCTTAGTCACTAAAACTGCCAACTGGCAATGTGATTTAATTCCTGAAGTGTGATAGTACCAGGTTACTATCTAAGCTAAGTGGCTCATTAGGCTTCATCTTATGAAAAAATTAGTATTTGATTGGTCATTTAAAAAATCTCTATGCAATCTTGTGTACTCACCTTTGGAAATAATTCTCTATACTCAAGCTAAATTTTTAACTTTATACTATTATTCTTACTAGCTGCTGGATCCTCTTGCAGAGTAAACTGTGATCTCTTCTAACTTGAAGGTCACACTCCTCTCCTCCAGTGTATCCTTAAATCTTATTTTAGTTGTTCTTGACTCACAGTTTGAAGAACCAAATTTGCTCCAGATTTCCTTAGTTAGATCCTGGGAGAAAGGTTGAAGACACTTCTTCCTTTTTAGAATATAGCATTTTTGTTTGTGAACCAATTATTTTCCACTAATTTCTATCATCTATTGCCTAGTTCACTGGCCTATCATGAAGGCTACGAATTGGTCATTATTACATCTTTAGTGGCCAGACCAAAGGAGTTACCCCAAGTGCTTTATTGAGATCAAGGATGATTCTACATCGTGCACAAACATAGAAACGAAAAGTTTCACCCCGTTTGTGTATAATGAATCAAAATGCAGTCTGTAAAAATGAAAAAAAAATATGGGTGAAAATAAAATCTTCTGAAAGAGAGAGAGAGAAAAAAGGATGATGGCCATAAGACATTTTTGTGGGACATTGGCTCCCCTGAATCCAGGTAAGCAGGAGGATTGCAGGTGTATGCAAGCTGTAGAGCAGGGACTTTATGACATATTAACTTTAACCCTGCTGCTGTCACCAAAGGAAAGACTCCTCAGCACCCTGATTCTCGTCCCTACTCTTTCCTTTTCAATGGCGCTTTGGAATAGAGGACCAAAATACACCTTCCTCTGTGCCTTTTGTGTTTATTCAGGAGGTGGGGAATATGTTTTCCCCTGAGGATCTTTCCTGTTCCTTCTATAGACCTCAGCAACCTTAATTTGGTTGTGACACAAGAAAGGGGACCAAATGATCTATGACATTCCTAAGTAACTTTTAGGTTCATCACAGAATAATATATTTTCAGTTATTTTCCACTGATTCTCTTGTTTTATACTTGTTTGATTTACTTCATTATTTCTGCAACCATTTCCAGTTCTTTAGGCATGTTCACATTTTAGTGTTTCTGAGTGTTGACAATTTAATATAATGTTGGCATCCATCTGCAAACTGCATTAATATAGATGCCCTTCTCCAATTCTTAAGAAGCTAAAGGAAAATAAACTTCTAATCTTCTTTAAATATATTTATAAAACAAAATATACTATAACTTAACTGTTTTTTTTTTTTGGCCTCTTTTTTCTCCCATATGATTTTCCTTGCTGGTTAACTAATTCAGCAAGTGTTATTTGGGAAGGAAAATTAATGCTTTACTGAAATATGAATGCATTACCTTATGTTTTCTCTCATTTAGAATTCTTTTGAGCAATGCTATGTTTTTCCTAAAACTAATTTGCTCTTATGTTATTATGCCATTTTCTAAGTCTTTAGATCTTGAGTATATTTTTTTCTGTTCATATCATTTGAATACTTTAATCAAAGAATTATATCTGCAGTAACTCTTCTCATTTTTGAAATACCATGAAATCCTTTACAGTGTTAGATATGGGATTCAAGAGTGATGGTTAAAACAATGACTAAATGGGTACATAATTTTTTTCCTTCTATACATAGTTCTTATAAGTCTGGGGGTTGGAAGGAGTGAATGGGCCATGATTTACCTTTACAAGTCTGACTCTGTTGCAATGAAATGTGTTATACATGAGGTTTGCTGTACTACATTACTTCTATTTTTTAATCAACTGCTTAGAGTGACATTTGCCTATAGTGTAATTCTCCTATGAGTACTCCTTTAAGGTGATTAAATTACCTCAACAACTTCAGCAAGCATTGAAATTTATATAATGAATACATAAAATCATGTTAGCTAAATCTCTTATATTTTGCATATGTTCAAAGATATTTCTGATGTTATCAATACCTACTCAAGTTTATTAAATACTTATGTACCTATGCTATAGCGAGCAGGATCTGAAACGCACAACTGCTTTCTCTTTACTTTTGAAGGAAAGTCCTCACATCTTTTGAACCATTAAAATTGATTTTTCTCTGTATTTTCATATTCACCATTCCCAGTGAAATATGCAAGATTCTAGCATTTTGTAAGGGAGGGCTCCATTTTAGAGACTTCTTTTTTTGGCACACAGGTCATTGATTTGAAAATGCATTTTAGATGTTTCATCTTGAACTGACATATATGTCCTGAATTTGAGGTCCAAAATATCTATAGCTTGCCACTTGTGAGACCATATCTTACCACAGGGTGAGTTTTAGTAGCTCACAGAAACTGAGAATATCATGGTTGTATTTTTCATTTTATCAGGAGCCATGGATGTAGTCAGAAGCTGTAGATGTAAGAGCCTTCTTTGGTTGTGAGCCTTTACTTTTTCAGTAATAAATTTTTAGCAAAGAGGCTCTGGGAATCAGCAACCAATTGCTCATTTCTGAGTCTTGCAATCTATATTTAACTAAATCACTAAAAAGAAAACGATGCCGGGCTTGCGTGAGTATACTATTTAAACATGTTTCTTTTATAATAACAAATCAGATAAAATGGATATATATACATTTTCCTTATAAAGATTACATAAATGTGCCTATGCCAAAGAAGAAGGCTAAAATAAAGCTTTTCTGAGATATATTTTATAGTGACATCTGAATGCATATCTTCATGGAAATGAAAACTACTATATTTGATATACTTTTTCTAAATATTTGAGACTGTTCAAGATGTTTTGTTCTTTTTTCTTTTACTTTTTTTGGCATTCAAAGAATACCATGCGGTTGTTAGAAATACTTAGAATCAAATAATCATAGAATTGAAAGGAACTTAAAAACTTGACCAATTGCCCAAGCAATGTAGAAATCCTTTGTTCTATTCAGTCTCTGCCTGAATGCTCCCAGTGACAGGAAAATGATTGCTTCACAAGATAGGCAGATTCATTTTTTTTGGAATTTCTAATTGAAAGAAACCTCTTCCCTGGTTTCCTGCAACATCCACCAATTGTTCCTGGCGACAGCCCCCAGACCTGCTCAGAGAATTCTCCTCCCTAGTATGCACTTTTTCATCACTGAAGACTGTTCACCTCTTGGTCTAACCTAAAATCCCTCAGTATTTGGTCACAGTGAGTGCCCTTCATTAGCCTGGGTCATCTTTGGACAGGTTCCAGTTTGACAGTATCTTTGTTAAACCATGCCCCTGAAACTGGAAACAAAATGACCAGATGAATTCTGATCAGTGTAGGTGCCATGGTCATTAACATCTTCTTTCACTTGGAATGCATGCACCTTCACCCACCACGGTCATATAGACCTCCACCACACGACCATCCTTTTATCACGCTTGTCACACAATTAGTTAAAACTGAGCATATTGGCAATTAAAAACCACAAGCTATTTTCACGTGACTCTTGATATGTACACTTTTATTTATTATGAACTAGTAAATACATTTCTCACCTAAAATGCCATATTGCTTTGTGTTCATGTTATAATTTCTGACAATCACTTTAATTAATAGTAATTAATAATGACAGTCAGAAACGAGGTTAGTTTGGCAATATTTGCGTTTAGGTTGCTCACAAAGATTTCCAGTAATTACTGGATCCCCCCACATGCACGTAGACCTGCTTTATTTGATAACGTAGTCTTGGATTAGACTGAAGGTTGACAGGTTTGCTAGCAAGCAGGTGATGCAATTTGCTTTTTCCCCTTTTAGAGAATTGGGATATTTTCACATCTCCAGTCTCTTGGCACTTCTCTCCTATTGTCCATGATTTCTTAAAGATTACTGACAGTGGTTTCATCATCTCTTCTGCAAGTTCTTTCAGCACCATGGGATATTATTCATAAGGAGGCTTGAACTCATTTGAAGTGCTAGGTACTTTCTACTATCTCCTCATCTGTTCTGGAATTCAATTCCCTCTTAACGATGTTTGTTCTAACCTAAGATCATGCTTCTTGATAGAAAAGTTGGAAAAAAAGTCAAATAGTTATGCTTATTTTTTGTCTACCATTACGACATCTTTCCTAAGCAGTGAATATACCCTTGTTCGTATTCTGAAACCAAAGAGTAGTATTCACAAGAATAACAAAAGCCAATTTTTAGCATTTTGGTCATTAATAATTAAAAGTCCTAATAATGTTAATTAGTGTATTAATTAGATTTTCTTTTACTGTGGCAACTGGAGAATTCCTAAAGTAGAAATCTTTGAAAGAAATAGCATATGGGACAGATTTGTGACAAAACCTGAATTCTACATTGTTCCATAGAAGTGACATGAGGATCTCTAAAGATTATTTTATTTTAGAATTTTAAACTTAGACAAGTTAGTATAAAATTAGGCGACAGGTTTGTTTTCAAATTGGAGAACAAAACTTGATTCTAAATCAAGTCAAGACTTTAGTAGTTAATACGCTCATTTTCATGGTGTTAAACTTTGTATGCTTCAAAGTTTCCATCTCAGAATTATTCTGCAGGATATGAAAAGTCATTTCCCAAACCCTTGCAGTTTTTATAATGCACAGAAGTTCTATGAAGACAATATGGATACAGGATCAGGTGATAGAAGCTGGCTGACCCTTCAGTTCACTGATCTGGGAGTAAAGAAACAATGTTTCTAGGTCTTTAAAATACTTTGCAAACTGGTTACAGGACATTTTCTTTTTTAGTATTTAGAAAACGATATGCATTGATTGCTTAGCATATGGTTAAATAGATTTATTTACACAGGCTTGCCTATTCTAAATACATGTCAATATGTACACATTTATGTACAACTTTCTGTCTAAAGGAAACATTAATTAGCAGCTATGCATACAAATAGGCACTTACATTAGCTTATTTCTTTAACCATCTACATAAAAACATTTTGCATTGCACTATAGAAGTGTTAATATTTTGGAGAAATTTGACTTTATTTTTACTTATAAGCATCTGCCAAAATCATGCATTTTCAGGCAAAATAGTTGGAAAATTTGAACTTATTAAAGATAAATTAAAATGCATGCAGCATAATGGTATATCAAAAATGTAATATGATTAATACTGATTTCTTGTGTTAAAGAATTTCTGTTTACATTTTAAAGGGAAAATCTACACAGATTAAAAAACATTTACTTGATAATGATTACTCTAAAACCGGAAATATATGCAAACATGGGATCACATTTCAAAAGTAGAAGTTTGAAAGAACCATTTAAAAATCATCCTTGTATGACAAAATTAAATAAGGAGTAGCAAAGTCATCAGGAATCATTATTGGATGATATTTCTAAACATATAGTGAAATATCTTCTACAAGATAAAGGGGGCTGATAAGTTATGGAGAAGCTTATACACACAGTAATGGATACCTTCCTGGGATGTACGTGAGGGGTTATCACCAGACACCAGGAAATATAAGTAAACATTCACCAACAACCCCCAGGATTTAAACCCGTTGCTTGCAAAGACATTCTTCTGGATCAGGCTCAGTCCAAGTAGGCTGTCAACGTGACTTATGTCACCCCAGCTCTTTTCACTGCCCTTGTGATTCTACCTCTGTGAGGTTTTATTTACTTCTCTTCTTGCTTCTCTGCTTGCTTGCATACTTTCCCCTACTTGGTCAGGTTGCTGATGCTAACAATGGCAGACTTTAATCTATTTTGTTTATCTCTGACAGCTATAGTTGTCAGGAAAGAAATTATTCTACTATTAATTCACCTTTTGCAAACTGCTGTCTTTTGCTAGCAAATCAGTGGAATGGAACTAACCCTAGTGTAGATTAGTTTGATTCATTCTGTACTATGGTTATAAACTGAAGGCTAATTCTTTGCCAGCTATCTTATGTTTAATGCCATTGGACAAAGGAAAATATAAAGGATGAAAAGATGATGAATTCTATGTCCGTAAGAGCAAAGCCTGTGTCTCCCTCATTTACTACTGTGTCCTCAATGCTTTGCACATAGTAGGTACATAACATCATATACTGGATACTCAGTGAGTTGGTTGGTCAGGAGAAGTCTATCATTGCATGAACTCTTAATGGTATCTCTATTCCACCAACCTAACAGAAATTACATTAACTCTATGGACAATATAATTGTTCCTATTCTGATCTATGTCCAGTTTTCTATCTCCTTTGCTTTGTCCATTATAGTAAAACTGAGTTTTAGAGTTAAAAAGAACCGTAGATGCCATTTTATTGATGAGAAAGTTGAAGGCTATAATAATTCAGATCCACAACTAGAATGTGAAAGTATTAAAGACCAAGGCAAATATAAGTATGTTAATGTTCTTAATTTGTGTGAAGCTATAGCAATGAATTAAGCCAACAAAATCCCTTCCCTCCTCAACTTTACATGCTGTTTTTGCTCCCAAAGAACTTGCTCTATAACGGATGTACTACATATATATTAGGTAAGTAGCTCCTGCTTATCTAATTAATTCTGAAGCTGAAATTCCCCTTCAGGTCTCATAAACTCCTAATATTTGTCATTTTTCTGAACTACTATGTTGCTTCCCTGATAACAACCTAAACTATAATTTCCCAAATAATTTCAAGGTAAGGAACTAACTTTAATTATACTTAACTATTATAGAATTATAGTCATAATGTAAGTGTGATCCCACAAGAGTGGAAAAGGATGAATTACTGAACCTGTCTTATGGCATAACCTCTCTTTTTATATGTAGTGTTTAAGTGAGATTGCATGCACATATAATTGTATATGCATATGTGCACATATGTGTATGTAAAATGTATATGCATGTGTATAATCTCACTTAAGCAATACAATAACTCCACAACATGTTTATTCCCATTTTACAGATGACCAAAATGAAACTGAGAAAAAAATAGCATAATTAGTCAATGACATACATGGGTTTGACCTCAGAACTGCTTGCCTCCAAAGCCCATACTCATGATCACAAGTCTTACAACTAATCCTGCACTGCCAGCTAATCTGCCAAAAAATTAACCTTTGGGGTGTGACTTATTTCCCAAGGGATCCCAAGGCTGCTGTGCTACCTGGCACCTGGATTCTTCAAGTGCTCATCTTAGGGAATTCCATTGCAAACTGATTCAATATTCAATGCCAGAGAGAAAATGAAATGGTGGATAAAACCACTGATAGACTGCATTCTTGACTGAGTCAGTAGTGACTTCTATTTCACTTGTAGAGGTAATGTGAGCTACTGAGCAGAAGGCTGTGAGTTTGAGCCTCCTTAAGAAATTAATATTCCTGCTTTCGAACTAAAACGATTGCCAAATCCAGTAGACATAAATCTTCCTGGAACCTTGCTGCTTTGAAATTTGTTGAACACACTCTCCCAAAACACTCACTTCCCTGGCTCCACACTTATTGGATGCCTTCTGCGTCTCCAACTGCTTTCTCTTGCTTTCTTTCTCTCAATCACTGTTGTTCTCAGGAATTCTGCACCCTTTTGCTTTTCTTAGTCATTATATCCTCCTATATGATCAAGTCCCCTAACATGATTTTAACAACCAAAAGTACATTAATGTCCAAACACCCAATGGACGTTTCTCTCTGAGTTTCCCAGAGTGATTTCACATTTTGCTTATCTTCAAATTAAAATGACCACTCCCTCATCTTCTTCCTTGTCATTTGTTCTTTATTCTGTATTCACTTTGCAATATGTGCAAGCTCAGGTTTCTCTAGTCTTTGAGTAAAGTTAGGTCATTTACATTTATGCCCATAGTTCATCAGTGTGTTAACCTGGATTCAGAGATCAAGCCTAGACTCCTTCTTCTCAGTGATTCTCAAAAATCTAACCTATCATCTGGTCCAAGTCAATCTAGATCAATGCTCTTTGAACTGGAATGCGCATATGAATGACCAGGGAATTTTGATAAAACGGATATTCTGATTCATTTGGTTTGGGGTGAGGACTGTGCTACTGTATGCAGATGACATTTTGGAGTCATCCCTTTGATGATCTTATTGTCACAGATTTGCTCTCAGAGTGATCTGGAACATTGCTTATATACTCTGTTTAAAATCATCTCTCCAACACAGGAGAAAATTCATGCTTATTCACTTAGCTTTCTAGTTCCTTTAAAGACCTAACCCCTGTCAACCTGTCCAGATTCATTCTACAACATCTCCCTGATTTTAGAATACTAATACCCAAAACCCATTTTCTGTGCTTCTTCCTCCAAAAAGACCTCTTGGATCTGCTGCATCTCCACTCTTCATCCTCCACGTTCTTGAAAATACATGTGTATGTCCTGTTTCTACAGGGTAACCTCCTTAAAGTGCAGAAGGATGTCTTGGGTCATCTTTGTGGCCCACTGTACCTAGGATAGTACTTTGCATATACTTTACATTCAGTATTTGTTTGCTGAGTTAAACTGAACATATTCAAATTTTCCACTTTCCATTTTTAAAAGTGCGTCAGCCTCTTGAAGGCAAAATATGAATATGCCATCATATTTTTAGTGGAAAAATACAGAATAAGCTTGAAGCATTGGACCACTTTCAGAAACAGTGGCAGAGAATGATTCAAGAAATTAATTAGAAACTTTCTTTCTTTGTAGCATATTTTGCTCATGGATCTTAGATAAAAATCCTATTTTTAAAACAATCATCTGATAATATAGAAAAGCATATCATATCACCTGACAGGAATATTGTTTGATGAATGCACTTATGATTATAAATGCCAAATATTATGAAAAGAAAAGGCATAAGGAAATGAGGAAAGTATACGAGTTAATGACATAGAAGTAATTCTATAGAATTGAGATGTAAAGAAAACAACAAAAATACAGCTTACAGCTATCTTTATCCCATATCATAGTATTACTTCTTGAAAAAGTAGTATTAATTTTATGTTCTGTCATCTCATTTTTAATATTCTTATTTGAAATGCACAGTAAACTCAGTCAAAAACTCTGATGTAAGCTATAATCACAGATGAGGTAAAAGAATAAAGTTTGTGTTTTGTACTGGCTGTATTTAGAAGACTTATTAAAATGCAAAGGTATGGAAACTCTCCTACTGGTAGATGGGCACATGCATTTTCCCTGCTCTAGCAACATGACAAGGAAAATTCATGGCTGATGACCTGTGGAATGATTAGAAGAAGGAAAAGTGTATGTTGCACTTATTTCTCTGCAGCCAACTGAATATTCTTTTTTTTAAAAAAAGTAACTTTTATCCTCAAAGCTGTTTGCATGTAGGCACAATTGGTTAGTTTTTAAAAGATTTTTTTCTCAGTGAGAAAATATAAAATCAAATAACCTGGTTTAAGCACAAATAACCGGTATTAAATAGTGGTGATGGTGAATGTTCCCCTAAGTTAATGCATTTCTGGGCTCTGATGTTATTTTTACAAATAAGTGATACTCTCAGCCAAATTATTTAATGTGATACCAACACAAACCAAAGCAGCTCCTATTGAACGGTAGTTTATATTGCTTTCTGAATTGCCTATGCTTTTATTTTTTTCTCAGAAAAAAAAATTATATAATTTCCTCTGACAATTTAAGGATTTGGTTCCTCTAATTTTCCAGGTGAAGCAGCCTTTAATTCTCCACACATACATTCTTTAGAATGGGTGAGGGCTGCCCCCAAAGATCTTCTCTATCTGAGAGTAAGCCTTTTCTTTTTCTTCTGTATGGCATGTTTTCTTTGAAAGATTCTTACTGCTTTGTGGAATTCAAATAAGCTTGATTGACCCACTTTAAAGTTTTACAAATGAAAAACATGGTAATGACAACCTCTTTAAAATCATTTATTCAGGTGGAGTCAGATTCTGATACACGATGGGATTATAATATTTTTGAAGGATGCTAAGTAGAGTATTTATACTTCCTCTGGGCTCTTTAGAAGTTGAAAACAATGCTACTTTCTATGCAAAAGACATTAAAATCAAGTTACTATTGAGGGGGCATTGGCAATGCTGGACTTATTGGAAAGCATTCTTGGTGGAGCATTGAAATGAGGAGTGGCAGGGAGAAGGTAAAGTGTCTGCATGCACTCGGGGCACACGCAGCTTCTTCCCAGAAATGATACCCTTCTGTGACATGTGAACTAATTAGTGTTCACCCTCTTAGCTTTAGTGAAGGAGAGTTTAATTAAAGCATATTTGCATCTATATGGCATCTTTTATCCAAGCATACTTACGAGGTATCATTATGAGACACAGTAGTCAACAAAAATGAAACAAGGAAGGAGGAAAAAAGGGTTCTTAGAAAATTATTTGTACTGAGATTTATATCAGGAAATTTTAGTAACAGAAAAATTATCCATAGTGAAGAAATATCATCTATAAACTCCCATTAAAATTACTTGTCTGAAAAATATTAAATCAACCTTTTTAAAAAATTGAATTGGGAGTCTTAGAATTTTCTGCTCGTTTTTTCCTTTGTAGAAGGGTTAAAATTAGGCCAAATTCCACTTAAAATTATTTCATCTTTGGAAAAGCACAAAAAAATAATTCCTAAAACTAAGGAATAGTGTCAGTGGCATGAAAGATAAATGAAGGTTGATTTTTTTTTCAGACACATTCTTGGAATTACAGATCAAAATTGAAGTGCATACAGTTTAATGAAAATATTGTTGACATTGGAGCATTTCTTTTCCAAAGAAATAACTTTACTTGAGAAGGAATATGTATGGCAATTCTAGAAAAGACCTCAACATACCCAGTTCTGTGGATATTTAAATTATTGGGAGTAGTACAGTTGTTGAATATTTATTTAAAATAGCATGCACAACAAATTGCATTCTTCTACATGTAAGAAGAAAGTTGTGTTAAAAATACTGTATTCAAAATTAATCCTATTCCCTCCATCTCAGATAGATACCACTCTGCTATCTTCTCTAAATGGAATTATTTCTAACTGTACCTCAACCACCAGTGAGAATACAGTATTTCTTTTTCTGATGGGCATTGGAAAGAACAAGGAAACAAAAATTACTAGGATGTTTCCCCCACTGATTTAAATGGCAAGATTAAATTTGTTGGCTAATGTTGTTAGGTATAATTGCCCCACCAAGATCACCTTCACATTAAGGTGTTGCTGACCAGGTGCTGATCTTATGACATTTTTGCTGAAAGTAAGATCTAGCTGGAAAAATAAGATGATGCATATAAAGTACTTAGCACAGGGTATTGCACATAACATTAATTTGAATAATTTTAGTTATGATGCAGGAGGTAATAAATGATGATATGATAACAATACAATGTAAAAATACACAGTGTATGTAGTAACTATTAAAATATATCCTAATTATAGGTAATATTAATGCATAGAAAATATTATTAGTGTTATAATGCATAGAAAATATTATAAATTACTCCTCAAGATCTAATATCGTGGACATATAAAAAGATGTAACAGGTACATGCTAACATGCTTATTTTCAGATAAGCTTTTTTTTTTTTAAGTTAATTCACAGAAAATTTGTTTTCTCTTTTGGTTACGTCTTTAGCTTCTAATGTTTAAAAAAGAAATCCAACATACGGTTTGGATCCACTAGTTCTAAATCAGAAATGCCTTGGCAATCTATTGGAGCAAAAACTTTAAAATTATACAAAGTAGCTTAGGGACAAATATTATATCTACATCACCAGGGGACCATGAGCATTCTGTTCACTAGAAAGTTAGTCTTGGAAATGCGTTTGATATATTTAAATACTATACTAAATACATTTTAAAACCCTCAAAAATAACCTGTCAGGTTAAAAAACACTTTTACAACCCTCAGATGTCACAAATATAGAAAATATTTGTGTGCTGCAGGAATTACTGTTTTAGTGACATTTTCCTTAGAAGTTTTTTTTTAAAAATCAAGTTGCAAAATCTTTCGTAAGAGCCTGTTCATGGGCAAAATAATAATAACAATTGTCAAACTGCAAAAATAAATGCTTGGGAATTACTCAGATATAAAACCCAGCCTAGCACATTTGTTTCCATAATTTTTTAAAACTTATGATCTGTGAGACCCAGAAATGGACACAGATTTTTAAACACAGAAATGAGACACCGTGATCCTGTGATCTGCCAAATGTTTGATGTGTCCATTATATTGACCCAAAACTTAATAAGGAAAGAATGCCGTCTGCTAGCTCTATACAGAACACATATCAAAGCAGTCACCTGTCTCATAGAAAGTTCTGTGTATATCTGCTTACATCTCAATTACAGTAAAATCTTTATCAATCCAAAATAATTCTTCAGTCAAGGATTTTCAGTCTTATTTTCCTCTTGTGGTTATTTTTTAAAAAATTCAAAAGAACATGCTAAGTAAACAAAGACAAATGATCCCATCCCACTCTTTAGGGGAGTAAGAGACAATTTATCAGTCCCAACAATTAGTCAACACTGAAATTTCACGTGAAAAAATATAGCAGCACAACCTTTTCACGAAGAAATAAACAACCATTGTCTCAGTTTTTATCAGAAAAATGGCTTTTTGCTTAGAGGTTATCTAGTGTTTGTTTGCTTTTCCAATACTTTACACACTCCATAAATAAATACTTTTTTTTTTCTCTAATAAAATCCACATACCTGGTCTCAAATTACTAAATCAAACTTGTCAGTGTGTTTTGGACAAAGTTACTAAGCTAGAGGAGGGACCTGGTGCTTGAGAAATACCAGGGGGATGTGATCTTTTGCTAGAAACTCAGGTGCTCTAACAAGACACTGTTCAAGCAAAATGTAGCAGTAGCATTAATCTTTGATTAACTTTTAGATCCAGTTAGGATTCTTGCAGAAACGACTGTTCATGAACTAATTCCCCTTACTCTTCCAAAAGTGCCCATCTCTTTAAAAAGGTTGCCACTGCAATGTGGCTGCTTTTTAAATGTTGTCAGCTACTTAGAATGATGGGGCACTCTTTGTTTGTCAGTTCATTAATTTATTTAAGATGTGTGTATGGTCAGATTCATAAGGCAATAAATCTCTTTGTAGAGACAGATAATTACTTTAACATGGCAAGACACAATAACATAGAACTTAATACAAAGCAAGTTTAGCATATGCATGATAGGAAACAATAGAATCCTAGTATTAATAGCAAATAAAAAACAGTTCTCAATTACATAATCATTGAAGAGAACACATTTAGAAGTTGAACATTTGATATTTTCTCCCTCTAACAAGCTTGCCTTATTGCTAGATACTTTCCCACATTAAAATTCCACTAATGCCACCGTATTCAGATCTCTAGGGAGCCCTTTCCCCTCTTGAAAATATTTTGGGGTTTCACAAAAATCATTTGCCTGTCTCACTGGATTGAACCTCAAAGACTCCTTTGACGCAAGTGTTATTTTGACCACGTGAACATGGTTTCCATTTTTTAACTAGATTAAAACATGCATGAACAAACTGCTCATTGAACTTTAATGTTGCTTTGTTGCTTTGATGGTTTACAGATTTCTGCTTCATAGATGGTTTTGCCCCATACATTCTAAAAGTGAAATGATACATTGTAATTTGAATGATAATTTTG
The DNA here is from genome assembly GCA_020662805.1 of Glaucomys volans. Taxonomy (NCBI): domain Eukaryota; kingdom Metazoa; phylum Chordata; class Mammalia; order Rodentia; family Sciuridae; genus Glaucomys; species Glaucomys volans. The sequence continues at coordinate 604,816 of JAJEJO010001064.1, forward strand.
TTTTGATGATTTAATTGATAGCAGACTGAGGGATACAATCCCTGCTTTTCCATTTATGTTTTTCCCCCTGCTGAACAGATGAGACAACGAGGAGTTTCATGAACATCTGTAAATAATTAAGGGATGTTGCACTAAACTGCATTTCCTTTACCTTCACCAGGGCTTTTCTTGAGGAACTACATGGTAATCCTGGTTCAGAAAAAAAGCACCTTCATCTCGTCACTCAGAAATCCTTGCCCTTTCTGTTAGTTAGTTTAGGTGATGATTAAAGCCAGTCTGCCCACGTTAATTTCAATGACGCCAGGGAAAGTCTTCCCACATCTTTTATTGTTATCATTCCGACAGTCTTTGCATCCACTCACTTCACCTAAGCAGAGTATGCTAATGGGCTCTCTCTCTCCCCACCCATCTCTCTTTTCGTCTCTCTTTTTATCCATTTCTCAAATCAAATTTTCAAAACCATTCCTGTGCTTTTTACGAAACTATTTTAAAAAACACGCAAAATGCTGTTTTGAAAAATCAGAGCATGGAGGGGGAGGGGGAGGGGGTACGAAAAATGGTGGAACGAGACAGACATCATTACCCTATGTACATGTATGATCACATAAATAGTATGAATGTGCATCATGCACAACCATAGAAATGAAAATTTGTACCCCATTTGTGTACAATGAATCAAAATGAAGTCTGTAAAAATTAAAAGTATATTAAAATAAATTAAAAAATAAAAAAAAACAGAGCATGACTTCTAATCTGATTGCATGATTGTGCAGCAATATCATATTTTGGAGGATCTGTTTATCTTTGTGTGGATATGTGAAGAAAGGAAAGTGCCAGTTGTTCAAACCTGCTCCAGCTCTGCTGTATCCAAGAAGCTATTCGTTTCCATTTATCAGCTATTAAAAAGATTAGATGACATCCCAAATGGACTCTGAATTTCAGTGAGGAGCATCCTCCCTGGAATGAAAAAACAGTGAATGCTGCATCCAACATGTCTCTGTTGGCTTCAATCCTGACAGGAGCTCATGGCTAGGAGGAAGAAAAATTCTATCAGCAAACTGAAAAACAATCAAAACACTTTCATTGAGTGCTGTTTGGTTATCCTAACACAAAAAGGGTCAAAGATTGAAAAGCCACTATATGTTTATTTTGACCGACTGCCTTGAGTTTTTCAACGTTGTTTTCTATTTATGGAATGTTGCAGCCTTGGGAAGTGTTACAGCATTCCCTAGATAAACTGTTTTTCTCTAAATCCACCTTCTAAACATCTCCTTCTTCTCCTGTTCCCTAACTTCAGGAAAGCTTGTATCATTGATAATTGGTCAAACTTTTTCACTACAAAGTTCAGAATGAAGAGTTTGGTTTTGTTGTGTTTTGTTTTTAAATCACTAAGAGATTCATAGGAGGCGGAAACAGAGTTGGGGTACAGCCTTAACTTAATAAATGTTTTAAAATCTTTTGAAAAGTTGTTTTGAAGTTTTGCACTTTGATTGAAGTGTAATTTACATATGATTAACATATTATATACATATATAATGCACATAAGTAGTCAGCTGGAAGAAGTTTCACAAACTGAACACACTCATGTATCCAATACTCTGTTCAAGAAACAGAACAATACCAGCATCTGAGAGGTATCTCTCAGACTTCCAGTTGCTTCTAGCCAATGGCAGCCAACTACCCTAAATTACCCAACCTTTTTTACAGAACTTAGTGAATTTATTATGAAGTGAACATCCACTTTATTCCCACAACCAGGTTAAGAAATTGAACTTTACCAACAGCCCCCAGACCTCCCCCATTTGCTCCTTGCAATCCCAACCATTCACTTCCCTCAAACATACCCACCACCCTGATATTCACGGTAATCATTTCCTTGCTTTGTCATGCAAGCATGAATCCTTAGACATTATAGTTTAAACTGTATTAATTTTGATATTTCTGATAGTTCTCCAAGCATTTTTAAATAAACACACAAGTATATAGAATATCAGTTTGTGTTTACTTGCTATTGCCAAACTTCAATGTTGGGTCTGTGTGCTGAAAACTTTGGTATGAAGAAGCTCGCAGTAGGCACAAGTTAAAATGTGTTAGACAGTAGTCTGGAAGAAGAAACAAATGAGTAACCAGTGCTCTTACTCCCCTTCTGAGGAGGCCAGGGAGTAGAGGCAACAGGGAGGAAAAATTAAGTAACTGGGTTTTCCCCCCAGGTCAAATTGTTGATTACTGACAGATGGATTTGCGTTTTGCCTGTTTGTACCTTACCTGGAGTATGAATGAACAGAGAACTCCAGTCTCCAGCCCTGACAGTCCCCTCTACCTTGTAAAGAACTCTTATTCATCACCTCATTAAATCCAAGAAAATGAACCAAGTATAAACAAAGTAGATGGGAGGACAGTAGGGGTGGTCTTCTATTAATTTTAGGCTAGGGGAAGACATTGCCCCAGGAGCAGATATAGGATAAGTCTTCAGGGCCTTCCCAAGCGATTCTTTTTTTTTTTTATCATTAGTATTTCATTCATAAATAGGTCCAAGACACAGGGGGCAGGGTGTATAATTGGAAATTGAGGAGAAACAAACAAAAAAGTCACACACACGCGCACACACACACACATACATAAAAATACAAACTTCCCCAGCAAGTATGCTTGTTGCACACAGTATTTCTTTTGGCAAAGTTTAGACATGTCTTTCTAGTTAACAAATGTATTCTGCTGTCAGCTCCTTTTAAGAATTATACTCCAAGCTTCATGCCAAATAACCTCTTTAAATATTAATAAATAACTCAAGGTATCTTCGAGAGTCTGTGCTTGAGGAATTATGCTAATACTTTCCATGGAGCTGACAGAGGGAATCCCCCTTTAGAGATCTGCTCCCAGGAGCAGGCTTCCCTGGACGCAGCCTCCACTGGTGCACTCCCACAGAGGGGCAGATAGAGAGGAAGACAGCTGGTTTTATTCCTATGGGCTACATTGTGCACAGCCCCACTGCAGGCCCCTCCTGGGCTGCCTCGTTTCATTGTCAGGGTTCTCCATTGTTAATCCAAACCGGGTCATCCTGTTCCGAGCTGCACAACCACATCATGACGTCTGCTCCTTAGATAAACAAGAAGGAGTCATCCGTAGAAGGTTAGGCGAACTCCCTGGATCTACTTCTACTGCCTGTGTCCATGTGGTGGGTCTTTGAAGGACTCCCCAGGTTAATCTCCCTGCTGTGGGCCATGTCTTGGTTTTCATGTGCAGCCATTGTTCATCTTTATGTGTTTGTGTTTTCTTGGCTTCATCCCAACCAGGTGATTTTATTTTCTAGCCTGCATCTCTCACAGGTTTGCATTAACCAAGGTGAAAATGATTTTTCCCTACGTTATCTTTAAAATATTCCAAATTATCTCCTCGGCAGATCACCCTTCCCACATTGACTTTGTCCAAGATACACAAACAACTTTGTAGATATTCATCAACTAAGCTTTGTGACATCTGCAAGGCTGGTTGATTTGTAGAAGAGAGTAAGGATACTGGTGAATGATCTTCACAGTGACCCTGTGCCTCGCCCAGACTCCTTCATGGGAAGTGGGTAAGAGAGTATTGACTCCAGTGCTGGCTTCTTCCAAACAGCATCAAACAAGAGCCTCACTCTAATCTTAGTTACACCAGCCCCACTCATGTAAAACAGAATCAAAATATAAATTAACTGCTATTTAGTTACATTAATCTTTCACTGTGAAATTAATATGTCTTTAAAACAAAGCAGAGCTATATTTAAGTGTTCCCAATCCAATTTTGCTTTGCTCCGAATTGGGAGTATAGAGCATATAGAATATTATAAAATATTAGAAAATTACTGTTTTATAATGCAAAAAAAAATCAGTTAATAGTTGGGTCATGTGTGTATACAATTGTTATTTGTACTAGTTATTGTTACTAAGATCTCTTTTTATCAACAGAAAATTTTCGACACCATGTGCAATTTTTTCCACACCAACCACCCATCCTTCAACTCTTTGAATTCAATACAGATTCAATTCACTTCTGACACAACTACCCAGTTAACATCAGATGCCACAGGTTAATGGCCCCTCCGTGACATCTACTTTACATGCCAGTCACACACCCAGCCCAGAACCTATACTCCTAACTGACCAGTTTTAAGTTGATGGATTGCATGACTTCCTCTTTGAGTTTAATAATTTGCTGTAATAGTTCACACAACTTAGGCAAACACTGCACTATTTGTGGCTCTTTAGAGAGGATATTATGAAGGATGCAAATGGCTAGTCAGGCAAAGAGGTGCCAAGGGTGAGGTCTAGAATAATTCTTAAAAAGAGGAGCTTTGGTACTCTTGGTGATTGGATACTTCACTCCCTGGCATGTGGATGCATTCACTGACCCTACAACTCTCTGAATCCCCATTTATTAGTGTTTAAAAAGATTCTACCAGAGGTTTCATTCATTAAATCATAGGTGTTAAATTCAAACTTTAGACCTTACCTCTCAAAGGTCCAGTCATGGGCCTGAGGTTCCAACCCTCTGATCACATGACTGGTTCCTCTGGCAACCAGTCCCCATTCTGAAATTATCTAAGGGCTCACTAGCAGTCCCTTCATTAGCATAAACTCAGGTTTGGATGAAAGGGGTTTATTATGAATAACAAAAGACTGTCCTCTCACCCCTATTACTCGGGAAATTCCAAGGTTTTAAGAAAGTTTTGTACCAGGTCCCAGAGAAAAAGACCAAATATGTATTTCTTACTGAATCACAATATCACAAGTATTTTCTGTAAGGATGCAGTGAACATTGAATGAATGAATACTGAAGCATTGTTCCTGGGGAAAATATAAAGTTGGATTCCTGCATAACTCTGGTTCTATCTTCATCTGACTGATTAATCCATAACTTTGCCTTGTGTATTTCTGTTTATGCATTGTTTCTGTTTAGAAATGCTTTGTGTAATACACTGTTAACTTACTAACCTTGAACTCAGGACCAATAGCAATGTAACTCGTGCCTTTACAAATCCTATTTAATACATGTGTTTTCTCCATAAGGCATGTCACAGTCTTCTGTTTTAAACAGTGAAATCACCAACAAAAAGCACAAAAATGTAACAAATGTTACACCAAGTATATGATATAAATGACACTATTTGCTGTATAAAAACTGAAACAAGAGGACCTAGAGTATCCCCTAGTTTGACCTCAGCTGAGGATGTGGGCATCAGGTGGCTCAAATGTTTTGCTGCTATCTATAAGTCTGCAAGTGACCATGAAAGTGCCAACCGTATGGATTTTGAAGTCTGTTGTGATTTTGATATGGTTTGCCTCCCAAAGGTCCTGTGCTAACAGCTTAGTCCCCAGTGTGGTGGTGCTGAGGTGGTGGGACCTTTAAGAGGTAGTAGAATCTTTTGGAAACGAAGTCGAATAGGAGGTAATTAGGTCATGGAGGTGCCACCCTCATGAGCAATCTAATGTTTTCTTGTGAGAGTGGGTCAAGTGCAGTTGGAGAGGATTCGTTCTCAGGAGAGCAGGATTGTTATAATTTCTCCCTTCCTGTCTTGCCACGTAGTCTTTCTCACTCTCACATGTTCTTCTGGCATGCTGCCCTTCTCCATGTTGTAATGCAGCTAGAAGGTCCACACCAGAGTATGAACAGAGAAGGCTGCTGATATTGGTCTTTTAGCTTCTAAAACTGTGATCCCCAGCCTCAGGTGTTTTGTTATAACAACACAAAATAGAGGGACACAGAGCCACCAATGAATTTCAGCAAGGAAGTCAAATTCCACATATGGAATTGATAAGTTATGAGAATGGGCTCCCTTTTTATAACTCAGTGTTCATATAGATGAGTAATATATACAATGTATAAACATTCTTAGTAAAAAAATAATGGCCATACTGAAAGCATCGTTGGCTCAGTTATTCATTTATATTGAACAATCAGGTTGTTGATGTAATTTAGTATTATAAATAAAGCTTTAATGAATAACTTTGTATTTAAATCAATGTCTACATTTCAAATTATTTCCTTTAAGGGAATTTCCCAGAAGAGTCATATCTGGATCAAAGGGGATGAACATTTTTAAAGCATTTGTAACAACTGTTTAAAGATCTGCCCAAATGTATACTCCCACTGGTAATATAGAGTATGATTATTCCAAATGAATGAACAGCTCTTCATGGTCCAGTCTTTGATTACTCCCCAGAACTGTCTCCTTGTCTAAATACTAAGCTCTTTTAAAAAACAAACAAACGAACAAAAGATTCAGTCTTATTTATCTTGTATCTATCTATTACAGTGCTTGGCATAAAAAAAATTGCTGCAGGAATGAATGAGTTAATAATGGATGAATGAATTGCACAGTTTCACACCAAAACCCTACTGTGAAAATGAACAGGTGGAATGACACTACATGGTCTGAGCAGAGGGTCACAGGTGAAGGTTCTCTTCTCTGCTTGCTTCCTTTCCATACTCCCTGGGATACAGCATAGGGCAGAGTGTAGGATTACCAATCTTGGAGTCAACACCAGGATTGAAATTCCCACCCTGCCAGTTATTGACTATAATGGCTTTGAGTTAGTCATTTTATTTTTTTAAGCATCAGTTTCCTCATCTGTAAAATTAGAATTCTAACACTTCTAAACACTGTTGTGAGGATTAAATGAAACAACATTACGTAAAATGTTTTACATTCATATGAAGTCCTCGATATGCACTTGGGCATTTAAAATCATCTCAATTTATCCTGAACTTGGTTGTCAGATTAAAGTTTCAAAAACCATTTCTTATAATTTGAGTCTTGGAGTCACACAATAAGGCATGTAAGGTAGCTGCTCGTATGCCTGTTTTGCAGTTGAGGAAGCTGAGACAATTATTTGAAATAGTCATTGATTTTCAAGGACTGGTAAGCTGGTAAGTGGCAGTGACAGGACTGAAGTCCAAGTTGTCTAACCTGAATTTCTTTCCATTCTATCCAAGAGTTTTCTAAACATTGTCAGCAGCAACATAGAGAAGAGGATGGGAACCAAGGAGGGGAAGAAAGGGAAAGTATTGCTAAAGTAATAGAAAGTAATTGGATTCATTTAGGAATATTCTAAGATGTCTTCAAAGAGTGTGTTTCATACCCACCAATTAACTTTGCAGAAATTTCAAAGTTGTGGAGAAAAGTATACACTCGCAAATGTCAAATCCGAAAGCTAAAGTCTATAAAATCAATATGCAGGATCAATTTGAGCATCTCTTATTTAAAGACTCAAGCATACAATAATAGTCAGGTTTATGTAAGTCACTTTTAAAGGTTAAAAACTGAAGAACAAAATAGTAAACTTTTTTTTTTTGCTCAGAATTGGCTTTTATAATTCAGTCTTCCAAGTTTGGTAGAGAATGAAACTTTTTTCTCTAAAAATGAAGAAACTGAACACATCATTTTTCCTTAGTATGAAAATAATAGTTTTTTTTTTTTTTTACTAATTGTTTTTGTAGAAATAATTCAAATATGGTAGAATATAGAGAAGAGATTGAGAAAAACATCACCTCCATTCTCACTACCTTATGAACATGTATGCTTAAACGGAAAATTGCCTTTTTTTTTTTTCAACAAAAACTGGGCCATTCCGTACATACTGTTCTGTACAGCTCACCCCTTCCTGGCTCCTTCCACCATCCTTGGTGGATGAAGCTTAGCGTCTGGCACCTGCATTCCTTCAGCTCTTTATACATTGAGTAAAAAACAGTGGAGTCCAGAGGAAACCACATGCATTGAATCTCTGACATATGAATTAAACCCAAAGTAGGTTGTTATGAAAATGGCTGTTTTCTGGTGACAAAATTGCTGGGGATTAAATTTAAAAGCACTAAGCAAGCTGATAAATATAAACTCTCATGACAGATACTCTGAAATGGCAATAAAATATATCCCAGAGAAACAAAAGGGATACTCTCAGAATATATGAGGAAGAAAATAAATTTTAATTCCTGGTTTGTTTATGTCAAAGGATCACCCAGTGCCACCTAACATGGGAACTCTCATTGAAATCTACAGAATTACAGCTTCTGGCTCACCACATATATCTATAAATTTAAAGACTTGTTCAATTTGTTTGAAATTCTTAGTTTATGTGAGGTAATACACTTGGGCGAGGGTAACTAGCATTTTTTGATGTTTTTTTCAAAACGTTGACTGATGACTATTTCTGATTATAATAATAACTCTTGAGCAGCATACTTAGGAAGGGTAAGAGGGGAAATATGGATAAGAGAGTAGATCTCACTCCCAGCAGGCTCACCAAAAGGCCCATTGCCTAATATCCCCTCTACTGGAAGAAAATGAAGTGTGATCAAGGCAAGGTCTCTCAAGGAATTTAATTTGGGAATTTTAATTATAGTCTGTAAAGTTTCACCACTTTATCATAAAAACAAAGACAAATTCCAGCTCATCAGTGGATACAATAATATGAATAGTTTTAAGGAAGTGTAATCATTGCTTTTAAGCATGTTCTCTGTTTTTTTCTGGTATAAGATATTTACAAATATTACAAAGAAACTCTCAAAAAGATTTCTTTCACCCTACACAGTTGTTCCTAAAACATCAACATCAATAAAGTATATAAACAAATAAGGCATGCTTCCTATCAGAATGTTTGGCATTGAAAGCAAATGTTAAATTCATGGAAGAGATTATTATTTAGAAGAAATTGGGAATACAGTACGAACTAGAGCTTTTTGGTTCGCTTCTTTTGGAAGTTTAAATTATGACCTATAAGATGATATTGAAGTAAGGAATATACGTAAAAGTGTGTAAATATTTGGGAGCAATGTTTAAATAATTACAGTTGAAGTAATAACTGAATCATGGTGTGTCCAAATTATCTCCAGTTTTGAATTACTAAGTATCTATGACATTTGTCCCAGCCCTTGCTGAGCATTTTAACAGATGGGCCATTTTGTCACCCTGAAGAGGAAAGAACAATATCTTCTTTTGCCTTAAGGTCCAATTTTCCTGAAGGCCAAATTCCTGTATCTGTGAAGTGGCCGGGATGAGACAGAGCCAACTCCTGAAGAACCGGATCCCAAAGCTCTTCCCTGAACAGGCTGGTATGGAGCTGAGATTTTGGGCCAACTTCAAACACTCCCATATTCAACAGAAATTTACCCCTTTCCTCTTTGTCAGAAATAGTTGCTCTGTGCCAGCCAAACAAACCATGCATAAAGGAAAATAAGATTTTTCTTAATGTCTTTGTGAAACTGAACACCTTGAAAATGTATTCAAATAAGAATTTTGTCTAAAATTCTTAACATCAACTTTGCAAAATGATTTGGACAGTAACATCAATTTTCTGCTTATTCTTCAAGTATCTATGTGTAACCTAATAAGCACACATACATTCTACTCTGAAAGTTTATTATATTTCCATCCCCACCCCCACCCCCACAGATCAGCTCTCTGGGGCTAAGGAAGTCCTCTCTAATCCTCAGAGTCTTTAGTGCAGTTGTTTTCTATAAGACACTTACCTGAATTGACCCCTCAGCATTTTTGATTAATTTTGCTCCTCCAAATTCTCTTTTCTGTGGTTCCTTCTCTTGATTTTCTTTCTTTGACTCAGACCACTCTTTTTCAGTCTCCTTTTCTTCCTCTTCTTGTGTCTGACCCTTAGATTCTGGAGAATCTCAGAACCATGTCCCATGGCTTCTTTCCTGCTATCCACATTTTCCATAGGCAATCTTGCACACTCACATGGCTTCAATTACCATCCATAAAAGCAAATCTGAAATTTATATCTCCAGCTCAGGCCTCTTTCCTGAGCCCCAGACCATGTTTCCAAATGCTTTCTTGTCATCAACAATTGAGTGTCTCACAGGCACCTTCAAAGGAACGTGCTCCAAGTGAACTCATCTGAATTTCCCAGAATTTGTCTTCCTCCAACTTCCTCAAA
>JAJEJO010001064.1:615141-710543 GCA_020662805.1 Glaucomys volans
CTTTTTAGATATATGTGACAGTAGAGTGCATTTTGACATGTTATACATATATGGAATGTAACTCCCCATTCTTGTTGTTGAACATGATGTGGAGTTACACTGTTTGTTTATTCATATATGAACATAGGAAAGTTATGTCTGGTTCATTCCACTGTCTTTCCTATTCATCCCCCATCCCTTCTTTTCATTTCTTTTTGTCTAATCCAGTGAACTTCTATTCTATTAAGTGTTAACATTTGCATAACAGAGAGAACATTTGGCCTTTGGTTTTTTGGGATTGGTTTATTTCACTTAGCATGATAGTCTCTAATTCCATTCCTTCATCGGCAAATGCCATAATTTCCTCTTCTTTATGGCAAGTCTTACCCATTCTTGTTAGTGCCTACCTCACTTCCTTGTGGGAGTCCTTTGTCTTTGAACTCTAGATCAGGTAATCCTCTCAAAAATTCTCATTGCCAACTTTTCCTTCTTGTCGCCACACCCCCTTATCTTCTATAACATTTGTCACATGTACAATTTTCTAATTGATATGAATTTTCTAGGCTGGACCATGAGCTCTGCTGGTTCATCAATGCAGTCCATGCCTCCACCAGAATGATTGACATGCAATGGGTATTCAAAAAACATTTTCAGGACAAATGAGACAAATGTGTGAACAGAAGCACAATGTTTATTGGATAAATGTTTATATTTCCCATTATGTATTATGGAACTCAATTTTTAAGTGCATACTATAGTATTGGAAGTACCAAGGAAACAATCAGTTATATTTTATTTTTGTTTCTACAAACAATTTAATGTGACCACTTCAACAGTATTAATTGCAGATTCAATAACACAACTCAAATGCTTAAGAGAAAGAAGAATATTTAAGATAGTCTAACTTGCTCATTACTGGTGGACAAATAATATTAAGAAGAGATTTATTATTGCACAAATGACTTCATTATCTTCAACTGCTCAGATGAAAGAAATCATCTGTTCAGATAAAAAGGCATGTTAGAAACATGCATTTAGCTCTGTTGCAAATATATTAAGAAGAATTACTTTAAGCAACTCATGGAAAAAATCTGGTTCACTTCCCTGCTTTTGCTGAAACCTTATAATATTAAAGTTTCACAAACCAGAATATTTTCAATAGTATGTATGCATATATGAATAAATATAATCTGTTACACTTAAAACCAAAAAATTTAGTGCACAGAAAAACTATATCACATGAACTTACTTGTTTATACATTTTCTTCATTGTTATTTTAATAATTAGAATTTAGCTATTTTTCTCTAATAACTGTCCCCAAATGACAGAAACCTTATTCAGAAGGAAGGTCAGGCTGTCTCATTTAGCAGGCTGTCTCTGCTCCAATGAGAAGAGAAAAGAGATAATGAGATAAACTTGCTTTACAGTACATCACATTTCTCAAATATTACAGAGAACTTTCACCTTTCTGGAAAATTTATTTAAAAATTATTTAACCTGACTCATTTAAGGTCTAAATATACATAAGGTAAATAGAAATCAAACCAAATTTGTCTCTCTGGTAACCAAACATCTATATTTGGAAGTGTATTCTAAAATAGGTAAACATCAGAACAGGAAGGTTAGAGTTTAGAGTTTCATTGAAAAAAAAATTACAGTTTTCAATTTTTGTGTGTTCCATTTACATTTTCTTCTCAGACATTTAGAGCAGGTAGAATTTGATTTGGAGCATATCCTCTGACCTTATTTGGAGACAATTTTTTTCCTTGTTTCTTTTCTTCTCTTTTTGGTCAAAATGAGTAAGGTATACCTTGGGGAGAGATTTAAAAAATAATAAGGGAGATGGAGTCATAAATATTATCCACACGTAAACTTTAAACAGAAAAACAGTAAGCCCAATACGCACATTGCGATAAACCTAATTCTGTTTGTGAAAAATGGATACTAGCACACATTCAAGACATGTAAGGACAAAAGATCAATTTAAAAACTGCTATGGAGACTGATGCTTTCTGGGACTGCATAATGCCAATCAGTAAGAACCAGGTAGCAGAATTCAGAATCACAGCCATGGAAATTTCTACAGGGTCATGATATATTTTAAAATTAACTTTAGTGAAATATCAAGACAACTGTACACTAGATTGTTTTCAGTTCTCTTTTTATACAACCTATTCAGACAGATACTATTATGTCTTGAACTTCAGTTCCTCTTCCTTCCATCCCAAGGTAGTAAATCAAGAAGAACATTTCAGTTTACTTATTGGAAACTATTTCACCTCCTACTTACCAACAGATTAGAGCAGGTTGAACAGGTATTTTATAGAAGTATTAAAATGATAAAGCCAAATATCAATCAGGTTAACTGCCAAAACTATAATGCGGCTACACACAAGGGTTGGATAGAGTGAGTTAGTCATGCTGGGAGATGGGGCAGCTCTGCAGGCATGACTCAGAAGGTGTTACCTGCCTACTTCACCATGTACCTACAAGTTGTATTTTAGCAGCAAATCTTTCCTTTGATGATCACTTATTTACGTAGCACATTTCCTTTCATAGGCTTTCAAGGAGAAGGCTGTGAAGCAGGACCCCGTAATTTGCCTGGGTGGAAGTATGCCCTCGCCTGTGTTGGGAGACAAGGCCTGCCTTCCCTACCTTGCTGCTTCCATCCTGAAAGACTTAGCTAGTCGCAAAGCAGAGAAGTTCATGTGTGCTATCCCACCTCATAATCTGGCCCAAATCCCTGATTTGATGTTTCCTGATTTTACAGATGAATATGCAAGGACCAGGAAAGCTTAGTGTTTGGATTCAGGTCATTTAACTTGTTAGCAGAAGCAGGACTTGAATGCTGGTTTTCTGATTCCCCCAAAACAGGTCTCTGTGGCTTTTAACAGTTGTCTCCAAACTTGTTTCCATGAGTGGTAGCATTTTTAAAGCTCAGAATCAATATACACTTGCCAATATTTTATTTTGCCAGCGGGAGGTATTAAAAACACATCCATCAACCCCTTAGTATTACTATTATTTAATAGAATTAATGACATTTTAACATACAAAAGGGGGAAGATATTCAATAAAAACAACAGGAGTGTTCTAAATTAAGTAAATTTGACTTTATGTAAATCTCACTACCTTGTCTTTGCTTTGCTTATCTTGTTGTAGACCAGTAAGCACTTCATCACAGGTCAGTATTCATCCTCATGATTGCATCCTTCTTTACGAGCTCTCTGTTTCCGTTTCACACAGAAGAGAATTTCCTTGGAGGAATGAACTTAAACACCAGGTTAAAATGATTATGAAATTGAGTTTTGTTCATCTCCTTCTCTTTATCCTTCTTCAACTCTGATAAGCATATCTTAGTGATATTGTATTGTTGTTTTTGAATGAGAACACCTTTTCCTGGTATAAGCAGTTTTATGAAAAGTTAGGAGATGAGTCACTCACCATATGTGGCTGTTACATACTTCAAAGGTGGTTAGCCCACACAGAAATGCACTGCAAGGTATGAAATAGACAACCAAGTTTGTTATAAACAGAATGCAAAATTCACATGAACAATTTTTATATTGATTACTTATTGAAATCATGATAGTGTGAACATAGAAGATTAAATGTTATCAAATTGATTTTTCCTGTTTAATTAGTTTTATTTTTCAAAATGAGAAAACAAGAAAATTTAACATGACACGTGTGGCTTCCCATTTGCGGCTCCTGTTTGTTTCTGGTAGACCTTGCTGGTCCTTAGGCAGCAAGCACGTAGCTGAAATATTCAGGTCCTCAGAGGTTACACGTGACCAAGTCCTTTCCCAAACAGCCCTGACCGAGCAGCAGTGCACACACTCCATGCTTGGTGAGAGGAAGGTTCAGGAAGCTTTGCTGCTACAACCAATCCTGTTCCTTGGTGAATTTTATTTTTTTTTAGCCAAGTGTAAATTCTCCCACTCCTGTAAAAGCTGAAGGGATAAAGCAGAGACAAGCACTAGCTTCTTTGAAATACCAGGAGCATCTAAATAAATTCAGGTGCTTATCCATATAGGCTTCCAAAGTAGATTCTGTCTGCCCTCTGGAATACAAATAGGGAGCTGTACCTTCATTGCGGAAGCCTTTATTACACTGCCCACATTAGTAAACAGAGCACACAGGCAGAAACATTCTGGAAAAGCAAATACAAAAAGAATGTGCATCCAAAAACCTTTGGGGTGCTTAACAACATGAAAATCTTTTTCTTCCATTTTCCTAAATTAAAGACATTGTCTGTGACAGAAAATTGAAGGATTTTCCCTGTAATTTGAAAGAATGACCACAAAGACTGCTGTTTTCTCTAAATCCTGATAAACCCAACCTTTTTCCAATTAGCAGATCCTACTGACATTAATGTAGAACAGTAGATGACTTTTTTCTTCAACATATAATTCCATTTGCTAGTTGGGTCATCGACTGCAGTTTTATAGGTTGGATGGCTGGTCCACAGCATCACAGAATTATTCAGCACAGTTTTTGATGACGACCTTACCCTACCTTCCAGGTATACTGCAGCTGAGTACAGAGGGAGACTGTCTGCATGTATTGTTTAAAATGACTCTGGTGACTCACTGGTCCATGGCCTCTGTCCAGTTAAACTGCTAATCTCCAAGTTGGCAAGACTTTTATATTATTTTTTGAAAGGCTTCATAGAAATGGTTGTTGCCATGCATTTCACAGAAGGAAAAAGAGACAGAGAGAGAGAGAGAAAAGAAAAAGAAAAAGGTCCAGGCTGCCATCATTCTGCAACTTGATTACTGCAATCACCTGATAGTTGGCTTCTTTTCCCTCCTTCACAAACTTAATCCATACTGTACATGGCTGCCAGGGGAGTCTTCTTTAATTTACCTTTGTCATCATATCAAAACCTGTAGCATATTCCAATGTACAGGGAGTAGCACCTCTAGTCTAATCTCATTTTGACCACAGAAACTCTCATAGAAACACTTTACCTATATTCAATTTTATTTCCTAGAATTGGAACCTCTCCCTGTTTTAGTTACTCTTTTCTTTCTTTTTATTTTCTCTTTTCTTTTGTTGCGCAATACTGGGGATCAAACCCAGGGTCCTGTTCATGCTAAGCAAGTGTGGTACTGCTGAACTCCATCCCTTTGCTTACTCGACCATCCTGAACATCCTGCCTCCCTGTCTACTCTTACAATCCCTGCCAGATTTGCCATTGACCCTATTCACTATTTGCTAAGCATTTTTCAAGGTCCTTCTTTCACGACTCTTTTAGTCTTTAAAAAATCTCTTTATTGTCTAAATGAGCTTACGTCCAATTTCTGTAAACTCTTGAATTCTTCCCTCCTTCCCATGTGTACTGAGTGTTCCCTCCACAGTTGACTGTAAATTTCTTCATATTGTACATTGAACCCAGCCCACTTCTAGACTCATAGATTAGGTTATATTTAAAAGCAGGGATGATTGTTCTGCTTCTGAAATTCTAGCTCTATACCTTATTTAACTTCTGTAAGCTGGTTTTGTTGGTCTATGTTATGGTTTAGATCCTAGATGTCACCCAAAAGCACATTTGTGAGACAATGCAAGAAGGTTTAGAGGTGAAATGATTGGGTTATGAGAGTTTTAACCTAATTAGTGTGTTAACCCCTTGATAGGAATTAACTGGGTGGTAATTGTAAGCAGGTAGTGTGGCTGGAGTAAGCAGGTCATTGAGGAGAGACTTTGGGGTATATATTTTCTCTGTGGGAAGGGATGTCTTTCTCTCTTTCTTTCCCTCTCCCTCTTTCTCTCTCTGCTGCCTGGTGGCCATGTCCTGAGCTGCTTTTCTCCACCACACACTTTGCTGTGATGTTCTGCCTCACCTGGGGCCCAGAGCAATGGAGCAGGCCATCTATGGACCAAAACCTCTGCAACTTGAGCCCCATATGAACTTTTCATTCTCTAAAATTGTTCTTGTCCGGTTTTTTGATCATAGCAGTGAAAACGCTGACTGTGTCTGCAAAAGAGTGAACACAGAGCCGAATTCACGGTTGCTGATAGATTAAATAACAGCTCCAGAACAGGTTTCCTATCTTTCTCTAGGCAAAGTTTTGAAAGAGGGGGACAAATGCAAGGGCATGAGGATCCTGAGTAGGAAGCATGGAATAAAATGAATAGACTATGGGGGGATGGGTGTAAAACCCAAGTCATTGGTGTGGATAGTAAATGTGGATAACAAATTCATTTCGCATAGAGTAACCTTACATTATACCATTAACATTTTCTTTCTTTTAGGTGGACCAGTGACATTTAGTTATCATAGGTTGCTAAAAATTCTAACATTATCATTCTTCTGGTTGAAAGCCTTGGGAAGCTCCCTATCACCTAGGGTCAGCTTGACCCAATCTGGCCCTGACATCCTTCACTAATTGTATGTCCATTTCGCATCTGCATTACACTGTGTGCATCAGCTGAGTGTAACAACCTTTTCCTGAAAGTGCTATGCTTTTGACCCTGACCTTCCCTTTCTTTCCAGGATACTTCTATTCCTTTTCTTTCCTTCATTTTGCATTTGGGGACATATAATCCTTCAAGCCCTGGCTTGGACTTATCGCCTCCATAGATAAAACTTTCCCAAATTTCCTCAGGGCTATCATATATGTCTGAATGTAAAGTGAGCTTTCCCTTTAAAAAATCATTCTTGAAAAAGAGGGAGGTCCCCTTAATTCTTTCCAAAGTATCTTATAGAATGGGGAATTCTCTTGATTTCTATTTTGAGCAATTATTTATTGTTTGGGGGAAGTTGCGTTAATAGAAATACTTATTATTAGGGCTTATTTACATTCCAGATTAAATTGGTTTTTTAAATGCTAGCATATATGTTTATACAGATTTAAAAATTATTTTTTCCAGTGTGATATCATGACTAAAAATAAGATATTAATGTGAATAAACTTCCAAACCACCAAAAACGGAAGAGGGGTCCTGCGTGAGAGTCAGCAAGAAGGCAAGAATCAGTCCTACAACCTCAAGGAACTAAATTTCTTCAATAGCATGAATAAGGTTAGAAGTACATTCTCCCATACATAGAACTCACAGATGAGAACTCAGGTGAGTGACACCCTGATTTCAGCTTTGTGACACTGTGAACAGAGAATTCATCTACACCATACCATGCTTTGACCCCTTAATGTGTGGTAAATTGTTACAGAGCAATAGAAATTAATATAATATAATAAATAATATAACTGAGGGCTGATGCAGTGCTTGGAGCTGACTTCAGGCTCCCCTCAGGAGGACGGCTGGCACATTCCTCAGCCCTCACACAGTGTCCAGAACATGGAAGTCTTTAACAGATACTTGTGAACTCACTGATTTTTCCTTGACTTAACAACTCTTTTATCTTCACTGCCAAGGAGCATATTGAAAGTTTATGACACACACAAACTGTACTTATGTATCTTTAAACTTGCTTAATGTGAACCTGACTCAAAGATTTGGATCCATATTCATTGTGCCCATGAATTTTGGTTTCTAGTCAGACATTGTAGAGACAAAGTCCTGTAAAAAGAGAATTAACTATGGTAAAGGTCACTTTGTACAGGACATGACCTTGAAAATTCACCCTTCTGGGTCAATGTGATGGCTGATTTTGTGTTGACTTGGCTAGTCCACAATGTACAGATATTTAGTCAAACATTCTGGATGTTTCCATGCAGATATTTTTGGATGAGAGTTGGGTTTAAATAGAAGGACTTTGAGTACAGGAGATTGCCTACCATATTGTGGGTGGGTCTTATCTAATCAGTTGAAGTTCCTAAATGAAACTGCATTCACCTATTTAAAGCCTTGAGTGGATGAATTAGATCACATGATCATTCTGAGCTTCTTAGTGCTCTATTATTTAAAACCTTAAACAAGTCTTGCTAAAAATAAGCATAATCTTTTTTCCAATCTGAACTTTAGCTTCCTGCACATGGAATGCCAGAACATGCTAATTTATTCCTATAAAACTTTACAAGAAATGTGAAATATTTACAAGTGAATAGCAAGTAATTTCTGGAATAGGCTATTAGAAAATATATTATTTGAAAAGATGGATGCAAAGGAAAAGGAGTCCACAAAGAAGGGAAATATGGTATTTTCCCAATATATAATAGAGAGAAACAAAAGAAAATGGAATGAAATACACCTGGATATTAGGATTATTGTTTAATATTGGAGGCGGCGAGAAATCAAGACTGGTCAAGGATAGACAGTGTAAGCTGTGAAGAGCTATCACTGTGAGTGAAGTGAGACAACTTGAAGTTATCCTTTAAGGAAAGAGATGGGAAAATCTCAACACAGGAGAATTTATTAAGATAAATATAAGTAACAGATGTTGTTCTTATCTTATTATCTTGGAAAAAAATTAAAAACAGGACCCAGCAGACAGGATCCATTAACTCTGATTCATTACATCTAATGTTTTGAGTTTCTGGATAAGATATTAAATAGATGATAATAATAATGGATTACTATGCACCAAACCTCACCCCATGTACTTTAGGTGTAATTACATGCTCATCCCTCATGACAATCCTATCGAACAAGTACTATTTTTATACTCATTTTACAAAATACCCATTTTTACATTTTAACCAATTCTTTGTGGGATCAAGAATATAGAAAGTTGGAGCTAGGATTGTGGCTCAGGGGTAGAGCATTCGTCTGGAATACATGAGGTCCTGGGTTTGATCCTCAGCACCACATAAAAATAAAGGCTTTGTGTCCACCCACAACTAACACACACACACACACACACACACACACACACATATATGTATATTTAAAAAATAAAAAATAAATGTAGACAATTTAGTTAACTTGTCAAATATTAACAGGTGCATGGGATGGAACCAGTGTTTATCTATGTAATCTAGGTTTAGAGCTCACACTCTCAATTAATACTACTTAGAAGTCTTTTAAGCAAAAGTATTTACTACAAAGCAGAATAAATTCAACAATATATGTTAAAACTGTCATATTGTTGAAAAATAAGGAATGATAAATAGGACAACAAATTAAACCATATGAAATGTCCACTTGGTAAGTGAAAAATGATCAAATATTGATACTCTGAAGTTGCAAGTTCAAACTCAAGTTGCATCAAACCCATTGCTGTCAGCTCTGTGGAATAGTTTGGATTTGGTTTCTCCCCTCCAGGACTTTTGTTGAAATCTGATTCCCAATGTAACAGTTTTGAAAGGTAGTTGGAAACTTAAGAGGTATTTGTGTCATGAAGGCTCCACCCTCATAAAGATATCAATGACATTTGTGGGGGAGTACGTTAATTCTTGTGGGAATGAGTCCTTGCTCACATGGGATTGAATTAGCTGGTGCAAAGGAGGATTGTTATAACATGAGGCTGCCTCTTGTGTTTTTCCCCTTCCATATGGGCCCCTTTCCTTTCCATTTTTCTGTTGTGTTGATGCTGCACAAAACTCTCATCAAATGTTGCCAGTCTTGGATTTCCAGCCTCCAGAACTGTGAGCTAAATGAACTTTCTTCCTTTATAAATTATTCAGACTCAGGTATTCTGTTATAGTAACTGACTGAGACATTGGGTAACAGCAAAATTTAATTGAAAGCTTTAATAAGCTGCTTTTAATTATTTAGTTTTAATTCATTTGAAGCTTATGAAAAGGCATCACATGTTTTTATTATCTTGGCTCTATTAATCCTATTTAAAATAATCCTGAACTTTCTCCAGCATAGATTTTTACACCTGAATATTTTTCTGAAAATTAACTACAATTTTAAGGAACATTTAATAATATGTGTTATCATGAAATTGCAAAACATTATATACTATTTTAAATAAATATCTCATTTATCATGAAAATAAAGAATATCAAAAAATAATGCTAACTTAATAAATTGGTTTATTCTAAGTTCCTTTTGCTTTAGCACAGAATCAAAATTAGACTAAAACTCAGATGTAGCAACTTTGTAATAGAATGTATTAAATGTATTAAATGTATTGGAAATATTTCTAAAAATTTTTTTTAGTTGTAAATAGACACAATACCTTTATTTTATTTATTTTTTATGTGGTGCTGAGGATCAAACCCAGTGCCTCACACATGCAAGCACTCTACCAATGAGCCACAACCCCAGCTCCTGTAAATATTTTTTGAGGCAAATATAATTTATCCTCAATAAGTATAATTGCATACCATGTTGAACTTCAGGGTACTTTTTTAATATTAAAAACTTTTGTCATGTGTGGTGGTACAAACCTGTAATCCCAGAGACTCAGGAGGCTGAGGAAGGAGGATCAGAAGTTAAAGACAGGTCTGGGCAATGCAGTGAGACCCTGTCTCAAAGTAAAAAATAAAAAGGCCTGGGGATGCAGCTCAGTGGCAAGTGACCCCAGGATTCAATCTCCAGTGCCACACATCAATATAGTAATATATATAATATATAATATGATACATAAAATAATAAATTTTTTGCCTAAAAATGTATTACATTTTTATGCTCCCAGATCTAC
The DNA here is from genome assembly GCA_020662805.1 of Glaucomys volans. Lineage (NCBI taxonomy): Eukaryota > Metazoa > Chordata > Mammalia > Rodentia > Sciuridae > Glaucomys > Glaucomys volans. The sequence goes on from JAJEJO010001064.1 coordinate 625,620, forward strand.
AATATTGCATTCATGATTTTTTTCCATTCTTGGAGTTATCTCTTCACCTTGAATTTTTTTTTCAAAAACCATGATCTTTAAGGTTCTTTCTCACGTCTCTATTTATAAAACATTTCTGATAGCTACTCTTTAGAATTGAACTCCGTCCTTTAAATTCCCACTATATTTTGTTTGCACTCCTTATATTAGTCATTAGTGTTCATGGTTTTTCATCACACCTTTAAATCTCAGCCCTATTTTTATAATCTCTTAAACATGTCCTCTGTCTCTTCCCAAGTGGCCTTTTATCTAGATTAGGTTTACATAGATTTGTGTATCTTCTATCACTTAAGATGTTTTCAACAATGTTCCAAATCTCCCCACCCAAACTGGTTTAAATCATAAGGATATTTGCCATCTTGCATATGTAGACTTCTGCAGATAGATGAGCTTCCTCAAGGCAGCAGGAGAAGTTCAGTATAATTGTTGTGGATCTGAGTTTTCTCCATCTGTCAACTCTGCCAACTTACATGTCTCAGCTTTGCTCCCATGCCTGTTTCACATTTGAAAGATGGCTGCCCATGGGTGCATATGGCATATTCACATTAAAAAATGTCCCATAATAAGAACAATAATCTTGTCTTTTACCTGTACTTTTTGTTTTGGAAGTAAGGAAACCACTGAGCAGAACTGTGGCAGACTTTTCTTCATATTGCATCGGCTAGTATCAGATCTGTCTTAATCCATTTTGTGCTACTATAATAGAATACCTGAGACAGGGTAGTTTATAATGAAAATGAATTAATTTCCTCATAGTCCTGAAGGTGGGGAAGTCCATGATCAAGGTGCCTGCATCTACAAAGCTTTTTTGTTTTTGTTTTCATTATCTTTTTTTAAAAATTTTTTTTTCTGCATTACAACATAGTGGAGGGTAGAAGGGCAATAAAACAAAAGGGAACCAAACTTGACTTTTCATAATGACATTAGTCTATTCATGAGGGCAAAGCCCCATGACCATTAAACCTTTCCTTCCAACACAGTTGCATTGGGGATTAAGTTTCCAATACATGAATTTCTGGGGACACATTTGAACCACAACATTCTGCCTCTGGCCACCCAAATTTATATCCTTCTCACATACAGCTTATATTAGTTCCACCCCAAATAGCCTCAAATGTCTTAACTCATTCTAACATCAACTCAAAAGTCAAAAACCCAGAGTCTCATCTAAATCAGATAAGGGTGAGACTCAAAGCATGATTCATCCTGAGGCAAATTTCTCTCCAGCTGTGAGGCTGCAAAATCAAACAAATTATGTGCTTCTGAAATACAAGGGTGAGACAGGCATCACATAGACATTTCCATTCCAAAGGAAGCAAAAGAAAAGAAAGGAGTGACAGGTTCCAAATAAGTTCAAAACCCAACAGGGCAATAGATAGATCTTAAGCCTTGAGAATAATCTTTGGCTCCATGTCCTACAGTGCAGACACACTGGGGCAGAGGTTGAGCCTGTGGTACTTCTGGAGGCTTCACCACCATGGCTTTGCTGGACACTGTCCATGTCACTCTCCCAGGCTGCAGTCTTGTGCCTGGAGCTTTCCTAGGCTGGTGTTGCATACTCGTGACTCTACACTTCTCAGGTCTTGGGGTGTCCCCACCCACACTTCCACCATGCATTGATTCACTCAGGGACTTTCCATGATGGCTTCCACCCCACAACACTGCTGGTCATTGCCTCTATGGATGTTCTGTAGGGGCTCCACCCCTGCCTTAGATCTCTTCAGCATCCTTTGAAATTTAGTTGGAGGCAACCTTGCCTCCACATTATGTGCATTCCATGTCTGCACAATTAGAACCAGGAGAATACTGTCAAGGTTAGTGACTTGTTCCTTCTGGAGTAGCAGCTGGGGCAATCCATCAGTCCACTTGAGCCATAGTTAGATCATCATTAGTTCTGCTTTCCATGAAGCCTGAGGACATGGACACAATGCAGCCAAGTTCTTTGTTACTTTCTAAGCAAGGCCTTTTCTTCTGTTTCCAATTCTTTGTTTCTCATTCTCATCTGAGTCCTCATTAGAATTGCTTTTACTGTCCATTATTCTACCAGCCTTCTGGTCATGACCACCTAAGAAGTTTTGCACTTTTCCTACACCTTCCTCTGAATCTGCACTGGAATCACTCTTGATGCTCCATTCATGGTAATCTAGGCTTTGTTTAGTCTGCTGCTCCAATTTCTCCTGGCTTCTATCCATTCCCCAGTTCCAAAGTTGTGTCTACAGTTTTAAATATTTGTTAGACTAACCTCTCACTTCTCTGTACCAATTGTTTGTCTCAGTCTATTTTATGCTGCTATAACAGAAGAGTCAAGAGAGTATAATAGATAATGAAAATAAATTTATTTTCTAATCACTGTGGAGGTTGGGAAGTCCAGAAGAAAGCAGTAGCAACTGGCAAAGGTCTTCTTGATGTGTCATCACATGATAGAAGGTGGAAGAACAAGAGGCAAAAGGGGGCCTACCACATTCTTTTATAACAGCACTATTATATTCATGAGAAGGAGCCCTCTTTGTCTAAATACCTCCCAACACTGTGCACTGGGGATTAAGGTTCCCATACATGAATTTTTGGGATACACATCAAATCATGCATAGACCTACCCCTTTTCCCAACCAAATAATAATAAGAACAATGGATTGAACACAGTGTGGCTCAGACTAAAAGTTGTTAATCCCAGTAGCATATTGGTATTACCTGTGGAACATTAAAAATGCTTAAGACCTGGACCCTGCCTTCATGGTTTGGATCTGCCATGTTCCCAAATGCTTGGTCCCCAGTGAAGCAATGCTCAGAGGTGGGGCTTTTGGGAAGAGATTGGATCATGAGGGCACTTACCTCATCAATGAACTAATCCACTGATGAGTTCATAGCTGAATGGGCTATGAGGAGGTGGGGCTCGGATGAATATAGATCACTGACGTGTCCTTGAGGGGTATATATATCTTGTCTCCAGCTGCTCTCTCTCTCTCTCTCTCTCTCTCTCTCTCTCTCTCTCTCAATCCTTTCTGACTGCCATGAGGTGAGCAGCTTTCTTCTACTATGCTCTTCCATCATGCTCTTCTGCCTTGCCTCAGGCCCAGTCTCAGCCAGTTGATCACTGGATTGATACTTCCGTAAATGTGAGCCAAAATAAACCTTTATTCCTTTAAATCAAATTTCCCAGGTATTTTGTCACAGCAACAGAAAGCTGACTAATATAGGGGAGGTCCTAAGTACTCAGGGTTTTCAAAATCGCTGCAGAATGCAGTAAGATTGACTGAACAGTTAATGGTTGCTATAGTTTGGATCTAAATATTACCCCCAAAACCTGTACATTAGAGGCTTCATCCCTAGTAGTAAGGTACTCTTAGGAGATGGTGGAAACTTAAATCGATGGGGTCTAGACAGAGGTCTTAGGCCATTGAGATATGCCCTCCAAGGGAATAATGGGATCTGAGCCCTTCCTCTACCCTTTTTTCGTATCCTGGATGAGGTGAGTAGTTTTGCTCTGACATGCACTCCTGGCATGATGTGATGCCTCCCTCCAGAGCCCTAAAAGTAGTACGACCAATGGATCATGAACTTGAGCCTCTAAAACTGTAAACCAAAATAAACCATTTCTCTTTATAAGTTGACTATGTCAGGTATTCATTATAGTAAGGGAAAGCTGACTAACACAGAGGTCTCAAGAATGTTAGGGAATGAATCAATAGGCCACCAAAATCTTAAACGGTTTCCTTCTCTAACATGGTTATAATGACTCTCTCCTCTGGGAAGAAGACCTGACCTTTCCAGCATCCCCAAAGTGTTTACTGTATAGCAGGTTCTGAAAAAGTAATTTTTGTAGTTAATTTGAGGAGTTGTTGCTAGCCTTAGCCTACTTCCAATTTTTTCCTCTTTTATACATCTCCAGAGGTTAGACATTGTACAGTTCACCTACTGCACCACGCATCTCTCTGCCTTTCTGCTTGTTTCCACTCTGGTACCTTCCCAGCAAGTAAGAAAATGTTTCCTGATGCTGCACCTCTCACAGGCATGTGTTTACCTTGGGATGTAGAGAGGTGTGATGGCCTTAAAGCAAGATGTTTTGCTTATGTACCAGGTTCTGAAGCAGACTAGCTAAGTGACCTGGTACAAACTGTCTGGACTTAGTCTGCTCCAGTTTCCTCCTTTGTAAAATAGCAATATTAACAGCATTCACCTCATAAGATTGTACGGATAAATGTGCTAAGGCAGTTAAAGCATCTGGAACATTATCTGGCATTTAGTAAAGTGCTCTCTCTCTCTCTCTCTCTCTCTCTCTCTCTCTTTCTAGATAGGTAGATAGATAGATAGTAATATATATTAATATCTACATAGGAATTGCTACTAATACATGGAGTAATACATGGAGGGGTGTGGATGAGTTCCTCTGCTGAAACTGTAGTTCAGCTTCTAAGTGGAGGCATTCAGGCAAAGATGGAATAAGACCATTCTGTGAAGAGGAAAGAGCTGGTCTGAAGTTCAAGGGGAAAAGAACTTGGCTCATTTAATGAATTCTACGAAGGGGAGTGCAGGTAGAGAATACTGAAATAGAAAGAAACTGGAAATAGAGCAGAAGAATTGAGTGCAGAACACCTTACAGCCTTTTCACTTCCCTTTTTACTTACATCATTCTAAATTAGACAGAAAGTGTTGGTGTAGGAAATGGAGTAGAGGGAGCCATGTTGGGAAGACCAGTGAGGAAACTGCAGTCTAGGAAAGAGATGCTGCATAGGGACGCGGAGATGGGTAGTGGAGACAGAGTGATCTACATGGATTACAGACATTTTCCATATGTAGAAACCCAAAGGGATCTGTGACTATCTGGGGAAGTGTAGTGGGGGGAGGTTTCCAGGTACAGGATTATGTAATGCAAGGGAGAGAAGAAAGATGATGCAGAGAAAGCGAAAGCAGTAGCTAGATAACTAGGGGAGCCTTACAAGGGCAGCATGTCACAAATGCCAAGGGGAGAAAGCTTCACAGAGGAATTCCCCAATAAAAGGAAGCAAGAGAAAAAAAAAGGAGAGAAAGAAAGGAGGAAGGGAGAAAGATAAGCAGGGGGCTGCGGGGGAGAGAGAGAGAGAGAGAGAGAGAGAGAGAGAGAGAGAGAAAGAGATAGAAGAAATACTGACTCTTTTAAAAGAGGATACATTGATACCACTTGGAACAAAACAAAAACAAACAAACAGCAACTTAGACTGCTCACTTCATGGGGATGCGCATAGCTGGGAAGACAGAGATCTCCATGCAATGTGTTGGGACTGTCTTCTTTTCTGCCCAACTTGGCATTACCTAAAGCTGTAAAATATTTAGAAACTGATCATTAAATAGGCTTTGAAAGCTCTTTTGTGCCAGTCTGTCTGCTTGCCTTTTATCTGATCTCTGCACCCAGTTCTGCGTTAGAACATGCACTAGTCAAAATGTCCATTATTATCACAAATAATGACTTAGATGACTCATGAAGCCTGTGTCTTCAAAGTCAGACTTCCAGGAGAAAAATAAAAATTTCCATCATCCAAATGTCTGGCAATATGTGGACAATGCTCAACCTCAAGGAATGAGTAGCTCCTGATGGGCTGTCAGGCCGCAGGCATGGAGGAGGGGGGCATATTTTAAAGTAAGTTCTGGATCCATCTCATGTTAGAAAACTTCCTATACTGCTTTTGATGTGAATGAATATATAGATAAAGTAATCCTGATATAATTTACTTTTTCCCCATAGTAGATTATGTTCTTGGAATTTCAAAGATTGAGTCAACTATAACTGGAATTGTTTCCATGAACAGTTTGATAACTTTCACTTCTCAGTCCTTTAATGTCATTGGTGAAGGTGCTTCTGTTGTCCACATTTCCTCTTCTTATATTAGGTGAATACTTGACAATCTGAATTACTGCATGAAAAGCAGTTAGTATTATTACTACAATTATTACTATCAATAATAGCATTCATTATTCCTACAAATACCATGAGTGGTAAGGGATCTGAAACTGTTGAGCTGTGAGATAACCCTGAGCACAATTTCTGTCCGATTCTGGTTGTTTCCTGAAGCTGGAGATGTGGTGCATGCTCAGTGCTTCTCTCTGTGGGAAGCAACCGGTGAAACAAGTGGGTGCATCTTTCCATCCACAACCCAGTTTTATTGATGGGTATTGGTTTTGGGGAAAGAGTGCTGTTAAGTCTGCTTTGGTTTTAATCTGCATGAGTCTCTTTAGGCAAAACAAAAGGAGTGTTAATAATCCAACCTAGATCACTGAAATTCTACATGGGGCTTTGGTCAAAATCTTACTTAGTAAAGATGTTTTCCTTGGCTTACCCATCCCTGGAATTACTGAGAGGGGTGGTGGCTTTTAAAGAAAAGTGATCAATGTAGTCACCAGGTTTTTTTCCTTCCCTCTCAATAACTAACTGAAATAAGTATCAGTTTTTTTCATTTTCTTTTTTCTTTTTTTTTCTTTCTTTCTTTTTTTTTTTTTTTTGCCATAATGGGTATGAACCCAGTATGCTCTAGCACTGAATTAAATCCCCAGCCCCTTAAGACAGGGTCTTGCCCATTTGCCCAGGCTGGCCTCCAACTTCAGATCCTCTTGCTTCAGCCTCCTGCAACACTAGGACTGCAGGTGTGTCACCACACCTGGCTCTACCACCCTTTTTTCAAACAAAATTTGCAAATTTTGTTTCCCATTTATCTAGCAGTTATGCCACCTCATTTATTTTACAATTAACCTGAAGTCAAGGATAGGATGTACGTGTTTCTAGTCTGGTAATAATTCCACGTAGCCAGCCATAATACAATCAGTTAATGGAAAGTCAATTTCAAAAGCAAATTTGCTACATTTAATATCTCTGCCGAATGATTTATGTAGATCATACTTCTCCCGACTTTTTAAAATCTTGAGTGCCTTTCTGCTTCCTTGAACAACTTCAACATGCTACATCATTGAGCCTTATAACCCTATGGAGTAACAGCTGTTACCTTGATTTCTGTGAATGATGGAAAGGTTACAGATTTTCCAAGTAAACATATATAAATTGTCACTTGAACCCGTATGATTTAGCTCCAGGGTCAAGGTGTTTTCTTTACTATAATTTTATGTCTCCGTCCCTTAGGAATAAGATGATGGGACACCATCATGCCTAGAAAAAACCCTGAATTCCTCCTTCCTACATGTCTTCACCCCTGCATTTCATCTAAGCCTACTGGCCCAGTCACAGTATGCTCTTGTGTGATTATTGTAAGTTCAATACTCATCCCATCTAAGGGGTTCAACATATCGTTATGGTTGATCTATTGTTGGATTACAAACCACCCTCAATGTTTATCACAATAGGCATCTGTTTTGTGATGCTGCTGGGACCTTTGGATCACAGATTTGAACAAGACACCACAGGAACAGCTTGTTTATGCTCCATGATATCTGGGTGCTCAGCTGGAAGGACTCAGAGGTTGAAGGTGACCTTACATCTGGGGACTGGTATCATCTGGAGTCACCTTTGTGTGCACATCTGTGGTTGATACTGGCTAAAACGCCTTTGGGCTCTCAGGCTGGAATACCTGCTCTTCTCTCCAGGAGATCTGAGTTTCCTCACAAGGTAGAAACTGGATGTAAAAGAAGATCTCCCAGAGGGCTGGAAGGAATGGCATCTCTCAGATTCAAGGAGGTGTGTCAACATCACATTGCGAGTGGAATACAAGGGATAGAATACACTGTCTTAGCTTTGGAGAATACAGCCTTCCCCACACTGGCTATTTCTGTCTAAATAGGTTTTTTTTTTTCCTCTGTTCTTTATATTTCTGTCTCCTTGATGCCATCCCAGTGTTTCCTCAAGTGTCTCCATCTGTGACAACTGTGTCTGTAATAGTGTCCTTCTCATTTCCCATCTTTCCTTGTCCCCTGCTTAACATACTATTCATTGTGCTTGATTTTCTGGTCCTTCCCGCTTCCTTCCTTCCTTGTTTCCTCCCTTTCTTCCTCCCTTCCTTTCTTTCATCTATATGTGTATCCACCTATCTATGAATTTATGTATCTATCATCTGTCTATCCATCTATGATTTTTGCAGTTATCCTGTATTGATTGACCTGTCTATATCTACCTGTTTTTCATCTATCTGTCTTATCTGTCTATCTGTTCATCTATCTTCCATCCACCTGTCTTATTGCTTTTGTACTTTAAAAAGAATAAACTCTACACAGAGGATTTTTAGGATAATGAAACTACACTGCCAGACACTATCAGGCTAGATACATGTCCTTTATGCATTTGTTCAAATCTGTAAGATGTTCAATAGCAATAGTGAGCCTTGATGCAAATTATGGGCTCTGGGTGATCATTTTGTGTCAGGGTTGGTTCCTCAGTTGTAACAAATGTACCAGGTGGGATGCTGATGATCAGGAAGGTTATGCACACAAGAGGACAGGGGCATATGGGAAATCTCTGTACCTTCTGTTCAATTTTTCTGTGAACCTAAAACTACTCTTAAAAAAAAGTAAGCTTCATGATGGCAGGGACATTGCCTGTTTTCCATCATATTCTGGGACACAGACTCATGGCTGGCACAGGGAGAACATGTGCTCAATGAAAATGTGTTGAATAATGAATTTCTGAATGAATCTATTGATATAAACAAGGATGCCCTGTTGTTTTGTTCTGGAACTAGAAGTAAATAGGGCAGCAATAAAACCCCTGAGGAGAGGAAAATATTGAAAGACAAGGTTAGGTACATGGGCTGGTGGAAGGGGCTGTAAAAACCAGACTTCCATGACTGCATGATTTTTTTTTCTGGCCCAATTCTGGCTCTCATAATTCCCAAATCAAGGTATTCTAAGGAGGTTTCTCAACCTTTCCAAAGTTTGTGGAATATAAGAAGTATGCCCAGTACGTCATCGAACTGCTTCAACTTGTTAATTCAGTCTTCATGTAAATGAGCCCTCCTTCCACTTACAAATTTTATTACACCCATTACTCATTCTCAGAAATGTTCTTCTCTTTCTTTGATTTGTTCTACTTCATGACGGTAGATGTCAAACCAGTGTTTGAGAATGTCTCCTCTGGTTTTGTCTGACATGATATCAAGAGTCAAGGTTACTTGTGGAATGATCTTCAAGCTGGTTCGTCATAAATTACTAATGTTTGTGGTATCACTTTAGAGCTAAGCAGTACTTGAAAAGATGATCTGCTACTCTCTCACCCAGCAAAATTATCTTCCTTCTTTAATAACAAGGTGCAGATTTTCCTCTAAGTTATAGATTTAAATCTAAATGATAACTCCTAAATTACCAATTTCCAACTCAGACTTTCCCTTAAAGGCAAGATTTATATATCCAATTAGTAGCTAGACATTTTCACTTTGATGACTCAACAGAACTTGACATATCCAAAATTTATTCTATCATTGACCCTTCAAGTCTTCTCATTCTATTCTCCATACTAGTGAATGGGCCCACTGTGAGAGGGAGAATTTTCTATGAAGCTAATAAAACCTAAACCACTGTACCCACACTTGTGTGGGTTTCTTCTAATGTTCTGAGCTTGTGTTATTTTGCATCACTGGTAGGTTGGTATTCCATAGCCAATTAAAGGCAAGCAATCTCTTAAGCACAAAATATAGTTTTATTATCACCACCTAGGTTGACTTTAACAGAAAACTGGCCCTTCTGAATCACATTTGCCCTAAAGAAAGGCTATGGGTCACAGTTTTAAAATAAAAGCCAACACTTTTATTAATGTTTCACAATGTTGAACTTTTTTGTTACTAATAAATCCATTGACTAAGTCATCTCGTTCAGTTACCTCGGTGTCAAGGGTATACCTGAAAGTTACATTATTCAACTCTACACGTTCCATGACACTTTACTGGTATATTTAGAAAGTCTAAGAGAGGAGTTAGATGCATCTTTTTCAGAATGAAGTTCTGGTCCTGTCTTATGATGTAGAATTTCATGTTAGAACAAATGTGTATTTTCTCAGTGGCATCTTAGTTCTCCCTGACATTATTCCTTCTTCTTATTTTTGAAGAGTAAAGTCCTAGGTAGATTTTATGCTGTTTTCCAAAGGTGATCAGTATAACCTAGGATTTGGCTTAGGACCCACATCTTAACTAGACAAACCAATGGCTGCCCTGTGGATACTTGCCAAGAAGTGCAATTCAAAATTCATACTGCCTTACACAAAGCCTTATTTCCTTACATGTAGATTCACTGTCCATCAATTCCTCAAGATTAACTAAAAATAGTTTAAGACTATTCCAGCCTATTGGAGAACAGAGTACATATCACGTAATTCACTTTTAGTAAGTTGCTATTTAGAATGATATTTTTGACCTGGACCCCTCTATAAAAATTCTGACTTAGTTCATTGCATGTTTGGTTTTTATAATGCCTCTCATCCTGTTAGTTTCTGGGTTGTCCCCATTTCTTCTCTTTCTTCTCAAAGAGTGACAGGTTGCTCTAGGCTTCAGAATAATCACGAAGTTTGAAAGTCATGTTCTTTTTCCAGGGAATGATTGTGGTTAAGGCATTGACTGCTCTCTCTTACAGACTAAATGTGGGGGGTATCCTGAAGATCTAGTCTGTGCTGGTCCACTTTAGTATAGCTTTCATCTCAGTCTTGGAGGGAGAATTCTCTAATTCTTGACTGGTTACCTATTCCTATTCATCTGTTCACTAACTTACTGAAGAACTATTTGTTGAGTCCTCCTCATAAGCATATCACCTTTGAAATCATTAAGATACAGAAGTGAAAAGATTATTCATACACTCATAGCTATTAGTGTCTAATAAAGTGATAAAGTATAACCGTGGTACAAGCTTCTTTTAAATGAGACTCTTCAGTGGATATTCTTTCAAATTTTTGTACCAGGATTCCTCTGTCTATCCTCTGGATATAATACATCATTGGCTCCTAGGAAGCCTGAAGCCAAATTCGTCTGTTCTTAGCTGTTTATTTTAAGTGCATAGTATCATTTTGTGTTTTATCTCCTTTCAGGTTCTATTTCACGGCCCTGGCCTTATTTTTCTTGTTTTAACACCACTTATAATTCACTATGTCACTATACTGTAACATTTTGGTAAGGTTCTACAATCTTATTAAGAGCAACAATGACTATAAAACATAAAGGAATGATGATGTAATAAGCAAGTACAACTTATCATCTCTTCATCCCGTGTCCCCCATATTCCCCTCATTAATCCTCTGTACCAGAAGCCAGTTTCTAAACAGCCATCTCCATCATATCAGAAACTACCCCATAGCATTGGTGGATGCCTAGATAGGCCCTGCATAACCCACTCTTGCTGAGCTACCTCCTGTGGGCTACTTCTCTTCCCTCAGGGTAAGCCCCTACTTTACTGAATGATTTGTAGATTCCCAGGGTCTTTTGCTCTCCCTCACTCCTGTACCTTTGCATCTGCTCTTTCCTTTGTTAAAAAGCTGGTGGCCTCCACACCCTCTCAACTGGCTTGCTCCCAGTCACCAGTGTCGACTTCTCTGGGAAGCCTCCCTGCTGCCCCAGGCTTGGTTGGGTGCCCCTCCTTTGCGTTACCATGGCACCCTCTGCTTACGTCTACCCTGTACTTATCACTGTATTATTAGTGTTAATTTGTCTGTTCTTGTCTGTCCCTAGACTGTGACCTTCTTTAGGGAGGGGATTCTCTTTCATCTGCATGTCCCCAGGGCCTTGCATAGTATCCCATAGAAAGTGTTTAGCGCAGGTTTGCTGGATGACTCAGTGGAGGAGAGAGAGCTTTCCAGGGGCTGCCTACATCCTGGCTCACTTCTTTAAGTGATTCTATTTCCCTGCAGGTTTAAAAATGGCTAGGACTTACTTGCACCTTTTCAATAAATGACTGTGGCTTAACATAGACTCTCACAGACTCTAGGAGACTGGTTAAGGAAAACAAAAGAACACCCCTCCACCCCCAAGTTCAGCCCCTTCATTTTAAGTTTGCTGTTTTCTCAGACTATGATCACATTAACTAGCATGCGTCTAGCACACAACATACTCAATAAATGCCAATTAAATAAGTCCTGGTTAAGTGAATAACTCACTGACTGACTGAATGAATGTAGAATTTTCATCTACATCGTATAACTGGTTTTATAGTAAGTAGAACTGATTGTTTTCTGGTGCTGGGAAACCTTTCCTCTACCACCGACACCATTGTTAATGATTGACACTTTGGGGTTAAGGATTAAGAATAAAGATTGCAGGACCGTAAAATACAGAGTGGCCTCTGTTGATAAAAATTATCTGGTTATTTTGTGTGTGAGTTCAGGGCACAAACAATTGGAGAGACATTGGGGTTGGGGAGCAGGTTTGAGAAATGGGGAGGATGAATCTGAAATAGGACACACACAAGGGCAGTGCCGGTCAACCATGAAGCTAAATTTCACCACCTTTGCCTAAAACACTTTGCTAACTCAGCACATCCTAAATTTCCTTCTCACTGTGCCTGCGTCCTTTCTTCCACATATTTACTAATGGTTTATCATGTGCCCGGTCCTTTGGAGGTGTAAGGGGTAGACCAGAAAACAGTATTAGATACACTAAGTTTTCATGTATTTATAATGAAAGTATATGAAAGTACAAAAGACTCATAATACAATAAGTAATAACAAATTGTGACAAATGCTATCAAAGGAGAATTTTCAGAAGTATAGGAGCACATTAGAAATATCCAGCAGTTTCCCAAAACTTCTTTGGCTCCATGGCTGGCTATTCAAGGTTCTGTATCCACATATAATGGTTTGAATAGGGGATTCCTGAAAAGTTCTTGCGTTTTGTAGAAGATTGGAGCTACATAAACAATTCTTCTAAAGATTGAAAAGGGTTGGCTCTCCTACAGTTTTCTCAAGTTCTGTCTAGATTCAACTATTATTCATTGACCGAGAGTGTCAACATTCTCATGTTATTGATATGCCTGGCTTGAACACAACCAAACATTAGGTCTCAGGAGATACCCCAATACACCATTTTGGTTTTTTTGAGAGACAAGAATAAGAACAGATTGATGTGCAAATATGAATTGAATTTTTGAATTTTCTATTCTATTAAATTACCTGAAGACATGAATAAAAATGAAAATAGTTCTTTGAGCATTGACCAAACTAGCTCAGCACATCAAAATGGAATGGTCACTTCTAGAAGCCTCAACACAATAACACACTTCTGGGAATCTCAAAGCTTGGTTAAATGGCTATTGGTTTAAGGTTTTTCATGAATCAGCTTGGGTGTGTAAAAACTGGTTTATCAAGATTATGAAACTTGTTTTCTTTTTCTTTGTTGAAAACATATTTAGTTTGGTACAAAATGATATGCTCTCTGAATAGAGTAAGCATAAATTTTTGCTTTGGTTACCAAATTATTATCTTATCAACAGCCATTATATATCTTGGCATCAACTATGAGATTAAATACGCTATCACCTAAGTGGGCGCATCAATGTTTGCCATTCTTGTTAGGACTATGTCAGCAACAGCAGAATGAATGTACTGACTTAGTAAGTTAAGTCAACTGCTAATATTAAAAAATGACTGAAATAAGTAGCTTAAAACATGAAGATAACATCACTTACATAACATTGCTTTAGAAGAAACAGCCATTGGGCTAAAATTTTACTTTTCAAAAGATGGGATAGGTGGAGCAGAAATATAATCTAAGGAGCTTGGTCTTGGCATGAGCCACCATGGAAAGGAGAATTCACTCCTTACATACAGCTTATGAACTGTTTCATATGAAGATTTTATAATTCACAACCATTTATAAAGTTGAAAAAGTGCAAGGCAAGTGGTATGAAGAAGTCACAGAATAGTTTGTCTATTGTCTTGGTAGGCAAATATGACACAATAATACACACACCCATGAGGGCTAGTGGATAGCTAAGTGGTACAGCACTTGCCCAGTATGTGTGAGGGTCTGTTTTGGATCTCCAGCACACATACACACACACACACACACACCCACACACACACAAACACAAAACATATCTTTTAATCAATAAAATGATAAATTCTAATTGTGCAGTATGGACAATAAGTATTGATTGAGTTAAAGGGGAGAAAAGGAAAGAAATGATTTTGGTCTGGTTGCTTAGGATTTGAAGAATTTTAAATAGGTAAGTAAGAGTATTTTGAGTAGGAGAACAGTGCTAATAGATGCTTATATATTTGAGAGACTGAAAGTAATTAATCTGAAGTGGAGGTTTAGATTTTTTGGGTGTATTTTTTTTTGAGTAATAGAAAAAAGAAGTGCCAGAAGGAATTGTAGACTGATTTCGGGCTACAAAGATTAATATTCCTTCCCAAATAATAAAAGGCAATGATTTATTTAGAGACCAGCCACTGGGTAAATATTCATCAAACAACCTCAAATCCTGTTTGGAAATGAGGGTTTCCAAAGTAAGAAACAACTAATATATACATGAAAATATAATAGTCCTGATTGTTCATAAAAGCATGTCAATTTTATATGAAATTAATGATATTTATCAAAAGAGTCCTATTTCTTGGGATCTATATTATGTGCTCCACATATTTTATTTTGAATTATTCTTCATAACAATTTGATGAAAACACGTGGTCTTACTTAACTATCAAAACAAGCCTGTGAGAGAGGAGATCTCATCATCCTTATTCAGCAGATGAAGGAACTGAACATCAGAGAAGTTTTGCAACTGCTCAGAATCATAGATCAAGGGCTTGGGGCTGGGCCAAACTGTATTCTAAAGCCCTCACTGGAAACACAATGCTAGTTTCAAAATAGATAGCTCTAATTAACTGTGTAGAACATGTATTGCCCCAAAGCTGGACCATGGCTGGGAACTTCATTGATTCTTCAAAATGATAAAGTTGGCTTGAACCATTTATTCCAAGGCAGCATTGTTTTCATGGTACAAAATCAGGCAAATCAATTTTAGAGGATAAAATAAATAATGATACCTAAAAGAGACCAAATGAAAAGGGAAGGTTTCTTTTTTTCCCCCCAGTTTTAGTGATTTAGATTGGCGGTCTATCATTTGAGAGATCTGGACAATTGTCATAGGAAATGGGAAATGATTCCTCCCTCTTGCCCACACTCTGCTCAGCCTCCCATACTCATTTTACTGGTGAAGAGGACGAGCCACAGTTCTCCCTGTCTTCCCTCTTCTCCCCAAGTGATCAAGAGAGTAAGCTTCACTTCTCCAAATCTCGGTTTTTCTAGTAGGATGGAGATGATAAAATCTCCTTGTGAGCATCGGTGTGAGAATGACATGTAAAAATGTTTGGAAAGTCCTTTGCCCAGTGCCTGGCACAGAATTAATGCTCAATAAAAGGTAATGATTATTAGTCATTTTGGGCAAACTAGCATTGTTCCTGAAAGGAAAGAACCGTTCAGAGGGAACAAAGGAATCAGAGTGAATTTCCTGTTCTCTGCCTTTGAAACTTTTCATCAAAGGCCACACAATGCAGCAGAGTCTCTGAGAACAAGCCCAAGATTGAAACCTCCTTCTCTGATTAATGCAGTCTTTGAGCATGAGCAAATAACGTGAAGAAGGTTAAATTCATGCATGGCTTAACTTGAACCAAAGTGGTCAAAGATTGTCACAGGCTCCGTGAAGCTGAAGAATGCCAGGGTGTTGGTTAACCTCAGAACGTGGCCTGAAACAAAGTCAGAGACAAACCATCTTCAAGAGATTCATTAAGTTTTGACATTGTGATGACACCAGTAGTAGATAAACTTAATAATTACTTAAGGCCTATACCTTTATGTATTTAGCAATGTCCTTTCCATGTGTAGGAAACCATCAGCCTAGTAATAGAACCATTCAGATGATTACAATAGAAGAGGGGCAAGTAGTGAGGGGAGTGTCTCTGCTGCATATAGGTCTGTCATAATATCAGACATGGCTGTTTCACCTCAGAGATCAATAAGCTCATTCCTGTACTTTCTCATGTAGCAGACAAGGAAATCCCAGAAAGGTTACATACTTGTTCCAGTGTACATAACAGACCAAATGTCAAAGCTCTCCTTGGAAACCTGATCTTGAACTTATATTCAGCTACAGTGACTGAGCAGGGACATTCATTAACTTCTTCTATGTAGTGCTTCACACTTCATAAGTTCTTCTACATACACCATCCAATCTGGTTCTCACATTATTTTAGAAACAAAGCATGTCTTGTCCTCCCTCAGAGAACCAAGAAATAACCTCAGGTAGCAAGACAAAGATGGCAGACGCGATGGTTTCAAATGCCATTCATTCGTTGATTCATTCATTAATTCAATAAGTACTGTTGAGCCTCTCTTCTGTAGCAGGAACTTCTTTAGACAATGGGAATGCCATGTAGAATATGACAAAATATTTGCCTTTATAGAGCTCTAATGAGATTATTAGATGAGATAAACAATAAAAAATGAGTTGAAAAAAATTCATACTAATATCAGTTAAAGATAAGTAGTGTCAAAGAAAAATAGAAAAGAGAATGATAAATAAAGGGAAGAGGTTATTTTTGGTTGAGTGGAGATGTTAGGCCTTTCAGGATTGACACATTTGAATGAAGTGAGCAGCAAGCCAGGAGAGCAAGGCAAGACTTTCTAGGGAAGAGAATATCAAGATCAAAGGTGCTTCAGTGATGTGCTGAAGAAATCACAAGATAACCAAGCAGGAGGAGGATGGGGCGAGCATAGGAGAGGCAGGTAAAGCACTGTAACAGGTAGGACTTTGTCATAGTGTCATGACTTTTTCAAAAATCTCACTGAGTTGGAAAAAACAACTGAAACATGAGACCCAGAAGCCCTTGCAAATTTCCTTTCATTACTAATTCATTTCTCTTCCTGTCCTTGGTACAATTCTTCCAAGCCACTACCATTTTCACCATTTAGGGACAGCATTTTCCATATCATGACTACTTAAACGTTTGTGGGTAGCCATCTCATAATCAAGAGGTCATGTGTATTATATTGTGACTTTGAATAGATTTTTTTTTTTTTTGGCACTGGGGATTGAACCAAGGGGTGCTCAAACACTGAGTCACATCCCCAGCCCTTTTTAAAATATTTTATTAGAGGCAGAGTCTCCCTGAATTGCTAAGTGCCTCACTAAGTTGCTGAGACTGGCTTAGAACTCCTGATCCTCCTGTCTCAGCCTCCTGAGCTGCTGGAAGTACAGGTGTGTTACCACTACACCCAGCTTATGTAAATAGATTTAAAGAGAAGAATATGGAGATCCAAATTCAGAAACCCTGAATATCTTCGAAACTAAGTTGATAATTTGAAGAAAAAAGTAGAAGCTATGAAAATAAAGTCATTTATCAATGCTTGAAAGAAATTATTACAGTTATAGCACAAATTTACCTTGATGCATTTGAAATCAGATTTTCTCGGAAAATTTTTGGTGATGTCAACTTGGTTATTTAGCCAATGTGTAGAAACCAGACAGGAATCTGAGAATCAGAGTTATGAATAGGAACATCCATTTATCTAGTAAATTTTTTATTAACCTGTTAAGTATTTCTTCTAAGCCTTGTTTTTCTCTGCATCATTTGTATCACAAATGTTGGAATAGCAAAAGTCCTATCCATCACACACTCCGACAGAAACACATTTATCAAGAAGGAGTCTATTGAGAAATGTCAAAGAAATGTTCAAGTGCCTTTGCAATATAATCAGAAGTTTCCAACCTTGACTTTTTAAGATGCCAGCAAACAGTCTGGATGTAGGACTGAGGAGCAGCTGGTAGACAATGCTCTTTGATATGAAGTAGAACAATTAAAAAATATAACCAAGGAGAAATTTATTTTCCAAACAAATTATCATGTATTAAATGACATGGAACTTGCATTTCAGCCTCAAATTCCTAAATCCAAAGATATCTCTATTACATATTACTCTATAAAAAACAATAAACAGTAACTGATCATTCAAAGTCATGCTTTCAGGGTTTGTAAGTATTTCTGAAAGGAGGCCACCCACCAGCCATCCTATCTCTTAGCCAGCCAGGCCTCTGCCCCTCTTTGCAGCCATTCCAATGGATTGTTTCAGCCCACCACTGCCTCTTCCTAAGTTTGTAACCAGGAACTACAAACCACCCCTGTGCAAGGATATCAGTATTTGTGATTCTTTGTGAAGTGCAAGAGGGACACAGGGACTTGGTCCTTTCTCCACTTTCTTGGCTCCTACTACAATGCCTTCAAAAGCACCTGCTCACTCTATGATTTAGATACACCATGCTAGCAATAGCTGAATGCATTTTTAAAAATAGCCAACCTGTTTTACTGAGGGAAATGTGGATCCAAATTTGTATTTAAACAAAATTAAAAGCATGCTTGTCTTAGTGACCTCTCTGGTCAGTTGCAAATATCTAAATCCTTAAAAGTCAGAGCACTATTAGGTTGGATATTGAGGGCCCTTTTTCACATGTAGAACTTCATACGATTTCCCCTGCCAGGCAGGTGCAAAAGGTATTTTCTGCCATTTTAAATCAGGGAGAACTAAGTCTCAGGGATGACCTCACTTCAACCAAAAGCAAATACTTTTCTTTTGATTTAAACCTGTTTTCCTCCTGCTATGTTAAGTTGAATCAAGCCACTTTGTGGCTGTTTATGAAAGAGGCAAGTAATAACACAAGGAAAAAAGAAGTGCCATCAGCCATCCCATGCCTTAGCAATCCAGGGCTTCTGTCCTGCTCCTTCAGATCTTCCAATGATTGACTCAGCACAGCCAGCCCTGCCTCTTCCTAGATTTGTAACCAGAAACTACATGGATCTCAGCTCCCATGGGGATCTCTCTCTCTCTTCTTCATCTCCACGCACGGATATCAGTTTTGTGATTGCATGTGGAATGCAAGAGGGACAGAGGTGTTTAAAATGAGTAGCAAGGGTCAAGATTTCTTGAGTACTTAGTACATATTGTGCACTCCGCATAAACTTCACTGGGGACCTTATTTTTGGTTTGTGACCACCGTGGTCCTTAAATCACTTAATAGGTTGTGATGACTTTTTAACAATTATATTAAATATAAAAGCATTTTATGTCGATGCATTCCTGAATTTGAATGTATTTGAAAGAATTAAAAAATAAGATTTAGAAGAAAATTTGATAATTCCTAGATTTTTCTCTAAATGCAACTGGGAGTTGTTTTAATTGCTCTGCTCACTGTTTTATTGATTAGTGAATTCATCAACCATCACGACTTACTATTACCATTTTTGGAAGCATGCTAAACTTTTTCTCACATGAATTTTGTGGGTGCAAACTATATAATTCAACCCAGATGCTTGTTATTTTAATGCCATTTGTGGATGGCACACAAAAGAGTCAGTTAAGCCAACGAGTCACCTCGAGTTTGGCTTTCCATTGTTTCCTGTGTTGAATTTCTTCTCGGTTTTTAGCCATTCAAAATAAATCCCAAATCCAAGCAGCTAGGTGAAGACACAAAGGAGAAAAATAGAAAAGATGTCAAAGTAAAGAATGATTGACAGGGATAACCACTTAAGCTGTGAAAGAAGTCCAGGAGAGAATAACATTCTGGACAAATATTTATTGCTGGAGAAGCAGAATATGCTTTCCCCTTCTACTTGGGCCCAGAGGAGTTCCACTTTTCTTGCAGTCAGTTGTGGCCATATACCAGGGATCATTCCAGTGGAGCACTGGCAGAAGTGACATGTGCCACTATGGTCTTTCTCCAACCTAAATAGGGTAATGGAGAAGACATGGCAATCATGGAAGCCAGCCTTGTATGGAAAATGGAAGTGTCTGCTTTAGCCTGGTTCACTAAATGATTCTGTAGGGAGCAGAGGCAGTGCTGGCTTAAAGTCTCTGCCTGAGCCTATTTCAGAAGAACAAAATAAACTTCTGTTTTATCAATTGCTGATTATTGAAAATTTTTTTGTATCTCTAGCTCAATCTGCCCTGTTACAGCTAGTGTATATTTTTTTTACATAAAAATCATTTTTTTTTATGGAAAGAAACATCATAAACTTTCAAAAAAAGACAACTGAGGGACATATTTACAGCTCATATCACAAAGAGCTATCCTTCTTAACATGTAAATTGACAAAATCAAAACCCTTTCAAAATATAGAAAAAGGAAATAAAAATTGCTATTAATAAATAACAAGGTAGTTAACTTCACTCATTAAAAAAGAGAAATGTAAATGAAAACTGTGAATGAAAGACCATTTTCTCTCTCTCCATTGGCAAATATCCAAAGTTAGCTAACATACTCTATTGATAGGACTCAGGAGAGGAAAGCATTTTCTCTTGAATTCTGACAGTGGTGTGTTAAATTCACCCAGAATTATTGTGTTGTGGTCTATTTGATTCCTGGAATTGAGGAGGATTTGTTTGACACACATGGATGTGCCGTTGTTTGGGGCATAAATATTTACAATCACTATGTCTTCCTGTTGTATGTTTCCCTTAAGCAGTATGAAAGGTCCTTCTTTATCCCTTCTAACTTTGGCTTGAAGTCCACTTTATCTGATACAAGGATAGAAACCCCTGCTTTTTTACTGAGTCCGTGTGCAAAGTATGTTTTTTCCCATCCTTTCACCTTTAGTCTGTGGAATTCTTTTTCAATGAGATGAGTCTCTTGAAGGCAGCATATTGTTGGGTCTTTCTTTTTAATCTAATTTGCCAGTCTATGTCTTTTGATTGATGAGTGTAGGCCATTAACATTTAGGGTTATTATTGAGACATGATTTGTATTCCCAGTCATTTTGGCTTATTTTTGTTTTTTAACAACTTGGTTTCTCCTTTGGTTGGCTTTTTCTTTAGGGTAGCTCTTCCCTTTGCTGACCTACATTGTTGTTTTCATTTCCTCCTCATGGAACATTTTTCTGAGAATGTTCTATAGCGCAGGCTTTCTATTTGTAAATTCTTTTAACTTTTGTTTATTATGGAAGGATTTTATTTCATCTTCAAATCTGAAGGTAAGTTTTGCTGGGTATAAGATTCTTGGTTGGCAACCATGTTCTTTCAGAGCTTGAAATATGTTGTTCCAGGCCCTTCTAGCTTTTAGGGTCTGGGCTGAGAAATTTGCTGATATCCATATTGGTTTCCCCCTACATGTAATCTAATGCTTTCTCTTGCAGCCTTTAAAATTATATATTTATTTTGAATATTAGGCATTTTCATTATAATGTGCCTTGATATGGATCTTTTATAATTCTGTTCATTTGGTGTTCTGTAAGACTCTTGTAGTTGAATTTCCATTTTATCCTTCAGGTTTGGGAAATTTTCTGATATTTTTTCATTGAATAGGTTGTTCATTCCTTTGGTTTGTATCTCTGTGCCTTCCTCAATCCTGATAATTCTTAAATTTGGTCTTTTCATGATATCCCATAGTTCTTGGAAGTTCTGTTCATGATTTCTTACCATCTCCTCTGTTTGGTCAACTTTTTTTTTCAAGATTAAATATTTTGTCTTCATTGTCTGAGGGTCTATCTTCCAAGTGATCTAGTCTGTTGGTGATGCTTTCCATTGAGTTTTTTATTTGGTTTATTATTTCCTTCATTTCAAGGATTTCTGTTTTTTTTTTCCAGAATCTCTATCTCTTTGATGAAATGATCTTTTACTTCCTGCAGTTGCTCTTTCAACTATTTATTGTAGTGATCATTCATTGCCTGCATTTGCTCTCTTATCTCATCCTTTGCTTCATGAATCATTTTGATTAAGAATGTTCTGAACTCCTTTTGGGTCATTTCTTCTACCATACTGCCAATGGGTTCTATTAATATAGAATCTTGGTTTGTTTGTAACACTTTCTTCCTTTGTTTTTTCACGTTGTTCACATATATTCCCCGTAGCAGTGCAGATCTGGGGTATTGCAGTTTCCCCCTACAGGCTTATAGTGACCCTGCAGGTTTCTAAAACCTCTTCTTTAAAGGGGAGATCAATATTAGCAGCACCCAATACAGACAATATGCAGCCCTAAACCAAATAGCCCCTATGAAGATGTTACCAATATTGTCATAATAAACAGAGAGGATGAGTTCAATTATTATCGACAGTATAACAAATAGATTTGCAATGAGGTCTACAGTTTCTAATGATGGACAAAGAAGAGGGGGAGGGGTGTAGGATGTAACTTTAATGGGATCAGAAAAGAGTATATGGAAGTACTAGATCATAGGGAGAGTGAAAGCAGAATCAAAGGAAGTTGGTTGTTAACATGAGAAAAGGGAGAAAGAGACTCTAATGAAATAGGTGAACAAAAGGAAAATAGAGTGAGAAAAATAAAGAAATAAAAATGTAAAAATTTTCAAAAAGGAGAAAACAAATCTACACTATAACAATCATATACTATTCAAACCCCCAGTCTTCAGTATCCTGATGTATGAGAGGTATCTGACAATGAGCTTCCTGTCTCTGCAGGAGTCTCAGGATGGGATTGACCCCACCTAAAAAAGGCAGCTTCAGCTTGCAGGATAATCCAAAATGGCTGTACTGGCTTCCAAATGTGTTGGCAAATGGGGAGCACCAGCACAGGGCATGGGTGCTGAGTCCATGTGGGGTGTAGTTGGTCAGGCCAGGAGTCCTGAAGGTGGGGTGCAGTCAGTGGGTCCAGTGTTCCTTCAGGTCCTGGCTGCTATCTCAAGATGGTGGCAGCCACATGTAACCAAACCTCTGGGTACTGTGACAGTGGACTTCCAGGCAACAGCAGGCAGCTGGTGATCCACTGGCGGTCTTCAGGTGGTCTGTAGGCTACCATCAGATGATCAGCAGGTGGACCTTGGGCAGTGGGTGACGGGTAGGTGAAAGGCAGGCAAGGGACAAGCAAACAGGCAAATGGTGGATGATAGGAGGCAGTTAGTGAGTGATCTGCTTTCAAAACGCAGTAAATATGCTGGCAGACTGTGGGTGATCAAAGTAGACAAATGGGGTAAACAGCAGGGGATGGATGAACAGCGAAGATGCCTCACAGAGAAACAGATTTTCCTCTGTTTGAAACCCCAAGGTATAGAGCAACAGGAATGTAGCCTCTCTCTCTAGTCCACCATCTTGGGTCTCTCTAGTATATATTTCTTGTTCATGAAAAATTAAAAGGCACGGGATAGAGATATTAGAAAGTAGAATATGGAAATGTAATTCATAATAAAACAGGAAATATTAAGTGTATTTCAATGTTCTAGTTGTACTTGAAAAAAGAAAGCTGATAGTGAAGACTTCAAATTAAAATGCAATGCAATACAATAAAGTGTAATGATGACGACACATGTTCTAGATCTACTGTTCTCATTCAAGTATCTCATGGATGTAGTCAAATAGTTGTGCTAATATCTTGGATAGTTCAGGTGATTGTCACAAAAGTAATAACATTCTGGAAGGGAAACTCAGAACAACATATTTTTCTAGCTTTAAGAACTGGTTAATCTTGATCTAATGCTTTCTCTTATATGCAGAAGTGAGAGAGAAGTACAGGGAGAAAGAAAAGCAGGGATCTGATCTCATGAGGACAAAGGGAAGATTAGTAGAGTAGAACAAAGAGATTGGGGGTTAGGAAAGGGGAGGAAACTCGGAATGAACTTGACAAAATTATATTATGTATATGTATAAATATAACACAATGCATTCCACCTTTAAGTATATCTATAAAGCACCAGTTAAAATTAAATAAATAAACAAAAAATAAATAAATAAAATGGAAGACAAGTAGAAGTAGATAGAGGAAGGGGAATTGGGGGAGGTAGAAAGGAAACAGGAGGCACTGGAGATTGTAATAGAGCACATTAAATTCCATGCATGTATGATTATGTCAAAATGAACCCAACTATTACAGATAACTATAATGTACTAATAAAAGCATTTTTAAAAAAGAATCAGTTGATTTTCAATTTGATGATTCTCTAATTATAGTCCATTAAGAAGGATTCTATTTTGTTATACTGCCCCTCCACTCCAGAGTAACAGACTAACTTTTCTTCCAGTGAGGATATTCTTCTGGAAGTCTTCATATTCCTTTAAAAAATATCTTGTTCAAAGATAGGGATGCCCTATCTTTTACCATTCCTATTCAACATAGTCCTCAAAACCTTAACCAGAGTAATCAGAGCAGAGAAAGAAAGGGATGCCAATAGGAAAAGAAGAGCTCAAATTATCCCTATTTGCCAACAACATGATTCTATATTTGTAAGACCCAAAAAACTCTACTACAAAGATCCTAGAACTCATAAATGAATTCAGCAAAGTAGCAGGGTTTAAAATCAATACCACTAAATCAATACCACTTGCATCTCTATTCACCAAGGATATATCAGCAGTCAGAGAAATAAGGAAAGCTATCCCCTTTATAATAGCCTCAAAATAAAAAATAAAATATTTGGGAATTAACCTAACAAAAGAGGTGAAAGACCTCAATATTGAAAACTGCAGAACACCAAAGAAAGAAATTGAAGAAGATCTCAGAAAATGGAAAGGTCTCCCATGTTCCTGGATGAGCAGAATCAATATTATCAAAATGTCCACATGACCAAAAGTGATAGACAGTTTTAATGCAATTCCTATAAAGATCCCAATGACATTCATCCCAGAAATAGAAAAAGCAATCATGAAATTCATTTGGAAAAATAAGAGACCCAGAATAGCCAAAGCAATCCTTACCTCAAAAAGTGAGCAGGAGGCATCACAATACCAGACCTTAAATTATATACAGAGTTATAGTAACAAAAACAACATGGTATTGGCACTAAAACAGACATGAAAACAATGGAACAGAACAGAAGACACAGAGACATACCCAAATAAATACAGTTATCTCATCCGAGACAAAGGCACCATAAATGTACATTGGAGAAAAGGTAGTCTTTTTAACAAATGGTGCTGGGAAAACTGGAAATCTATATAAAATAGAATAAAATTGAACCCTATTTCTAACCCGGCATAAAACTCAGCTCTAAGAGAATTAAAGACCTAGGCATTAGACCAGAGACCCTTCACTTACTAGAAGAAAAAGTAGGCCCAACTTGGGAATGGTATTCCTCAACAAGACTCCTAAAGTACAGGAAGTAAATGGAATGGTATCAAACTGAAAAGCTTTTTCACAGCAAAGGAAATAATCAAGAACATGTACAGAGAGCCTACAGATTGGTTGAAAATCTTCTCCACCAGTACCTCAGATAAGGCATTAATTTCCAGGACATACAAAGAACTCAAAAAACTTAACACCAGAAAAATAAATAACCCAATCAATAAATGGGCAAAGGAACTGAACAAACACTTTAGAGAAGAAGAAATACAAATGATCAAAAAATATATGAGAAAATGTGCAACCTCTATAGCAATTAGAGAAATGCAAATTAAAACTACACTGAGATTCCATCTCACTCCAGTCAGAATGGAAGTTAAAAAAAATGCATGCAACAATAAATACTGTCTATTGAACTAGACAAAGGGAAATGAAGGGAAGGGAAAGGGGAGGGGAATAGGAAAGACAGTAGAACTAATTGGTCATAACTTTCCTAGCCTTTTATTTGTATGTATGACCAGGGTAAATCCACATCATGTATGACCACAAGAGTGGGAACCTAAATGGAATAAGTTATACTTTACGTATGTGTAGTCTGCCAAAATACATTCTACTGTCATGTACAACTAAAAATAAAACATAAAAATATTTTTTAAAATATCTTGTTCAGGGTTTGATACTACAAACTGGTATTGTTTACATATATGTATTCAAGCATCATCATTTTGTATACTCTTTGAGATAATTCTCTCCATTTTGTATTGAGTTCTTAGATATATTTGTATTTAATTATCACTAATTTTTTAGTTTTACAAGCATGGCTTCTCTACTTGACACATATAAATGACTTACACTGAATTAGCACCTAGAAAATTCAGTCTTATCCATGCATACAAATGTAAACCCATTCTTAAGAATGTCACTCTAATATTAGCCAGATTTCTGAAGCATATTTCATATCGCATCACTCCTTGTGTGCTTAAAAACTGATGGAGTAAAGAAGTGTGGCTTCTTTGATTATGTATCAAAACAAGTTATAAGTTAAAATTAAAAAGTTCAAAATATGGACTTTCTCCTGGGAATTATTACAATATCAGTCAAAGAAAACATGTTTGGACATTTCTAAACATAGAATTAAAAACACCCCCTAATTCACTGGAGGAAAGAGAAATCCCAACATAGTAGAATAGGTACCAAAACATAAGCATCAACTACTTGGCGACTGAAGCCATGGAAGCAGTTGATAGGAAATATACACACTGGACTTTGGTCCTGCCACTCAGACACAGTAAATCACCTACCTTCGTAGCAGAACTGATTCCCTCTGGAGGTGTCTTCCCTAATCATCTCTGCCTCTGTGAACACACAGAGGTTAGAAAAACACACATATACACGTGGAGAAAAAGAATAAAATTTTTTAAAGTTCATGCACACATCTACATCAACTTCAGAAGAAGTTACTCTCTTGTTCTCCAATCAGTTCAAGGGACCACAAAGCAAAATAAAGAGTGGAAATGTTGACTTTTCTATCCAGGAAATCAATCAAAATTGGATGATAGAATAAAAATCAAAATCACATGGTGAAAGTCAGGAAGCTGTAGTGAAGAATTTAAAAATAATAATGACATGGGTAAAACAAGAGTACCTGAAAGAAAATACCAACACGACACTTCAGGGAGTACAGGAATAATGGTGACTCAGAGGCAGGTCTCAATGTGATTGACCTTTTCTTCTCTCTGTTTCAGTAACCAATCTTGATTAAGCACAATCAGATTCCAAAAATGGGATACAGGAGGAACTGCATTCACATAGCCATTTTAGCTTTAGCTGTATTGAAACCATTGACACATTGATAATAGAGATTAAAAGGATCTTAGATACAAATCTAACCTGTTCATGATTAAGGATAAATAATATGAAGCCCAAACAAGGAAACTGACTTGCCCAACATCACCATAACCAGTCTGGCAGAACTGACAGAAAATTCACCCTTAGTCCCGTGGTCTTTATTCCATATCTCATCTGTATCTCTTGAGTCCATCTCTAATAGTTGATTAAAGATTTTATGAATATTCATAGCTATCATATTGCTCTTGATACCATCATTTCAATGGAAATAACGAAGAAAAATGGTATCTCTGAGTTTTTCAGATGTATCATATAATCTGACAGACATATAACAACTCTAACTTGTTATCTAATCTTACAATGACCCCATCTTGCATATGGAAAAACCATGGCTCAGGAGATTAAATAATTTATGCAATGCCAGAGGTTAGAGCTGACCTTTATATATAAGTTTATCCAGATTCAAGAAAGCATCTTTTTTGCATCATACTGCTTCTTTTAATACTGTTTTTGAGGCGTATCAAGTAATTCAAAGTGGAGCCTACAATTGAAAACTTGGGTAATCCTTCAAGAGTTTGCTGGGTAGCCATCCAAAGCATTATCAAAAATTGATTTTTCTGATGAAGATGGCTGGAGATTCCATGTCTAAAATGGCCATCCCAATAAGAAACATTATCAGCTTCATACCCAAAGAAGAGATTAATTAATTTTATTTTTTAAAATGATGATAAAACAGTAGTCACTGAGAGAGAGGTTAGTGAAAATTTTATGATCTGATAAAAATCTCCTCAGGCTGGTGATTGTACTATCTTAACTGACATGAATTGTGTCAGTTTTGCAGATGGTGTTTAAAAAAATAACCCTATGTCTACATGAGATCAAAACATCAAGACTGAATTTAACCCAGATGCTTGGCACTGCATAGACACAACCTATGTCATATCTTCCATCTTCTGTTGGGAGGCAGCAGAGGAAGGGCGTGACTAGCCACAGTCATGAAAGGACTAATATTTCCAGCTTGTATTAATGCTGTAGGTTTTTCCCCTCCCTCTGCTGTTTAAATTCCTAAAATGCATCAGACCTCATGAGTTTCAGGCAGACATACTCGTTTAGGAGTTGAAGGAAGATTTGCACATTTCCTCTCTGACATGTGGACAAGCAGACGCTCCATCACGGAGCTTCGACTTCTCCCTGGCTTTCTTTGTCTTCATTCACACATGAGTCCTTGCCAAATTCCCACTGAAAATGCCACTGCAGAGTCTGAGAAGTTTTTGGAATGACTCTCATGGCTTTCAATCTCCTCGACAGAAAGAGAAAACTTAGACAGTCTAACTTAGAAAAAAAAAAAGAGAGAGTGAAGGCAGGGATCACCGACAGAATAGGCATCATGAGAGCACTTAGAGATCATGGGTTAAGTGTAACCGAATCAGAAACACACCGATTTGGCAGTCATTTCATTCGCAAAACATTAGAGTGGTTGTAGGTGATGCCAAGTTAAACAGGATGGTGGACTCGACACAATACATGTTTGCAACACTCATGGGTCGTCGGTTCAAGGCCACCCACTTCCAGGTGGCGGGAAGCGGGGGCAGCTGCCCCATCTCTGGAGAGTCAGAGGGACTTCCTGCTCACATGGCCAGATGTCCTAGGCCATGAAAGAGAGAAAGAGGGTGTACTTGCCCTTGATGTTCCATAATCCATGAGGGAAGCAGCATTTACCCCATATTGGAGTGCTGAGATGTCTCTCCCACGGTCTCTGATTCATTTGTGATTTGTGTGTAGGGGGGTAAGTCAAGGAAGAGGTGGACAGTAAATGTACATGGTTCCCTTGATGGGGTATCAAATAACTATGGCCATGGTGGGAGGATATTAGAAGAACCCAGACATTTGACACGTATGATTTCTTTATTCATTACTCAGATATTTTTCTTCGCCAGTTTCCAAGCACCTTTCAGTCTATCACTTTATGTAGGGTACTGCCTGATGCCAGGAGCAGACATCACCAGCTGTGACCTGAGGACCTTCTGACTCACGGTGCTTTTATGATTCTGGTGCCTATGCTACAGAATGCAAGGCAGACCCAGGGGTGCAGACAGAAATAACCATTTCACAGAGAAAGCATTATTCAAATGTCTCCCAGTCTCAAAAGGATTACATTTATGGAATGTGATCTTTTAAAGTGTGACTTTAATTTTGAATTAAAATTATGATTATAATGTAAAAAGAACAGCAAATGTACTAATAGTTAATACTAGTTAGTTAATTCTAATTGAGTAAGTAATGCTAATAGCTAAATACTCTGTTCTGGGCATGCTTCTAGGTGTTCCACGTGTATTAGCTTGTGTAATCTTCACAAAAGCACATACCATTTTAGAGGTGAGAAAACTGAAACACAGACAGTTAGTGAGCTGTCAGAGATTATTCACCTGCAGAGTAACAAAGCGGATTTCAAACTCAGGCAATCCGGATTTAGAGCTTGTAGTATTTTCCATTTCTAATCTACTGTTCAGTACTGAGTTAGATACAGATAAAAAGGAATGTGTACGAAACAATAAGTACAATTTTTAAATTTTGCACAATGAGCAGGAGTTATATTTAAAGGTTGAACCATCTTCTTCAAGTTAATCACCTTTGGAAGAAATACACTTAGAATAATGAAGTACCACTCATTAAACCATGTGTCACTACCCCTAGTATTGCCTCTACAGCTGGTTTATAAATCATATGAAAAAATGAGCACCTAGAGTTTAGAGTCTCACTTTATTTATCACTAGAAAGGTAATGCCCTTCTAAGCACTAAATGATTCATAAATCCAGGCTGATCATTTCCCAAGCCCAAGTCTATGTTCAAAATTCAAAGATTTGCCATCAATCATATGAATATTCCACGGGACCATAGGTTTCTAGGACAGGTACCCTGACATTTTTGCTTGGTGGCGGCTCCTGGCAATGTAGGTTCTTTGTAGCAGGGTGGCCATTTGAAAGGTGAAGACTCTCACTTGGAAGGCTAAGTTTAGGTTTGTTCATGAGATCATTCCTTCCTATAGCTTTTGAATCAAATATCATCCGTAGGTATTCTCCAGGACTTTACACTCTCAATGGACAGGACATTTTTAGACTTGAAAAAAAGCAACCAGGGAATAATACACAGAGGATGAAATTCAAGGGCCAATACACACAGTACAGGCAAAAGTTGCCATGGGAAATCCAGGTGGTGAGAGAATGTAGGAAAGAAGCAAGCAATCCATCAGAGAGGCTTCAGGGAAGAGGTGGCTCTTGACCTGAGCTTTAAATGAAGGAGAGAACTTGGACATCATTGTAATCATTGTGCTAAGAACGATTAACATGGTGAATGGATGATAAATATTTGATGAGCAACTCTTAATTCCTGGCACTCCCATGTTTGCAGAAACATTAAGAGACAAGGATGCTTGTTAACTTCCATCCCTCATCAGCCTGAAACCTATGATACATCTCTCTCATTGTAGTAAGAAACACAGAATAAAAAGCCAAGT
This sequence comes from Glaucomys volans, assembly GCA_020662805.1. NCBI lineage: Eukaryota > Metazoa > Chordata > Mammalia > Rodentia > Sciuridae > Glaucomys > Glaucomys volans. The sequence goes on from JAJEJO010001064.1 coordinate 655,961, forward strand.
AAGCAGAAGAAGGAAGAAAAACAACATTTTTAGGAAGTGATTATGGAAACTGGTATGTACATGCAATTTAGAATGTGAGCTATGAAAAGGAGACAGAGACTTATAAGTGTTTTTTAAAGTGCTGGAAATGTTTGCTAGAGTTACTACTTTTAAAGGTGTTGTGGATACCAAAGACAATTCTTTAAATGCCAAAATACTAGAAACAGCTAAATATGCAGGGATGAGAACAATTGCTTCCCTCCAGAGACAGACCTCATTTTACCATGTTCTACAAGATTCAAGTTAATTTGTAGTAACAGCAATGTAATTGTGTTAACTATTAATCTCCCACTTGTTCCCAATATCCAAATTCAGAGAAATCTTTTACAATAATGTAGTCATGCACCAATAGTTCCAATGGCAACAACCAAAATGCTCACTCTATTGCATAAACATCCTTATAATTCAGTTGGGTTAACAGTCTGAAGATGAATTGACTCAGTTTTGAGGATCTTTCTCTTCATTTCTTCAGGTGTGTCTTTACATTAGATATGGCTATAAAATAAAAATTAAACTATTTTGATCATAAAGTCTCTATCATTATTTCTTCCCATTATTTCTTTTCTTCCTTCTTTTCTCTTTCTCTCCCTTCTTTCTCTCTCCCTTCTTTTCTGTCAGGACACCTTCAAGTCATACATGATAGAAGCAAATTAATTAGGACATAGGCTATAACTAATCCAGTAGAACTAAAACAAGATTCATCTTAATACAGTGTTCCTGGTTGAGTCATGTTATGGTTTGGATGTGAGATGTCCCACAAAACCTCATGTGTGAGACAATGCAAAAGATTTAGAGGAGAAATGGTTGGGTTATGAGAGCCTTAACCCAGTCAGTGAATTAATCCCCTAATGAGGATTAATGAGTGGTAACTGAAGGCAGGTTGCGTGTGGCTGAAGGAGGTAGGCATTGGGAGCTTATCTTTGGGACATGTATTTTGTATCTGGAGAGTGGAGTCTCTCCGCTTTCTGATCATCATGTGAGCCACTTCCTTCCGCCATACTCTTCTACCATGATGTTCTGCCTCTCCTTGAGACTGAAGGAATGAAGCCAGCTGCCTATGGACTGAGATCTCTGAAACCATGAGCCCCCAAGTAAACTTTTCTTCTTTAAAATTGTTTTTGACAGGTCTTTTAGATGCAGAAGTGAAAAAGTTGACTAAAACAGGCTGTATTGAAAGTGACCTCAGGATTCATAAATAGCCATTCAACATAAGGAGTCGCCATGAGGTGATTACAAGAGAGGACTGATTAAATAAACACTGTGTCAGTAAGTCATCTTTTGTAGTACTGACAATGCACAGTGGTCAGGTGTAAATCACTCCAAGAAAGGGAGAATTTTAAGGAATTAGACTTTGGCTATAACCTGTAAGTAATACTGTTCTTTAAGTTCCTACTCTGAATAGCATTAGTAGGAGGCTATGCAGTCCGCAGATGTGTCCTTCAAGTTGTGTGTAATGCAACTTGAATGAGCAAGGTGCAAAACTATCCCCAGCATGAGGCTGGTTCATACACAACTGTTCAGATACTAACTAGACTGATCATAGGACCAGGGTGTGTGTGGGTACATTTGTAATAGGAGATGGGATCTAACCATGAGTGAAAAAGATTTCTATTAGCATTTTTCCAGGAATGTATTAATTTTTTCCTTCTAATTCCATTGGTGGTGCCAACAGCCTTTCTCTAACCTCCACAGAAGGTAGTCTAGTGCATGAGTTTTTATGTTTGGAAGGAGTCACATGCAGATATACATCAATGCAAACACTGAACTGGAGCCATTGTTATGGAAAACTATAGATGATGTCAGTTAAAAACTGTCTTGCCAGGATTAAGAGATCTAGGAAAGGGTCACCCTTGCATGGACACAATAAGGATGTAGGAGAAAAAGAAGCAATGTGTGTCAACAAATGTTTATTGAGCACTGATTTTGCTTAAGGGAGCTGAGCCAATAATGTTGTCAAAGCATATACCTTTTTTAGTCTTTAAGGGAGATTAAAAAAAAAAAACCTTGCAGGTTTGAAGACAAATACTTGGGTGATCCTTTTCTATCCCCCCTTAGTTTAGTCATTTTAAAAGCACCAAAAGTTGATCATTGTCCCTCACTGGTTTATCCTAGGCAGCTTTTACTGTCTTCTAGCACAGAAGTCACAGGTGTGGAATTGATTGACCAGCTGGATGTGCTCAACACCAGAGTGGTGACCTTATGCTGTCATCTAGGAGGTTTACCTGAAACCATTTCAAACCACTGTCAATTCTCTGTCAACCTTTGAAGTCTGGACTAAAAACCAGCCAGTTGAGGGCATTTTCTGGAAAACATGGAACATGAATCCGAGTGGGGGTGGATGCACCCATTGATGGTGAACTCAGATCCTTTTTCATAGGAAAGGAACCCTCTGGATAACTTTGGAAACTGGTGGGCCTTGGAGCAGGGCTGCCCCAACAAACTAATCTGACATGGTGTAGTCACCATGACTGACTGGGAATTTCAAAGAGGAAAAAATGCTAAGAGTCATATATACAACCTGCCATTTCCCTGCCTCCTGTTCCCATAGCACTTGTTTAAGAAAATTGAAGTAATTAGCCCAATGAAAATATTCCATGATTAAAATTTGAGAATAAGATTGAGGATATTAGGGTGGACAATCCAGTGACTTCTGACTAAAGACTACATAAGTACCCAAGTTAAATCAGAATCACACAGCACCTACATGCTATGCATAATACACTGAGCATTTTGTATACATCTATAAGATCGCTAACAGGCAATAGGTGGAGATTATACATATGTGTGAATTATATCTAAACAACCTTGCACCATATCTCACTTTGTGGTTTACTTTTTTCTTAACTGTTGTTGTGGTCTCAGAGAGCTGTCAATAAAGAACATCATTTTAGAGTACATCTGACCAACATTGCTTCAATTTTTTGGAGCTCTGAGGGAGTTGAATAGACCCACTACTGACACTATGACTACACTTTGACTATGACTGTATTTTGTTATTTGGCTACTCAACAAATACTTGTTTAGTAAAACAAATCAGACAGAAACACACATTATGGGAGCTTGGAGGAAACACAAATGCTAAAGTTGTTAGAGGAAAGTAAATAATTTCAATTTGAACTTACACGTGTTCCTTAAGGTTGTGATGACATCAATCTGAGCCTTCTAGAAAAGGTAGCATTTGGACATGCAAGGATCATCAACAACAACAAGTATTATTCCAGAGCCCCTATGCCAGTCAAGGGTGCAGAGTCTGAGTTGTGAGTAGGCAAGGACAAGGAACTAATTAGTGAATGAGAAATAACACAGGATGATGAGGGAAAGGTTTTAGTCTAGAGGGATGCTAAAGTGATTGAATTTTAGTGTATAGGAATAAGGAGTCAATGAAGATTTCTAAGCAGATAAGGAACAAGATCAAGGTCATAATTAAGAAAAATTTAGATGGAAGCAAAGTATGCTATTGACCAGAGAAGGAAAGTACATCATAATTTCTTCTGGTCATTTAAAATCAGTATGATTTTCATACATACATAGTATTAAAACACCACATTGCCTTTATCATATTTTCATATGTGTTGCTAAAAAATTAACAAAAATGATCAGTGCATGCATGCTTACACATATGTGCTCAAAATGAATAATTATTATTTGAATGCTGCTGTCACACACAAACGCATGCATACACACACGCCTGCTGGCCACCATTAAACGCAAACTAATGCTATTTAATGCAGGAATGTCTACTTTGTACCAGGTACCTTTCTAGAAGCAGGACAAAGAAGATTAAATTCATGCTGTATCAGGAGAAACACCAGCAAATGCAGTACTCTGTAAAGAAAGCAATTGCTGTGGCGTGACGAAAGTACAAGGAAAACTCTTCGAAGATGAACAACAAGTATTTCTTTGGGGGCAAAAAGGCAGGAACTTTGTAGTAATCAGGTGTCCAAAAGGCTAACTCCTAATCTGAAACTGATGAAGGGATATGTCCTGGAGAGTCCTATGGGTGAATGTGACCCACAGATGGGAATTAACTGAAATAAATGAGCAAGGCTGAGAAGATGTGTGTTTTCTCTTAGTTCTATTCCATTGTTGGCTAATATTGAATGTGTTTACATTATGCTAGTGATCTATTGCAAACTGATGCCTGGGTGTTTTCCTAACAGTAACAGTGGGGAGCAGGTAAAATATGGAGCAGGTGACTCTAAGAGGCAGCAGAGGGTCTGGGAACTAAACTGAGCTGCTGTAGGAGGCATGGCTGAAAGGCATGTGTGGGATTCTAAAGCTACTGACTGGAATAAAGATGCAATGTAGCTGAAATAGTGAAACTTCCATAAATTCTACTTTCTACTCTAAGCAATTGAACAATATATTATCTAAACCTCATTTTCTGATTTCTTTCCATTTTGTTCCTTTCGTGGAATATAAAAGTTACATAAAGGCAATTGAAAGAAAAAAGTTAGGAGTCATGGAAAACAAAGATGAGGACAAGATATAAGAATATCTTCTAGAATCTAAGGCACATGGAGATTACAGAAAACCAGTTCTCATAAGAAAGCTCTTCCAGGAATTTGCATTGAGAGCAGCTGGGTTTAGAGTCTCCAAAACAACACAGCAGGTACACTCTGTCCTAGAAGCAAGAAGATAGGGGCCATTGAGGGCTCTTTTGAAATTAATAAAGGAAGTTAGCTAACAATTCCATTCTGCTATTAGTTACTAAGCGAGTAGAAGACTCCTTAATTCATTGCCAGGTGTGACAGCCTCAAAAGTAGAGAAATATTGGCACAGCCTGTAACCCCAGAGGTTCAGGAGACAGAAGCAGGAAGATTGCAAGTTCAAGGCCAGTGTCAGGAACTTAGCGAAGTCCTAGGTAACTTAGTGAGATCCTGTCTCAAAATAAAAAATTAAAAAATTTGGGGGTGCCACTGGGTTCAATCCTTAGTATAAAAAAAATCCAGTGAGGTGATTCCCCTAATTTTGAATTAGCACCAATAATATGTTTAGTTTTTTTAGCCTCACTAATGTTGGCTGGGTCTTGGAATTTTCCTCAGTAGAACAGTTTTGTCATGCTTGCTTTTATTACAGAGCTCTCCAAATCATATCTACAACAGACAGACGAGATTTGTGGATTGGTACATTGGAGCAAAAATCCGCAAATCATGGAAGAGAGTCTCTTTTGAATTAGTGTCACGGAATAGTCTTGCATGATTCAGGAAGGATCTTGTCAGTATATACTCAGGCTTAGCTAATACTTTTAAAGACCATATAAGAAATTACCTTTTAACAATGTTGTCAAAATTGCTTTTGTCATCATTGGGATTTTATTTGTAAATTTCAATTCCTTTTCCTGAAGATATTAGGTTTTCTCAAATACCTTTCTTTTTAAATTAAGGGTTGTTATACAATAGGAAATGTACAAAGGATCTGTATTGTTATAAAATTCCATATAAGAATAAGATTATTATCCTTTTAATCTCAAAACTCGTTTTGCAAATATAAGTATTTGACAAATTTAGCCAATGAGCATTAACCTTCTAAGTTAGCTCTTAACTCTCTCTTGCTATCTATCCCTTGCTTTTAAAGACATAATCCACACATGCTATATTTTAAAGTGCTCATATATATTATTAATTTGAAAAGTGCTGTTATCTTGAATACACTTTTACTCTGGAACATGAAGAAAATGAAGAACAGAATTCTAAAAAGTAATCCTTACATTATAGGCACTAGTGTGAGAATGCCCTACCCCAGCTTTTAGAATTAATACTCATTACAGTTCCTCAAGCAAGGAAAAAACAAAAACAAAAACAAAAAACCCTTGGTGAGAAGATAGCCCAGAGAGAAGAAAAAAACTCAAATCTTTGTAGAGTTCATTTCACCTTATAATTCTATATTCAGTTTGCCTGGCATACATTTCAAGGTATAAAACTCTAAGGGGAATTGCTGATTTTTTTTTTTTTTTTTTTTACAGGAAAGAGATTGGGCAGCAATTTACTTTTACTGTTGTATTTTTAAAGGTGGCTACCATGGAAAATAATAGCCCTTGGAATGCAATGATTTCATCAGAGCTGTTGAATTCAGTGGAAGAATAAAAAAAGCAAAAAGAAAAGAAGAAAGGACAGGAGACAAGACAGGGAAGCGAGGAGAGGGGATTGGAAAGGAGAAGAAAAATGGAAAGGAAAGAGAAGGAGAAGAGTAGGGGAGGGGAGAATAGGGAAGGAAAGGGGAAGGGAAGAGAAGTATAAGAGTACATTGTTTTTGTAATGAAGAAAAGGAAGGGAAAGGGGGGAAAGGAAGGGAAGGAACCTAGGGGCTAAAGAAGGATCCTAGTTCTGCTCCATGGAGTGAAGTCAACCATTCTTGCAGCAGAGATCCCTCCAGTGCCCCACTTCCTGCTCACCCCAAGGTGCTGCTGGGGAGATGATCTGAGAACACACAACTGGCTTGGGAACTATGTTTCTACTTTTCTTAAGAAATTTGCAGTCTCTTTCAGCTGAGTAGATGAAGAGCATTGACATTCCTGTCTCCAGAGAAATCCAGCTGGACAAATCTCTCCCTGGACAAGCTCAGCTCAGCAAATTCTGTGAAATCAGGAGCCCCAAGCCACAGGGCTACAGGAGAAGACCTGGTAGATTATTTAACAGTGTTGATAACAGGTAGATAACCAGCTATGGACTTTAGGAAGAGTAGTGTGTATCTGGTCAGAATCTTCTGGAATGACATTGGAAAAGCAACTTACTACTTGCCCCCTTCATTGCTTCCTTCATTGATACCTGCCAACCTGCTTTTCCTAAACTCATGAGGCACTGGCCCTGACCAGGCCAACCCAGGTCAGTTCATTCTAATTGGAACTGTCCTAATCTTTGTCTGCTGTGATCTGAGCCGGATGAGTGACCACAAAGACTTGGCTTGAAACCCCTAGTGACAGGATTCTTCCAAGAAGTGCTCTGGAACCTGGAACCTGGAACCTGTGGAGAGTTAATAGATGACTTATCAATTGAGGCTGTGTGTTCGAGGTATTTTGGAAGCAGGTGTTGGGTTAATCAATGGCAAACAAGTAGCACCCTTCCCAGCTCCACAGCTTCCCAGCTTCCCAGCTTCCAGGAGCACCCTCAGAACCTTCCTGTGGGGTACCATTTTCTCAGAAGGATTTAGGGGATAGAGTATTTTTAAGACTGATTTTTAAAAATTCTCATAAAACATCAAGATTTTTGAGAAATATTAACTGAAGAGCTGTTTGCCTATTGACATTTCTTTTTCTATACCTACCCATGAAAATATTTGAGAAATTCCATACATCTTGTGAAAATCATGTGACAGAATGTTTTACCGTGGTGTCAGTATTTTGGGTTTCTAGTACATTTACCACAGTCACCTGGAGCTATCAGACTGTGGATCTGGTTGGTGTGGTTGAGGAGCTGGATTTTAAATTTTAGTTTTAAATAATTTAAACCTAGCCATGTGTGGCTCGTGGCTCCTGGGTTGGGCAGTGTGATCTAGAATATGATACATCTTGGTCAAAGGATGTTGGGTGCACATGAACTCTTCCAGACATCCCTAAGCTTCACAGTGATTTATGGAGCTGGGAAGAGGGCTTTTGAGTTGTCATGAGTGTGAAAATTCAAACTTTTGGGCATGCATTTATTTTTTCATCTAATATCGGCCCGAGTCATCTTTTGCTTTCTTTTCAAATTGGAGATCCCAACACGGGCATTAGTTTTTCACTTTTCCAGATAGTCTGATCCACAGAAAGGAAATACAGGAACATTCAAACTTTGCCACACAAATTCTGAGCCAGGGACAACCTGTATCTACCTTTCCTTTTACTACAAAGGACTCCACCGAGACAAATGAGGCTCTGTGGCTGGGCTCAAATACATTCTCTACATACCTTGTCCATTCATCAAATATGGCTGTTTAGACATTTATTGAGGCACTCTTCTGTCCCTGAGGCTTAGTGCCACTTGGCACCCCACTTTTTCCTGCTAGAGCCTAGGATCACACTGCTTCTGTTGGTTGGCAACAGATTAAACTGTTACATGCAATCAAATGAAAGGAAAACTTGAAGACTTTGGAGAACTTTTCCCAGTAAAGAAGACAGCACTGCTGTTCCATTTATAAGGGGAAAAAAAGTGAGCAGGGGCAGTGTGACACTTTAGTTCCAAGACCTGTAAATGCGGAAGGTGTGAGGAAGAAGACTTGCAAGGAGAATATTCCCCTCTACCTACCCCCCGCATCATCTCAGGCTGTGGTCAAACAGCTTAGAAGCTTCACAACCGTTCTTTCTCTTGTTGGCTGATCTGGTTCCAGGACATTGCAAAAGATTTATTTACAATCGCCCAAAGAGCCAGAATAGCCTCACCTTCATCTAGGAAATAATAGCTGTTTTGTGCTATTTCGTTCAACAACAGTGATTCATTATGTAGCACTAGGCCTTCCCTGATACTTGTAACTGTCAGGCAGATTTCCTATGGCTTGTTCTCACACAATAGACCTATTTTGTCAAATTAAACCTAGAGATGTATAATTATCTGCATGTGTAGATAGGAGTGTACTGACTTAGACATATGTATGGACGCAAATGTATTTATTAGTACAATGATATCATCCTAAAATTTTTCTTGTAGCTGTTACAGGAGTCTGCATGGGAGGATTCATCCTCTTGGTCATCTACAGGTGACTGATAGTCAGGGCTTGAAGGGAGCAAGGCTTTTATTGAAATGTATACAATTACTGCAGATTAGGGTACAGAGGTGAGGTTTGCAGCACTAGTGCCAAGGAAAAAAAAGATATCTGGGATTTCCAATCTCTGATCAACTAAGGAAATTATTTTGCATGCAATCTTTATTGTGAATATGTTAATAAAATAGAGGGTCATCATATCCAGCTGTGAGAATTTGATTCATGCTCTCTCTCTCTCTCTCTTTTTTCACCCTTTGAACCCAAACATGCATCCTGTGAAATGGAAAGGAGAAATATCAGCCTTCTAGCATACATTCAGGATTCCACTGGTTTTCCTGAACTAATTACATGGGTAAGTCTTAGATTTGGTGTTTTGGTCATTTTATTATGAAATAAAATTCATTTAACCCACAAAGGATAAAGTACTCCACATTTTTGATTTCTCAATCTTCATTTTATAACAAGAAAAGCTACTGACTTCCTAACTGTCATATATCAAGAGATTTCTTTCACAGTTCAAGATGAGAAAATAATTTTTGAAGCAAAACAAACTATCTGTTTTTAAGGATAAGCTTATCAAAAACTTCCAAATTACTGTTAAATCACTTGCTTTTTTCTGATTTGATCTAAAGTTTATCTGGCCCTCAAGACTAATAACCAAGTTTCTAATGACTTACAGATTCTCAGTGCTTAAAAACCCTTAAACCTATTAAGCAAATGTGGAATTTAGCTTGTAAAGATATTTTCTGGCCTAAATAATATTGCCTTACTGGTTGAACATTGTGGTTTGTCCAAAAGAATGATCTAAATGGGCCCAGGTCTAAATTAAAAGTCAGAACTACTATAGATGCAACAAAAATGTGTATTCAGGTAATTTTTTGGTGAACTGGAAATGCAATACTAGTGTAGACTTATGTTTTCAAAAATTTAACTTTAATTATAAAAATGATCTTCCTCTATTTTGTCTAATAGCTAGGCAGCTATCAGTAAGAAAGGCATATGGAATTTTCAAGATCTTTGTATTTTGGCATGTATTCACTCATTTGTTTATTTTTTCAAGCTGATGGACTAGGGCAACTGTAGTTACTCAGAAGCACATACGTTAAAAGAGAAAAGGTCTCAAGATTCAGCTTGATTGCAAACTTAATGAGTCAACAGCACAATGAACAGCCAGAAGAATTAATGCAATCGCCGGTTGCATCAATGACAATGTTTCCATGAAAATTGCATCAAATTCCCAAGTCTGGTCTGGAATATTGAGCTCATTTCTGGGTGGCACGTTTTCAGAAAGATGCTGACAAATGACAGTGTATTCAAAGAGAGAAACTGAAATATTGAGAGTCACGAAAACAATGACATACAGAAACCAGGACTTTATAACACAGGTCGGGCATATGTGTTTGTCTGAATGGGTAAATGTCTTCAAATATCTGAAAATTTGTATATAGAAAATGTTGTACTTACAGCGGGTAGAACTGACATCAAAGGTGATAAACTCCAGGAAGTCAAACTCCCTTTGATCCTATGAAGTTTTTAACAGCATATAGAACAAAGTGCAATGATTTGGAATTTTTCCATAGGAAGTTTTTGGGGAAACTCTACATAAATCCCTTCTGAATTGCAACTACATTATTTTGTAAAAGAAAATGAGGACTTAAATGGGGCAAGCAATTGGTTTGGCTGCCTTGAGAGTCTCTTCTTGTCTTACACCTTTTGAAATATTTGTTGAGCATCTAATGTTTGCTTCCTGCTTCTCCCCACCCCAGAACTTAATATAGCAACTAGTTCAGGAAAGGGTGAGAAAAATGTTTGTAAATTGTTCCTTTGACTGACATTGTGAACCCATAGTATGCTAAGACCTCTGAAAGTTCAATGACAAAAATCAAAGATGTGTGATCACTGCTTAAGCAAACAGACAGAAATTATGCAGAGGAAAATGCATTTATTTGTTGCAAAAATTCACTGTGTAGAGAAAGAAATGAGTGGGAGAGAGGGGGAGAGACCCTGGAAAACCCTGTGTCAGTCATTTTCAATTTATATGAGTGGTAGAGTATTATCAATGTTCTGGGGATTTACAGATAGATAGACTATAGTTGGAAAAAACGTGCATCGATTTGCAAGGAACATGTTGGGATCTGCCGACTGTGGTTCCACAATAGCTTTGAATGTGCTGGGTCAGAAGCAGCCTGGTGAAGGGAGTTGGCAGATTTCAGCAGACTTTGAGGCCCTGGGCTCTGTATTGTTCTACCCTTTACTTGTCATTCATGCCTGCTGCAGCAGGAATATCATAAATGGTTTCCTGTGAGTCAGGTCTTAGCTAGGTTCAGAGTTGCTGTGTTTCAGCTGCTGTGAGTCTGCACCTGTTTTCTTCAGTGAGTACCTGGCTTTCATTTTCTGCATGGCCTTCACTTTTGACTTTGGGGCAATTTTTTATCTCTGACCAGGTTGCTGGTTTTCCATTCTCTGCCCTCTTTCAGCTTGAGATTTTGTGTCTTCTCTGGTTTGTGATAGTTTAACTTTTAACTTTGACTTGCTCAACTTCTTTTTATCCATGATCAGATTTAGACTTTGATACACACCAGTTTCCCTAATCCACTGCTGTGCTGGGCCTGGTTGTAGCTCTTTCTAGAAATGATTGGATATTGTAGACATTAATTTAGAGATTTTAAATCAAAGGTATCTTTACTAAAATGCACTGTCACCTCCTAGGAACCTGGAATGGGTAAGGCGTAGGAGAAGAACAACATACCATGAAGATGTATGTTAGGATTTTGGGAAAATATGCACCTAGTTATTCATGAAGCATTTTCTCAATGGACAACGTGCTAAGATTTATGGTAACTAGTGAGAAAAGGATTTGGATAGGGAAAATTGCTTGATCTTAGGGAAGATCTTACATTAGGCTCATTAAAACATGGGCTTCATTTCTCAGTTCAATTTACTAGAATTTCTACAATTGCTTTACCTCTATTTGCACTGTATTACCTTCATTTCCCTTTTTCTTTTCATACAGAACTGAAAATTCTGCCACTCCTCATGTGTTAAAGCTTGTCTCCTCTTTGACCTTTTGAGTCCCCTAAAAATCCATTTGAGGTTAAGAAAAGCATCTTCAACTGGAGTTTAAATATGGGGGTGTGCAGGTGGTAAATCACACACAAAAAGCATTTGACAAAGCAATTTATCACTTAATTTTTAAAGACATATATATTTCAAGTGAATTTAATTTGCATATTTTCTGACTCATTTCCATGCCATTATCCTAAGCTCTTTTTAAAGAGTTGCTACATTTTTACATTTTCAGAGGAGGCATTTGTGTCATCCGTGACTTCCTAACCTTTGCTTCTGGAATTTGACTATCAGAAAATTCTTTCTTTGTCTAATCTCAATGCTTCAGTCATCTTCTAGAACCATAAGGAAGGAGAGAAAGCAAAGTCCAACTGGGTTTTTCTTCTCTCTGAAAAGTCACACTATTGCTTGTGACCTTTGATTCTAGGGTTTTCATTAAAATTCCTTCATCATTTCAGCCCCATCTCTGAGTACTTCTGATGCCAGAGACTGAATTCTTTGAGTCCTTATGTATTTCAGACAAAGTTGCTATTTTAGTCCCAGAATCATATATATACATATGTGTATATATAAGAATAATATAATATATATAAGAATAATCAATAATCATATATATATGAATAATGCATGTTTACAGAGAAATTAGACTTGATTTCTGGAAAAAAAACTGGTTTGAAGTGAGATCTTTAGTATCACTTCTTGTCTCTCTTTTTAACAACAAAACATCCTTAAATAAAATACCTTACGGCTTCATGGCCTTGGTCTTCATCAGCAAACTATAAAGATTGACTTAGAAAGAAAAATGCTTCCATGATTCATTGGTTCCATAAAAGAGCGTCCAGCTAAAGGCGTTTGAACTCAGGCAGGCCTCTGGGTTGGGTGCTGAGCCATGACTAGGGACAGAGCACAGAGCTGGTATCTGTTCTCCCTGTTGGTCTCAGTGCTGGGTATGGCTTGTCAGCTGCTGCTTATTTTCCTTGCTCAATCTTTTCTTATCAGAGGCAGAAGGCATAAAGGATGCCATCTGGGATTGCTTGCTTAGATACAGCGTGGTGTTAACAAGTTTTCCTCTCTCTTACTCTTTCTTGTTTATTGCTGGTTGCAAGGATCAGCCATACACATGGCCAAATGCCGTCATTTCTTCTTCATGAACTTCAGGGGCAAAGGAAGGGGAAGCCTAGGGCGTAGGCTGTGAATAAGCAAGAGGGGAGGTGAGAAGTGTTGGGTCATGAGTGGGCTCTATATTCTGCAGTACCTAGAGGAGCTTCAAGGTCAAGTTACTTGAAACTGAAAGAAAACATATGAGATTCCATTGACATCTTCTCTGGGAGTAACAGGTGAGTGTGTGTTCCTCAGGATCTGGAGGCTGATACGAACATGACGCTTCATAACCTTAAAGTTTGAGTTTACAGGTATGGTACAGCATGAACACTACGAGTTTCAGAGTCACACAGGATTCAAAGCCAAGTTCTGCCACTTGTGAGCTGATACAGGTTGCTGTGCTTGCCCTGCCAAGATTTCATTTACCTGGATATTGCACCTGTCCCCAGTTGTTGGGAATGTTGGCTACTAACATGGTCACAGTTGTTCCATGCTTCAGATAATTGTCCTTGGCAATAATGGAAAACTCTCCTGGAAGCCAAAGACTATCAGCCTGGTACAAAAGACTGTCTCCTTGTCTCCAGGTGGGACCAAACCCACAGAGTTCTTCGTGATTCAGGGCTCCTATAGGATGAGGTGAACTTCTGCAGAGGCCCCAAACTTCCCCTAAACAAGTGACTGCTGTGGCTCTGCTTCTAGAAAACTGACCTGAGGTTCTAGATGTATTTGGGATGCGATTAGCTTCTCTCTGTTAAAACATGATTTATGATATGACTGATCTTACCAATCTTGCTTTAGACATTAAGTGTTCTCACAATGCTTAGCGCCTTGCTTGGCAGGTGGTATAGCTATTGTAATCAGTTACATTATTGGCTGTATTATTGGCAACATGAGTTGGATATTCCTATAAAGTGATACCTTCTAAAACAGGGAACATTAGGAAAAAGGCTGGTTTCACAATGAAAGTACTCTTTATGGCATGACCATCCTAACTCTTAGACTTTTTATTTTAGAGGAGCAATCTCAACTGAGTCACAAGAATGAACTTAATTCCCAGCATGCAGCCCTCCTGTTACAATGTGTCATGTCTGTGGACTGTGTTGCTCTGTGTGCTTCTAGCTGCTGGCAGTCTTCGCTACTTGTGCAATGGAAAGCATTGCTCTTCTCAGACAAAAAGCATATATAGATATATCCATACTGCTAGTGTCTAAATTAAGAACTGTAAAAGCCAATTCATGTAAGCCAGCAGGCGAAACCAACAGCAGGACCGGCTGTGAAAAGAGCACACCTCCCAGACGCGGGCCCCTCTGTGGTGCCTCTCCATTGTGCTTCTGGGTCCTTTCCAAATTGAAAACTGGGAACTGCATGGCACCTGGGAGTAGATGTTCATTCAACACAATTAATGGAGGGAAGGTAAAAGAAGTAAGGAGACTTTGACCTGTTACTCAAATCTTTGGGTAGATGCAGATTTCAAAATTTGGCTGAGTATGCAATCAAGAGACCCATACAGAGGGATTTTGATGCGCATTGCAAAACCTCTTTTGCAATTTGTGGCATCAGTGAAACCCACCTACAATCCACCAGCTTTTATGGTTATCTTACTAGGGGCCCTTAACTCTTGGGCAAGAAAAGTTGCAGCCATTTATTCATTTATTCAATTAATACAGTTCTTCTGTTCAGAGTACTCCAACTATTCTGCTTAGCAAAGAACCACAGGGAAATGGGCACCGTCTTTTGGATCATCAATGTTGCAAAACAGAACTACTAATGCCCAGTGTGCTACTATCCCCTGAAGTTGAATTTCCATGCCCCAGGGAATTCTGCTGACTTGAACAAACTGTATACAGCTGGACTATAAACTTCTAAGACAGGGAGCTGTTTTATTAACTGACCTGCTAGCATGGTGCTTGGCACACGGTAAGTATTCAGTTGACACAAGACCTGAGTTGGTTTCCCAATCCATTTATGATTTCTGGAGAAATTCACATAGGCATGTATTACAGTTCAATGAAAATAAATCCATGTTGCCCTGGCTTATCTTCAGCACCGTCAGTACTGCAATGTTGAGTTGGAGGAGGGTCTATCTTATTTTGCTAGGACTTTCATAACAAAGCACCACAAACTGGGTAGCTTTAACAAACAGAAATTTGTGCTTTCGAATGCTAATGGCTTTAAGTCCAATGTCAAGGTGTTCACAAGGTTTCTTCCTTTCAGAAACTCTGAGGGAGAATCTGTCCCCTACCTCTTTCCTACCTTCTGGTGGCTGCTGGAATCCTTTAGTGTTCCTTGGCCTACAGTTGCTCAACTCTGGTCCCTGCCTGTCTCTTCATGTGACTCTCACCTCTGTGTTTCTTCTTTCCTTTTCTTCTCTCATAAGGACTTTTGTAATTGGATTCAGGGTCCACCCCAACCCAGTGGTACTAAAGTTTCTTAACAATTACAGTTGTGGAGAAATTTTTCCAGTAAAATCATATCCATAGGTTGAACATCCCTTTGAAGGGTCCCTATCCAACCCATACCATGTCCAAAAGTCTCTGAGTGAATCACTGGGAGTGGAGGTTGTTTAGCAAATCACGGAACCGATCTCTACAATCAGCCAAGGACTACTGTGGGGACACATGGGACATGGAAAGAATGAGTCACATAAATCATGTGAACAGGTGTTGACATCCAGTCAATTGATTGTCTCCTTATAACCTGGGACTACAACTGATCCAGTGTTTTAGCCATATCAGCCAATCTTTTAATTCTCATTTTTGTTTCTGCTCTTGGTTTTCTTGTTCCAGTGGCCCAATGGTGAGTACTGGGAAGGACTTTGCTGGAAACTTTCTCTAATTCTCCAAAGCAGAGAAATTTCTAATTCCACTCGTTATTCTTTTCCTTTCCATAATATTCTAATCAGTGTCTTTTCTTTTCACATCTTTTTCCTGCTGAAGCTATTTGTGATCTCTTAACATTAAGCAAAATGTGACCTCCTTATTTCTAACCTCTCTATTAAATTGTGTTTTAGGCACTCAGCAAAATTCCTATTGAGATACTGAATCCTTTATATGTGGAAACAGAATTTCCAAACAGAGCAAGAAGGAACTTTCTTTGTATTTTTTGCATATGCCTCTTACCAAGGACATACTCCAAGTAAAAAAATCACATTGCCGAGAAAGCCCATTATGTTTCTTTTCAGGACCTGGTGTGAGTAAACTTATGTGTGAATTGGATCTGAGAGGAAAGGGATTCTTCTTTAATGAAATGTGTCTGCTGATGTGTCCAGCCGCTACCAACAGCAGAACAAAAGATGTTAACTAGAGCCCTATGCCTGCTATGAACTTCTGAGGCTGAGCTGCTCCTGATCATTTTGACCTGTTACATGATAGCTGAACCACAAGCAACTGATGGGGAAATTGTGGAGACGGGGTTTTCTCCCAGAGGGTATCTGTCACCACTTGCTCAGGATTTTATCACCTTGGAAACTCTGCCAGGATGGGGCACACCCAGGTCTGAGCTGATGGGCTGTGCTCATCCTCTTGTTTGTCAGGAGCAAACTTGATCATTTTAGTGATCTTAAACCTAAGCCTCTCTCTCACTTGCTCCTTCAAGTCTGGTGGATAAAAGATACAAACTTGGTTTTCTTCTTTAAGCAGACAGATGATTGTACCTTGGTCTTTGCTTTAAAATGTGGATTAAATTAATACTTCTTGTTACTCTCTTTTTGTGCTCTCTCTCTCTTCTCAGGCACTCTTCCTGAGCCCATTCTGGGCTTTCTTAGCCAAGGTACATTTTATATTTTATGTTCCATCTGCCTTTAAATTTCTACCTTTGAACTGAGCAAAGTACCCTAGCAAATGTTTCACAAAGTAAGACGGGGTTGGTTAAGATCTACTTTTAGCTGAGCATCAGTTTTTCTTCCCCCTACCTCCTTAAAACTCTGTCCAGAGCCAAGGAGAGGCATGACATAGTGTTTCATAAATAAGTTCCCCAAATTGTGTTATTTTCACAATTTGGATTCAGAGTTGCTTCTGAGATTATCCATTCCCCATGAACGTAGACACTTACAACCCCTCATTCTTGGGGGAAGCATGTTTACACACTAAGTAATTCTGTTCCTTTACTTCAGTGCGTTTGATCCCAAATGATATCTGAAAGACCAATTTGTACACATTTCCTCAGGGCACCTGGGAGTAAGTATGAAGAGAGAGAATTTATTTTCTTGGTTTCCCCAGTCCTGCTGCTTGTTTTCATTAGATATGTAGGCCATTAAACATTATGAAGCCCAAGCAAGTTCCAGAGTCACAGAGATATGCCTCCTTTGGCCCATCAAGAAAGCTCTTTCAGAAATGTGTTCTGAGCCCTTTGACAAACTTTGGGCATCATAAACTCCTGCTGCTTTTCCTCTCTTCCCTCCCCCTCAGCACTCGCTCCCCTTGACACCCTCTCTCTTACAGCGAGTTCCCTGTTTTTAGCTGAGTCACAGCAGCTGGCTGGCACCTCCAGGGTCATACTGTACGTAACACAGAATCCTCTCTGTTGGCTACCATGGTGCTTCAAAAGAGGGCTGTGGCAGCCACAGAAAAGCATCCTGGGTACTCCAGCCAGCCCTCCTTTGAAGCCCTGAAGCAAGCGGCTGGCAGAAGGAGCCTGGGACAGCTCAGGGATCCAAAGTTCCTGGATAACATGGCTTCGCTGAGTCCCAGGGCCCTGCTGCTACTGAGATGCTGCTCAGAAGCAAGTCCTTAAGAAATTCAGAACAGAATCCAGACGGACAGAAGCAGAGTCATATGGCCTCTCAAAGCCAATGGCTGCCAGGAAACAGTCTTAAAACTGCCAGAGCCTTGGCAAAAGGCCTTGAGCTCTGCCAGGGGGTGAATAGTGGGGTAGGAGTGGTGGCCACACTCTCCTTTTCCAGTCAACAGGATTGTGCCTGGGCAGGGAGAGCACATATGGAAGCCTGAAGAAACAATACATCACTTCTCTCCTGAAAATAAATGCTGGCCTGTTGAAGTGAAATGTATGTCCTTACCAGGTGGAACAGTACAGATTTTCACGGTTAAAAACAGGATCTTCTGGCTTTCAGATACTTAAAACTGGACTGCTCCCAGCTTCCCCAAACTGTCTGAAGGCTGAATGTTTTACAAACTATAGCTCTTCTGACCCTCATGTTGATTTATTTATTCTTTCTTTCCACTGCTCCCACATTATTGATCCTTATCTGATTCTTATTCTATGAAACAATATTCTTTTATAAATAATTTATAAACAAATACTATCATGAGGATATTAAGCCATGCTGCATGTCGGTGGAAGAATATTTGTAGATGAATCTGATAGCATCTTAAGGGTGTGTGCATGTGTGTTAGCACACTCTCCTTGGTCTCAAAGTAGACACAACTGGAGAAGAAATTGATCCTAAATGGAAAATTGCAAATCACTAAGAAGCCCTGTGTCACATTCAAAATGTGGCTTGTGAAGAAAGTCAAACGATTTAGACTCTGCAGCTGTACCTTCCACACAAACACTAAGTGGTGGAGAATTTAGAAAGATAAAATGAGGGCAGGCTGCAGCTGTTTCTTGTAGCTTCATGGAGACATTAATATAAACTTATAAAGCTGGATTATTTACTATCAGACCCATGGTATATTCACACACAAATGAAAGCAAACACGAACAACATGGAAACAAAGCACATCCTCTCAAAGCATTTACATTTTTTTTTCAATTACAGAGGCTCAGTGAAATACAGGAGATAGGATATTTCACCTTGAAAGCCAAACTTTTAATTAAGATTTTTTTTTTTTAAGCTGTCAATGCCAAAGAAAGCCAAAGTTCAGCAAAAGTATCCCTTAGACGACAGTGACTAGCAAAGGAAAAAGGTGACATTTGAAATGAACCCCTGAGGAGTTATTAGTAATTGCTCTGCTGAGAAGGTAACACCTACACTATGTGGCAGAACAAGTTCATCTTGGATTCAGCAGGTTAAAATATTCTTATTCCTGGGTAAGTCATTTTTAATAAACAAAATAATTTATAATTGATTTGCTAGAAGTCAGATAATTCATCAGTGTAACAGATGCACATGTTTTAGAGAATGTGACCAGTCTATACTTATTTTAAAATTTTGGACTTTTTTTTAATCCCTCATAACAAAAATCTTTGTTTTCTTTTCAGACATAAAGAACCTGATGGTTTAATGCAGCACTGAAATGACAAAACCAAAGAAAGCCAAAGCACACTTTTCTTACTAAGGCAGCTTTCTGTAAAGAAGTAGAAAACTACATACAGAGCAATATATAACATGTGTGTTAGATCAATAATAACTGTGATAAAGACCACGTTGAAAGAAGATGACTTTGTGAAAAAATAGTTGCTGATGGAAGAAGACACAGAAGGATAAACTGACTATAATCCATGAATTGCTTAACTTGCCCTTATGATATGGGTGAGAAACTAAGTTATTAGACCAGAAATGTCAGAAGACTATAGATCACCAAGAACTTCCAGTGGAGTGTTAGACACATAGTATTCAGCTAAATCCTTATGGTTTACATATAGACCCTCTCCTGACATTTGAAGTAGAGTACAAATGATGGCCCACTTCCCAAGGATCTCAATGTTTAAAAATTTTAAGTCAAGAAATGGTTAAAATATGTTCTAATACATGTCCTGACAAATTTATTTCAGGACATATGAAAGGCCATGTTTGAATGCAGAATTCTCAGAAGCTTTTGGAGACCTGGTGTCTGTCCAACTTGGTGAGCTAGTCCCTGGACCATGTCCTGGTCTTACCCATTCCCTGGTTTCCTCCCCCGCCATAAGGGGCTTATACCTCAGCCTGCAGGTCTGACATCTGAACATTGGGTGGCCAATCCTTTGGCAAAAAGCAAAAGGAAAAAATCAGTCAATGGCCAATTTACTTGTCTTGAGATATCCATACCAGGGTGGGTCCACCTCTGGAAAGGCCCAGGGAAAAGAAGGCATTGACTAGACATGGACCTTTGGGGAGAGAAATAACATCATCTGGTAATGGGGTTTCCATCTTGCAACATACTTTCATTTATTTCTAGAGTATTGACTGAGATTGCTATCATTTTTGAAGCCCTGGCTGGGTTCAGGTTTAAGATGAAGACGGCACAGTCCTAGCTCCATTTCAAAAGGACGTTCTAGTCACTCTGAGGGGGTAGATAGGAAAGAGTCTGTATGTGCTCAAATGGCACAGCCTAGTTCTTGCACATGCTGTCTCTCCTTCTCTATTTTTCTCTAGTTATTTAATCTCCTTGTGCTTTCATTTAAATACCTTGATACAAATTCTTCATTCTTTTTTCCCCATTGTCACCATATCTGTACTGCCACTGACTTCTGTGCCCTCTTGTCTGCACTTCTCCTCCTGGGATATGGTTAAAATATCTTAGATTCTTCTTTCTGAATTTCTTGAACACATCCTGCATTATCCCTTTGAAGTAAATCTTGGATTAACATTGGGTTTAAAAAACTGCTCCTGATGTATCCTTGTTGCTCAGAACCATAGGATGGTTCCACTTACCCATGTAGTTAAATACCTGGTCTATGTGATTCTTCATAACCTGGTTGAAACCAACTTGACCTTCCACTACTTGATGGCATTAAATTCTTGGATTCCTGCTTCAAAGATTTGTGTTTACAGCATAGCTGAGTATGTTATAACACTGTTTAAATTTTCCCAATGACTTAAGGCTTGATATGATCCCCTTTGTCTCTTAGCTCAATTTCAGATACATAGCAAAACCAGTAGTATCTCTCTGGTCCCTGCCCATCTGTTCAACAGCAGCATTCTTTAGTATTCATTCCCATCCATTCCTCTAGTCTGATTAAAGGCCTCCCCAAACAGGCCTCCCTTCTTCATCATATCCATGGTGAATAGAGCTACATTCCAAACTACTCTGGAATGTAGTTTTCCACCTTGTCTGCCCAGTGAACACCTACTTCAACAAAAACAAAAATTTGGGCAGGCTCGAAATGTCCCCTTTGGAAAAGCCTTCAAGTTGCATGTAGGCTGAGTGAGGACTTTGTACCTCTATTATGGCATTAGCACACAGGGCCTAATGATATTTTACCATGGCATGTGGTTATTATAGCTTATGTGACTTTCCCATCAGATACTGAGATTCCTGAAGTTAGACATAAGTATAAGCTTCATCATTTGTGTATTCTGAGAACATAGCACAGTACCCAGTACTCCAGGAGCTAGATATTCAATAAATGTTTGCTGAATGAATGAAGGAGTATTAGTTAAAGTTGTCTGGCATTCTTCTAAGGTCTTATGTGTATTCTCTCATTTAATCCTCTGACAATTCAGAAAAGAGACATTATCATTATTCTCATTTTGCAGATGAGGAAACTGAGATCGCTGAGAAGATAAAGAGCTTGTTCTGGCTTACACAGTGAAAGGTGGAGCTAGACTGTCTATGAGCACAAACAGGCCAGTCAGCAAAAAGATGCAATTGAAAGAGAGTGAAATCAGGGTCATTTCTTCTTTTACTTGTGAATGACACTGTGCTCACCTTTGTGTATGTGTGTGTCTGTGTGTGATAACTCCCTTTTATCTTTGTTTTATGCATATTGATTCCTTATTCCTACAAAGTTCGTTTTTATTCCCAGTAAACCCAGTATTGCTAAAGGCTGAGACTCCAGATTGTCAAATTGCCTTCAGAACCCTGATTTTGGCTAGTCCTGTTCCACTTTTCTCTAACTTGTTCTAACATGGACTACAGAAGGTGGCAGGTAGTTATGCCTGCTATATCATGATGGCTGTCAATTGTCTGATACTGGTTTTTCAGGCCTTCCCTAACAGATAACAATATCCTTAAATTACTGAAGTGGGATTGATGTACGTACAGTATTTTTAAAGTGTATAATTTGGTAAGTTTTGACATACATATATGCCTGTGAAACCATTACCACAATTGAGGTAGAGCATGACCATAATTCCAAGGCTGTCCTAGGGCCTTTGTCATCTACCATTTCTTGTTACCACATCCTCAAAGAACCACTGAATCATTTTCTGTTACTATAGATGGATTTGCATATTTATATAATTCAACACATACAGTCTGCATTCTATTTTAACTTCCTTCTTTTGCTCAGCATAGTTACATGGGGATGCATCTATGTCATTGTATGTCCATTCTTTTTTTGTTGCTGGGTAACATTCCATTTTATGGCTATATAACAAGTCGTTTATGTATACATCTATGGGTGGACATTTACATTGTGTTCAGTTGGGCTTTTACAGATAAAGTTCCTAGGATCGTTTGTGTACTAAAATTCATTTTTAAGTCTCTTTGTGGTGATATACTTTAATTTCTATGGGGCAAACATCTAGGGGTAGAATGCATTTTTAATTTTTTAAGAAGAAACAAATCCTTTTTGAGGTAGTTATTCCATTTTCACACCCACCAGAAGAGTATAGAATTCCATTTGTTTTGCATTTTTCAATAATTTTTATGTTTTTTTTTTTTTTTAAAATAAAGCCATTAAAGGATTGTATAGACACATTATACTGTCATTTTAGGTTTCCTTCCCTTGATGACTAACAAAGTTATTACCATTTCATGTGTTTACTATCAATTTATCTTCTTTGATGAAATGTCTAGTAAAACACTTTGTCCCTTTTATTTGTATGTTACTTGTCTTATTATCACTGAATTGTATGTGTTCTTTATGAATTTTAGATAAGCTCTGTCCAACAGAAATATTATATGAGCACATAGTGTATTATTAAATGTCCTGGTAGCCACAGAAAATAGCATTTAAAATCATGTGAAGATAATGTTATTAATAAATTTTACATAGCCAAATATATGAATATATGATCATTTCAACATGTAACAAATAACAATGAACTGTTTAAATGTTTTGTTAAGATGTCAAAGTTTAGTGTGTATTTCATACTTGTAGCACTTCTTAATTCAGAGAGCTCACTAATTACATGTGGCTGGTGGCTGCCATGTTGAAGGATGAGCTCTAGATAAAAGTCCTCTGTCAGATGTAAGTTTTACAAGTAATTTCTCCCAGATTGCGCCTTGCATGCACATTTTCAGAGCAGTGTCATTTGAAGAGCAAAACTTTAATTTATTGACATTTTTCTTTAATAATTTGTGTTTTTAGTGTCCTATTTATGAAATCTTTACTCAACTCAGTCACTAAGATTTTCTCCTCCTTTTTCTTTCTAGGAGTTTTATTGCTTTTGCTCTAATTTTAGGTCTGTGATAATTTTTTAATTAGTACTGGTTAAAGTTGTGAATTAAAGTTTCATTTTTTTACTGATTATTCAATAATTCTGCCACCATTTTATTTTTTTTTTATAGCTTTGTTAAAAATCAATTAGCTATACAGGTGTGGGTTTATTTCTGAATTCTTTTCTTTTTAAAAATTTGTTCTAATTAGTTATACATGCCAGTAGAATGCATTTTGACACACCATACATAAATGGAGTATAACTTCTCATTCTTCTGGTTATACATGATGTAGAATCACACCGGTAGTGTAATCATATATGCACATAGGGTAATAACGTCTTGTTCATTCTACTATCATTCCTACCCCCATATCCCCTCCCCTCCCTTCACTCCCCTCTGTCTAATCCAAAGTTTCTCTACTTTTTTCTAGCCCTGCCTTCTTTTTGTGAATTAGCATCTGCATATCAGAGAAAACATTCAGCCTTTGTTTTTTGGGATTGGCTTATTTCACTTAGCATGATATTCTCCAGGTCCATCCATTTACTGGCAAATACCTTAATTTCATTCTTCTTTAAGACTGAGTAATATTCCATTGTGTATTATTTCTGAATTCTTTTCTGACACATTGTTCTCTATACCATTTACACCAAGAATATTCTGCCTTATTATAATAGCTTTATTATAAACTGTGAAGTTAGGTTGCGTAAATTAAAAAACAAACCAGTCTCTTTTTTTTCCAAAGTTGATTTGTTATTATAGGACATTGTTTTTCCCATATAAATTTTAGGATCAGTTTGCCAAGTTCTACAAAAACATCAGCCATGATTTTGATTGGAATTTCTTTGAAACTTCAAATCAGTTCAAAGAAAATGAACCCTGTAATAAAACTGGACTTTCTCACCCAAGATTAAAGGATAGCTCTCAAATTTATTTAGGTTTTTAATGTCTCTCATGAGTGTTTTGAAGTTTTCATTGTACAGATATTACACACTTTTATTCAAAGTTTATTGTATTTCATATTTCGATGGTATTTTAAATAGTATTTTTATATTTTAATTTCTAATTTACATTATTACAATAAAATACTGCAATAGAACTACAACTGATTTTGTATATAAACCTAATATCCTATAAAATGGTTAAACTCACTTATTAATTCTAAGTTTTTTGACCTTATTCCTCAGGATATTTCACACAGGCATGTCTTCTGAAAACAATGACAATTTAGATTCTTTTTATTGGATGATGACATAGGCTGGAACCTCTGATAAAATGTTCAACAGAAGGTGCAAAAATTGGATATCTCCTTGTTTCCCTAAGTTTAGGGGGAAGCTAGTCCTCTACTATTTGGTTTGATATTAGCTGTAGGATATCTGATGATGTCCTTTATTGGGCTAAAGAAATTTCCATTTTTTTCTCGTTCACTTAAGTTGCTTACAATGAATTCTATCAAATACTTTTTGCCTATCTCTGTTGAGATGATCTTTTTATTCTCTTTTTCTTTGTTAATATGACATAATTTGGATTTTTAAATGTTAAATTAATCTTGCCTTCTTGGGAGAAATACCATTTGTGTTATTAGAATTGATTTGGTAAAATAGTGAGATTTTTGCACCCATGTTCACAGGGAATATTGATCTGTAGTTTTCTTGCAACAATTTTGGTTTTTGCATCTGGATGCCATGGTTTTAATATGTCACCTCCACAATCCAGGTGCTGCTCACATGATGTTATTAACAGGTGGGACGTGGAGCTGGTGGTTAAGACGGGAGGGCTTCTCCCTTTTGAATAGGATTAAGGCCCTTACCAGAGGTGCCTCACTGAGCACTTGATTTAGCTTGTCCTTCTGCTTTCCACCATGTGAGGACATAGCAGTCTTCCCTCCAGAGGATGCAGATCATGAGACAATTCAGACTGCCAGAGCCTCCCTTGATTTTGGGTTTCAGAGCAGTGAGGAATACCTTTCTCTTTTTTATAATTTAGCTTGTCTTCTTATGTTATATCAGCACAAATCGACTAAGACAGCATAATGCTGACCTTCCATAATGCATTGGGAAATATTTCCTATTCTCCACTCTTCAGTGTTTGCAAGACTTTAGGTAGATGTTGTATTATTGGCATTTATTCATAAATAGTCAATAGAATCCATTTAGGAAGCCATCTGGGGCTGGGGTTTTCTTTGTGGGAAGGTTTTGAAAATTCACTTCATTTAGTAGATATTGGTAATGTCTTTTTAGCAATTCATTTATTTCATTTGAGTTGTTGAATTTATTGGCATAAATTAATTGCTATGCTCACTCTCATGATCTTTTTTATACCTGCAATAGCTATAATAATGTCCCCTTCTGGAACTCCTGAATGTTAGTAAGTTGTGTATTCTCTTCTGATCAATCAGGCTAAAACTCTGTGGATTTTCTAATCTTCTTAAAGAACAGACTTTTGCTTCTTTTTTTTTCCCCTCTTAGTTTTCTTTTCCTTCTTTTTTTTTTTAACTTTTAGTCGTAGGTGGACACAATGCCTTTATTTTATTTTTATGTGGGGCTGAGGATCGAATCTAGTGCCTCATGCATTCTAGGCATGTGCTCTACCACTGAGCCACAGCTCCAGCCCCTTCTTTTATTTTAAATTATTCTCTTTTCTGCTCTCCTTTTTCTGTTTAACTTCCTCATATTTTTCTAGTTTCTTAAGTAAAATCTTTTTTTTTTCCTACTAGAGATGTCTAGCGTACATTTCTAAGTTTGGTGTCCCAGAAATTTTAATGGATCATGTTTTCATTTTCATTTCTTTAATTCCAAAATACTTTTAATTTCTCTTTTGATTTTCTTTGACCTGTGGGTGACATCTTCTTTTATTGATAGCAGTTTTGGTGTTATAGTTAAAAAATTTCATGTTTTTGTTTTGTATTTAGGCTTATGAAGATATTCCTTTAGATGTATTTAAGTGCTTCCATATTGTGTGTATGTGTGTGTGTGTGTGTGTGTGTGTGCGTGCACGCTATTTAAAGGAGCATTCCCGACTCTGCATGATCTTTCAACAATCATGGTGGTTCTTTCTTGGTTTCAGGTAGTTTCTTTCGGCTTGTGTAGAGTTTCTTTTTTTTTTCTACTGGGGATTGAACCCCAGCCCTATTTTGTATTTTATTTAGAGACAGGGTCTCACTGAGTTGCTTAGGGCCTCGCTAAGTTGCTGAGGCTGGCTTTGAACTCGCGATCCTCCTGCCTCAGCTTCCCAAGTGCTGGGATTACAGGCGTGCACCACTGCGCCCGGCTTAATAGAGTTTCTAATGACCTCTCTGCCTAGCTTCCCCCTTTCTCCATAGCTTTCTTCTCTTCAGTACTCTTCCCTCCCCAATTTCTTAACTGTGTCACTTCAACTCAGGCTCTGTTCTGGTTTGCCCTCTCTGTAGGTAGGTAACCTGGAAACTCTTTCCAGGCACCAAGTGGGGTGGTCATAACCTTCACCTTGTCTATTTCCTTTCAGTGTGGCTCCTGTACTATATTGACTGTTGACAGAAAACATCTGAAAAATCATTGTTTCTTGTATTTCCATCCCTTTCATCATTGCATAAGGCAGGAGGGTTACTCTAGTGTCTGTTAGTCTTTATGAATTTTCCACTAGATCTTTTCACATGAATAATAATAATAATAATAATAATAATAAATATAATAATATCTAAAAATAATAAAATAATAATAATAAAATAATAAAATTGTACACTTTCCTTTCTGCTCCAGTAACACTGAATTTCATTGTCTTCTGTATATACTAAGGTAACTCCCAAAGGGATCGTGTAGATAGTCTTTGCTCAAAATGCCTTTCCTCCAATCATCTGCTTAATTCATCCTTAGATCACAACGCAGTCCCCAGTTCTTCACTGGGAGTTTTCTCTGACTTAAGTTGTCAAGTTCTGTTATACTCTCTCATAAGATATCTTCATGATGTTTAGCTCATTTCTAACTTTACATTTATTTGTATAACTATTTGATGCATATTTGTCTCCTTTTCTAGACTCTAATGAGCATCTGCCTTTGCTTATCGTTTTATTCAAATTTCCTGACGTGTACTAGGTGCTCATCAAATATTTGTGGGACAGAAGGATGAATTGACGTCACTTCCGTATTTATTGTTTGTACCAAATTTCATTATTTCCCATACTTCCTTTCACATGCGCTGCACACATAAGTAACTACGGCTTTTCTCCTATAAAATTAAATTTCCTACATCTCATTAAAGCAAGACTAACAAAAGGACAAGAGTTTATCAAATTGCAAAAACATTCACTATTCAGAGACAACTAACTTGAATCTTACTATTAAATAAACTACTGATAGGAGAATTCTGCAGTAAGTTAGTATTGCTAAGCTGCCATTTGCTCACCACAGATGCAATACAGCACAACTTGGCACGATCAGTCAAACAGAAACTGACTCATGAGGGAGATCAGATTTCCTTCCTTCCATTTTGTTTTCATCTTTCTAGTTTGTTTGAAAACTCATAAAAACCATATGATGAGTTTTCAAATAAAACTGTGGTAGTTCCATGTTGATTTCTTGCCCCCTATAGTTCGAAGGATTTTTTTCAGGACTGTGAGGCTGGTATCACAAACAAGCATCCCAAGGAACATTCTGGCTTTGCATTTTATATTATCAAGAGGTTGAGGAATCAGACAGCTTATTGCTTTTTAAATGTGCTGGTCCTGTTACTGCCATTTCATGTCACTTTAAAGGTACTGGCTGATGATAAGAAGTAATTTATTTGATGAGTAGTCAAAGTAATTTATTTGATGAGTTAGTTTTAGTGAAATAGTTGCTAGGGTACCACTGGACATTTGCTGTTGTAGTGGAAAGAGCACACAATTTGGTTTACTTCTTTCCAGTATTTATTAGAACCCAGAATATCCCTCTAAAGTTAGTCATTACAATTTTCCCACTTAAAATAGAGACATATTTTATTCTAATTATCCTGAAATACATTAAATGGTCCCAAAGTTAAAATTAAAATTTGAGATCTATTGAGAGGTACATATAAAAGATTTCTTCCCCTTTGCTTTTGTTTCACTATCTGAAAAATTTGAGAAATAATTGCTACTTACCTTCCTAGCAGAAAAATTATGAGGATTATTAAAATAATGTATGTAAATTACTTTGCTGTCAGAAGCCCTGGATACCTGTTTAATATATTACACTGCTAAAAACTCATATGAGTAGACTTTAAATTTTATCTTAATGCTCAAATAAGTAATTCCCATATACAGAAGAATGTATTGGCCCTGATCTTTCTTTTTAAGTAGACAGGTGCTGTGCTGTTTTAATTAATTTGAATGGACACAGATTTAGAATTTTCCCTGCAAGAAAGCACGCTTGTTTTAATGTTAATAATATCAGACAGAGTTAGCCTGCTCTGGATTTCCATGGGGCATCTCTCTGTTGTGATCGCGTTCATCTTATTTAATGATGCTTCTCTGGAAGAAATGCAGCATTCTTGGTGATGTGATAATGTAAAACGCTTGGGTTTCAGAACAAAACATTTCCGGGTTTTAATTTCACCTTTGACACACAGTAACTGTGTGACTTAGAGCAAGTTCCTTTTTTCCCTCCATGGGCCTAGGTTCCCTCTGTGTCAAATGAGTGATAATTGCATAGGGTTTCCTGAGGATTAGTGACCTTTGTGAACAATATTGAGTACAAATGGGAAGCCATTGAGTGGCAGTTATCATTTCAAGTGGAAATTGTACCATGCATGCAGTAGTATGATTCAGTATAGTATTGATTACATGGAAAAAGAACCAGTACTTACAGGGCTTGCTGTGTGTGATCTTTGCATGACATGTAGGCATCATTCCATGCAATTCTCAGGACACTTTAATGCTGTCATTTTATTTCCCACTTCATTGACATGGGAACTGAAGCTCAATTAATGTGCTCAAAGGTGGAGTCAGGATTTGAATTTTGACCTTTGCTTTCTTAAAGTTTGAGTGATAAGCCTAATTCTGAAATGGAATTGCTTCCCTTTTTATTTAAATTTCCTCTGCAATAAATGGCACATGTGACTTTTTTCTTGTGTGCAGGGTTCTTTGTTTCTTATTGGATCAGGTTAATACCTTTTGAGGTTGGAAGCAGTCTCATGAAGATTTATTTGAATAGGAAAATGTAGGATTGCTTTCAAATGTGCTTTATTATTTTTTTTTCTAAAATTTTGAACAGTTTTTCATTACCATGTGCTTTCACTGGAGTTCCAGTGAGGACAGGGGAGCTGTGGCCTCTTGCAGAAATATTTCCCCAGAAAATATGAGATGATTCGCAGTCATGGAACTAGTCACTCTTCCATTTTCTTTCTCCATGTCTCTTTTCTTGTGCTAGGACATACACATAGTTAGATCACCTCTGATATTTATGATCCACATGCCATCTTTCCTTCTAAGATGTTCATTTATAATTGTCAAACACTCGACAGATAAAAAGGCTCTTGAAGTCTTATAGCCTTGCTCCTGTTTTTATTATAAATGACTGAATTGATAAGGTGAATTAGGAGAGGGGGAAAACCACCTGGAATATTTTATACAGTTCATGAATTACACCCAGCATCTCTGCTCAGCAATTTTAAATTTACAAACTTGATGTCTTAAAGAAAAAAAATGGAAGCGAAAAAAGTCTCAGTAGGATATCATATTTTAATATTATTTTAATTTTTATCAAAGTAATACATATATGTACTTTAAAAATCAATTTGTTCCTGAAGAATCATTAAAAATAATATTCCTGCTCTGTGTTTAGTAATATCCTTAAAACACAGTAAGTCATTTACTTACTTAGGTGCTTATTTCTGGAATTTATCTCCTTATTTCTAAATAATGTATTTAAACTTCCTTACAAATTTTCATATTATCTTTTGACTTTTTCGATAGATGAGGAATTAGATTATTTCTGCCTGTGCTTGCCTTTTTCCATTCTCCCTACTCCATTTAGAGAAATATTGAAGGTAAATCAATAATCAGTGTTTACATGCTCATGACCACATGAATATCATTTGCTTCAGGGTCAAGTTGGTATTGTGCTTCTACACCATTTGCTTTATCAATAGTTTTTAATCACCTTCATTATTTTCCAGGTCTATTTTTGATCATTACATAATCAATTTTCAGTTGCACCGGTGTACAATAGAGATTCTGTCCTCAAGCTCTCTTCCCTCTGTATGAACTTTTTGTTTCCCGAAGCTGTCTCTTCTGGACCCAGGAGGAGTGTGTACCATTATGTAGGCAACTGCTCAGTTCAAGCTGCAGGTGGATTTGGGCACCTCTGAACTGGCTCACCTTCTGGTATACCTACTGAGTGTTTAGCATACAGTATACACCCAGTAAAAGTTTTTGAGATTAATGGGCAAAGAGTGTGGTTTTAAACACACACACACTTCAAAGCAAAGGGACTTAAGACTACACTAGTCCTCATGAGGCTATGAATACTCTCAGCACTGAACAATTAAGCAAAAATTGCTTATAAAATGTACTTTTGTACTTGTTTTCTGTTCTCTATTACTTTCTGAGAGGTAACAGTTTTCTGCATGGAAGGCTTTTGTCCCACAGTCCTGGGACACCTCCCTTGGTTATATACCTGGCCCCTGAGTACTAAGATTGGATGACTGGCTTATTTTCTACTCATAATCTTGAAACTCTTTATGGGCCCTCACTACTGCTTGGTGAACACACTCTCCTTTCCTTGTCTACTTGTTTCCCTTCTTTATTCTTGTCTCTTCTTAATAAATCCTGAGTTAAAAGGACAGATCTTGCTAGTACTAGATTCCTCATCAGAATCCATGGAGGCCAAGGACAGTGGGCCAACATCTTTAAACAGCTGAAAGGAAAAATCTGTCAAAGCCTTCTATACACAGCGAAAGAGAATGAAGGTACTATAAAGGCATTCTTAGTTTAAGGGAAACTCAAAATGTGTCATGAGCAAATCTGTTCTAATGAGATGTCACAGAAGTTTGTCAGGCTAAGAGAAAATGACACCTGGGGACAACTCAGAACTTTGGGAATGAAGAAAAAGTAACTGGAATAAAAATATCTGGTTACCCATAAAGACTCTTTCTCTTCCCTTAATTTTAAGATAATATGTATTACCACTGAAAAAAAACCCGACGTTGGTGATTTTTTTTCTGCTATGTAGATGAAACATGTTTTACAATTTTAACAAAAAAGGCCAAAGGTTAAATGACTCACATTTTTGTAAGGCCTCTATATTTCATTTCAAGTGGCAAAATAAATACAAGTAAATCTAATAAAAAAAATCTAATAAATTGTTAATATTTTAGGTATGTTGATTTTAATTATTGAAGCAATCATTAACAATAAATGAAAGAATTAGAGTTACAAAATCAATACCTGAAATTAAATAGATTTAAAAATGTTTGAATAGCCAGGCACGGTGGCACACGCCTGTAATCCCAGGGGCTCCAGAGGCTGACACAGGAGGATCACACATTCAAAGGCAATCTCAGCAAGGGCACGGCACTAAGCAACGCAGTGAGACCCTGTCTCTAATAAAATACAAAATAGGGCTGGGGATGTGGCTCAGTAGCCAAGTATCCCTGAGTTAAAAAAAAAAAAAAAAGTTTGAATAATTTAAAAGAAGTCAGGAAAAGAAAGACATACGAAAAAATCACAAACAAATAACAGAAAACAGATAAGTAAATTCGTAGACCTAACTTCAACCATAGCAAATATAATAAATGGAATTGTTCTAAACATGCCAATTCAAAGAGACTGTCAGGTTGTATACAAAATTTCTAACAAATATTGCAAGAAGACACAATACCACATCCAAATTCTCTTTTTAAAAATAGAAAAGGAGGGCTGTGGTTGTGGCTCAGTGGGAGTGCTCTCACCTAGCACATATGAGGGTTTGGGCTTGATCCTCAGCACCAATAAAAACAAATAAATAAAATAAAGGTATTTTGTCCATCTACAACGGAAAACAATTAAAAAATTAAAATAGAAAAGGAAAGAGCATTTCCCAAGTAATTTTTGAGACCATAACTTGATATGACAAGAAAACAGAAGCAGGCTAATATTCTTTATGAACCTCATTCAGAAATCCTCAAAATATTAGCAAAATTAGCCTACCAAAATTTTGAAATCAACCAGTAATTCATCACTTGAACAGCTTAAAGAAGAAAATCACATGTTTATATTAGCAGATGCAGAAAGACCATTTGAAAATTTATTTTCCTTTCTTGGTAAAAACCTTTCAATAAAGGAGAAATAGAAAAAAAATTCTTTAAACAGATACAACACATCTACAAAAAATCATATGGCTAGCATCATCCTTAATGATAAAAGAATTAATATTTTCCTAAGATCAGAACAAAGGGAACATATTGCTCCTGTTCTCAATCATACTGCAAGTTAGTCAAAACCATCCAAGGCAGAAAAATGAACCATACAATTGAAAAGAAGAAAAAGAACTTTCTCTCTTTACAGATGACATGACTGTATATAGAAAAATCTCAGACACTCCAAAAAGGTTTTGAAACTAATAATTAAGGGACATCTCAGTATACAAGGTCAATGTACAACAATTAATATATTTCCACATACTAGGAATAAAAAATTGGAAATAAAAAATTAAAAACCATGCTACTTGTCATAATGCCACAAATAAAATATTAATATGTAAACCTAGCAAAATATGTATAGAATTTACATGCTAAAAATTATGAAACGCTGAGAAAAGAAAAAAACAATAATTTAAGATATACTGTGTTTGTGGATTGGATGGTTTAATTTTTTTTTGTTTATTTAACAGTTTGACTACATAATTTTCCCCAAATTTTCTATAGTTTGAGTGTCATCCCAATCAAAATTTCAGTGTGCTTTTTTGTACGTATTGACATTTTAAAAATGTATATGGAAAAGCAAAGGAACTATAGTAGCTGAAAAAAATTAGAAAAAAAATAAGGTTGATGTTTCACACTATATGATATTAAGATTTAACATAAAAGCTGCCACAATCAAGACAGATCAGTGTTGATAAAGAATAGACATGTAGTTTATGGAACAGAACAGAGTATTCTGAAATAGATGCACAGAAATATGTTCGGTTCGTTTTTTGGATAATGATGCAAAGGAGAAAGAATAAATTTCCCACAAATGGTTTTGGATAATGACCATTCAAATGGAAAAAAAAAAAAAACTTTAAAGGAAAAAAGTAGAACTACAAACTTTTAGGAAAAGGGATAGGTTAACATTTATGACTTTAGTTTAGGCAAACAAACCTTAAAAGACTTGAAGCATGATCATAATAGAAAAAAATGATAACATGAACTTCATAAAAATGTATCTACTTACATGTTGCTCAGAGAAGGAAGGACACTGTTAAGGGAAAGTCACAACCTGGGAGGAAACATTTGTAAGTCACATATCTGATAGAAGATTGGTATGAAAAAATAGATAAATAGCCAAAAATAATGAGAACTAACAACTAAATAAAGAATGTGCAAAAGATTTGGACAGACACTTACTTCATCAAAGAACATACCTGATTAGGAAATAAGCATGTGAAAGGGTGCTCAACATTTGTAGTTATTAGGGTTTTGCAAATTAAACCACAATGAGATATCACTGTGTACAAAAATGAAGCCAAACCAAAGCAACAACAATGATAACAAAACAGCTTATGATACCAAGAGCTGATAAGGATGCAGAGCAAGTAGCACTCACAGACATTGCTGGTGAGAATTCAAAATTTCACAGCTCCTTGAAGAACATTTGGCAGTTTCTTTAATATGGGCAAACCTGTACCTTCCAGAAATCCATCTACCAGGTATTTCCTTAAGATAAATAAGTATACATCCAGAACCTGTACACAAATATTTACAGCATCTTTTTCATAATCACCAAAACATAGAAATGACCTCAAATGTCTTTCAACTGGTGACTAGATAAGCATATTTTGCTGCATCTTTACAATGGAATAATACCCGTCAATTAAAAAAAAAACAGATTAGAAGAGTCAGATTCAAAGGTTTTGTAGTGTATAATTTCACATTATGTTTGGAAAAGGCAGAACTCCAGGGAATGGATCAATGGGTGCTAGAGTGAAGCGTGGAGGGAGAGATTGCCTATAGATAGCTCAAGGGAATTTGGGGGAATGATGTGCAAATATAGTTGCATACATTAACTATATAATAAAAATCAACTTTACTGTAGACAAAATAAAATTGAATAACAAAAGACACATACCAAAACAAAACAACACACACATACAAGATCAATGTAACCATGTTTTGACTGGAAACAATCAATAGGAAAGCTATACAGTCAACTTCTTTTTTGGTTAAAATCTGGTCAGCTTCCTGAGCCAGAGGATGGAGAGGTCAGAGACAGCCTCAGCAAAAGCGAGGTGCTAAGCAACTCAGTGAAACTCTGTCTCTAAATAAAACACAAAATAGTGCTGGGGATTGGCTCAGTGGTAGAGTGCCCTTGAGTTCAATCCCTGGTACCTTCCTCTAAAAAAATCTGGTTAGTAGCATATACTAACTATGTCATCTTGTACAAAGTTATTTAAAATTTTGCAAGCCTCAGTTTCTTCATCTGAAAAATGGGACAATACACTATTGGTAAGGACTTTGAAAGGATTCAAGTGCTGAGTGCAGCACTGGATCCTTCATAAATCTTTCAGGAATGTGAAATTAATATCTTTATTATTTCTTTTAAGTTGGGTGAACTTGACAGGCTAATCTGACTATTGCTGTCCAACACAATCTAATGTAAAACAAATACAAAGCATACATAACATTTTAATTCCCGGTAGCCACATTAAAAAAGTAGAAGAAATGAAATTATTTATTTATAATATAGATAAAATATAATAATATTTTATCCAATGTATCCAAAATACTATTTCAACAATCGATAAAATATCTTTGAGTTATCAGATAGGTAGGTAGGTGGATTAGCTTGGTAAGTATGAAGTCTTTGCATCCAGTGTATATCTTACACATACAGCAAATCTCAGCCTCAAATCTCAGCTCCGACTAGCTACACTTCAAATGCTCAATAGCAATTGGGGACTGTTTTATGGGCAATACAACTCTAAGCGTCATCGTCCCCAATACTGAAATCAAAAAATATAAAAAATTGTTTTCCCTTTGGCTACTTGAGCCGAACATTTATTTCCTTTGAATATGCTTTTTGTTAGGTGAAGAAGGAGAAATTTAGCTTTTCTCTTTAAATAAAATTCTTTGAAGATTAATTCAAAATAGGATTTGAGTAGCCAAGTGGTTGGTACAGCCTTTTCTACCTTAAACCCTGAGTCACATGGTCCAATAGTCCACCATCTGGCTTCCAGGCTAAGGGACCCTGGGAAGTACAGGTGGAAGAGAGGGTATGGGGCCGGCAGACTGCCTGTCTCGGACATGTGTGCCTCTTGCCCTCTTTGCTTCCTCGCCAGTGAGAACATGGGCTCTCCAAACTCCATTTCCAAAGTCAATATTTCAAACCATCAGTTACTCTAACTCTCCTAAGACCATGTAAACTCAACCTACTCATAAAACACAAATATAGATTTGTCTACATCCTATTGATAAAGCGCTTGCAGCATTACACAGAATGAAGGTGCCAAGACTAGATTTATAGCTTGCCCTTGGAGAGAGAGTAGAGGAGGAAGTTTGGCTGAACTCAAAATAAATTTACATGAAACACTGACACACAAGAGTTGACATGCCACCGCTGCAGCCTTGCCCACTCAGTTTGAATTGGTTTTTAACACATTGGGTGCTGCTCCTTTGCTTTATTTACCTGTGACAGGACAGGAAGACAGGGATACAGCTTCTCCTGAATAAACCATGGAAACTCTGTTCTCCTGGTGAAGGAGGCATTTTCTCTCTATCTCAAGTTTCAAATTCTCCTATAAGCCATTGTAATTTAAACAGCTTGTATACTGCGTCATAAAACATATGCGGAAGGCACTTGTTTTATTTAGGACAGGGTGCTGCTGTGGGGAGAATCTGTCAACTCTTTGTCTAAGGCTTTAGTTATGAACAGAATTCATGGGCAAATGTCAGGTGACAGAAGAGAAGGTAAGTCATAAAATCAAAGGCAACACAAGTTTCAGGACATTTAACATTGTAAATATTGTCCCCTGCAGATGGATTTCAAAGCAACAAAGAATATGTCAGGATGGAGAAAAGAAGTGTCCCTGTTGTACAACAAAGTTCTAGGAAGGTGGCAAGTGGAAGTCTTTGCTGACGCTGAAATTCTGCAGAGAGTTGGGAATTGAAGGACGCTTCCCATGGTAGCTCTTTGCAGCCTCTGATTTCTCTTTAGTCCATCTACTTGTCTATGTCGTGGCTGCAGAGGGGCATGGGCATGAGCAGAGAATGAAGCTAAATCCAACTGGGAGCTCTAAACTGCCCTCAGGAACAACCCCACATGGAATAATACACTACATTTTAGCATTTGTGCTTAGTAATAAGTGCCTTAGCAATAACACAAAGAGGACCAATACTTTCAAATGTAGAAAACGAACATGAACCCCAGGAATCTATTAAACTCTAAGCTGTCATTGTTTAGCCTCTCAGAATTCCTGATGCAATCATTCCCATCAACAATTTCAGTGAAAGTTTGGTTTTCCCAAGTCAAAATGGGTAGCCTTTGCCCATCCCATTGTATCAAGTAGATACTGGACCATGCAGCAGATGATCTTTTGGTAGCTCCCAAAGAAAACTTAAAATCTAAAAATGTAGACAGATATTCACTATTTAAATTAGTCTTTTTAAGAACCTTCATATTTCACCTTCATTCGAAGTGAAAGGCAGGGATATTATGAAGGGGAGTCCTGTGTTACAATTTAAACAGATTTCGACTGCATTATGTCTTTTTTTTTTTCCTAATATGGAAAAATATATCCTTCCTGTTGGCAAGGGCAGGGTTTTCTGAAGATGGGGGTGCCTGCCCTTCAGGGCTCACTCTGTTTCAAATTCAATGATAATTTCTCATCCCCTAAGAACCTCACTCCTTAAAATCTCTGAACTTGCTCTTCTCTCTGCACAGTATGTTTTTTCTTTGGTCTCTTACCAGATTCACTGTCACCCT
The DNA here is from genome assembly GCA_020662805.1 of Glaucomys volans. Classification (NCBI taxonomy): domain Eukaryota; kingdom Metazoa; phylum Chordata; class Mammalia; order Rodentia; family Sciuridae; genus Glaucomys; species Glaucomys volans. Next base: position 693,137 of record JAJEJO010001064.1, read on the forward strand.
TCAAATTGGTACAATGACCTTCACTTTGAGAAATTTCCACCACCAATCTTCCATCCCGCCTAACTTTCTTTCCTCTTAAAGTATTTAAATTTTCTTTGCTTAATATCAGACTATATAAGTAAGTAATAATAATTATTATTGTATTGAGTGTCTTCTTGATTTGTTACTGTCTCTATCCCACCAAAATACCAGTGCTTTAATGACGGGGATTTTTGCCTAGTTCATTGCCATCCTCCAATGGTTAGCCTACTCCTGGGTAGGTAGCAGGTACTTAATAAGTATTTGTTAAAAGATTTTTTAAAATAACATATTACATTTTTGAGCCAATAAGATAAAGCCAAAAGTTTTACAAGACAATTAATCCTCAACTTTAGGCTTTAGTAAAACCATTAGTCCCAATTTCCAAACCTTCCACACTCATGTCCATGTTTCAGCTTTGTTATTTCAGAACTTTGTACCTTTGTACATGAGACTTACTCTTTTCCATGGAGAGGCAGCACTCAATTTCAAATATTTTTTACTTAGTGTGACTATTCCCAAGTCTCTCGGACTAAAATCTTTCCTGGGTTCTCATAGCACACGCACGATATATATCTAATTTCGTACTTATCAGATTTGGATGTAATGATTTGCTGTACCAGTGACAGGGTTATGTCTTATGATTTTTTTATATCTTGGGACTTGCAAAAGATTACTGAATGAGTAAATCATCTGACTTACCACCAATCATCTGATTTCTACCAATAAATAGTTACTTTTAAAGTGCATTTTTTTCTTTTCTAACTCAGTATTATACTCTAACAATGCTTTGGTCTTTTTTGGATTGTTTAAGTAAGTACAAATAATAAAATGAGCCTAAAGAATGTCGGTCGTATACCCTGAAGAAGTCTAGTAGTTGACATTTAATAATATCCAAATACTCCGAAGGAACGAAGCTAAGCAACTTGAGGTTTCCACTGAAAACAGCCCAATGAGAGCAGGCTGCCATTTTCTGCAGTGCTTTCTTTAGTATGCTCCTAATAAAACTTGCTGATTAGAGCTTATAAATTGTATTTCTAAGAAAGGGTGTGGAGTCTCCTTCTCTGCCAATTGTTAAGTATATATTAGGCAGGTATCTTTGTGAGAGCAGACATGATCTAAAGGATGTTTTGCCAGCCTATGATTCTATGAAATTGACTTTCCTAAGACCAATAAACAATCTCTACAAGAGAAATCACTGCAGTTAAGAACACACACACCCATAGCAATCAGAAAACTTCATTCTACCTTTTTTTTCCCCCCAGCTTATGATGTGTAAATGTTTACTTTTAATAAGTATGGTTTGCAGTTAGGGATATTTTTTTAAAAAATTCAGTGTTGAAATTATTTTCTTCTGAAGGAGGCAGAACTAAAATGAAAGTAGTTTCCATTAGGGATTTTGGAATCAGATACTACATGTAGAATTAAGATCAACAACCTTAATTGTTTTTTTTTACTAATATCCTTTTTAAGATCTGTTTTCATATATTATCAGGCAGCAACAGAGTTACACTAAACGCTAATATGATCTGATTCTTTGGGAAGTAGAGACACTGTTTTCTTAAAAGTGACTTACATACTCAAGTTTCTTACAAACGAGAGTAAAGAGGACAGCTGAAAAATAACGTTGACGCTTACTGTGTTTGACAGTGTCATTACATTATTACCTAATACCTTTAAAACTTAAAGATCGTTGAATTCAATTTGCCCCATGCACGTGGGAGAGCAAACCGCAATTCCAAATTCCACACATGGAAAGTTTAAGGATAAGGTTTCTTCCTAATCCCACCTTCCACTAGTACACCAGGTAGGCCTGTGTGGTGCCACGTGGCGGGCCTCTCTACATGCTCAGGGGACATGAGCCACTCTTATTGATAACTGTGATTCAAAGTGACTGAGAAGGAAAACTAAAAATCTGGGTCTTCATCCGTCTTTTTTGTAGTGCTTCCCTGAAATTTCACTGGAATTCTTCCCCTTTATTTATCTCCAGTGCATGGAAAATGGTTCCCTGAACTTAAGAGGAAATGCCCCCGAAAGCATTCCTAGGAGCTTTGCCTGTGGAACTTGGGAGCCTAGGTAGAGGGAACCGGTTATCTGTTGCACAACTCAGAAGGACCCACACCTCCAGCCAGGGTTCCAGGTGTAGATGAAAAAACTGGAGAGAGAAGCTCACTTTGGACTGGGGATCAAGTAGGAAACCAAGGCACTGATTTTCTCATCCACAAGATGCAAATGTTTTTCTTAATTCTGATCCAGGATTGGAGTTTATTTCCATTTCAATAGCGAATCTTTGATGTTTGGAGAAAAGTGACACCAGAGGTCTGTTTCCAGGGAGAAGAGCACGAAGACATAGTAAGGAAATGATATGATTGTTGGATCCATGTCTAATAGAATTTAATAGCAATTTAATATTTTCAACTGTTGTCGATATCAAAAATTATAACTTAGTCCAAGTAGTGTTCAAAAAGTTAAATCCTGTTGAATTTCATATTTCCTGACATACTTGTTCTTTTGGAAACTAGCCACTTCATTGCTCTCTATAACTGTACTAATTTTACTCCTAAGTGTGTAGTTACTGTTGAAATTGGATCGCAATTGGCTATGAACAGTGCTTTGATATTTCTTTTAAATATTTTTTTAGTTGTTGATAGACCTTTATTCATTTATATGTGGTGCTGGGAACCGAACCCAGTGCCTCACACATTCTAGGCAAGTGCTGTACCACTGAGCTACGACCCCAGGACTGCTTGATATTTTTAAGGAAAAATCATCAAAAAAAAAAGAGGATGTGATACAAATATATATATATATTTTTCCTTTTAGAATAAAAGATGCCCAGTTTCATGATGCAAGTTCCTCAGCTAAGTTCAGCATGCTCTGCAGAATCTCAGAATAAATTTGTTAAACACAAAAGTGACTGCTTCTTTAGACTCAACAAATAAACTAATTGGTGTATTTTTATGTTAAATTAGTGTCTTGAATCTTCTAAATAAAGGCTGTTTTATCTTATATTGGAATATGAAGAAAGTGAGAATATTTCTTTTTCTTTCATTTTAACAAAGTGATTCTGTAAATTTGTGGAACCAGAAGGGATATACTTTAAGCATAGAACTGTTTAAATTTTCCATTTTAATTCTGGCGATAAGGCATATCAGTTAATATAAGGAATTATAGATCAGAAAGGGCTGGGTCCAAATTTCAGTTCTTCCTCTAATTCGTTCCATGTGAACAGCCAAATCAATTATCCTACCTGGATTTCTGTTTCTCTTTTTGTTAAATAAAGAAATTGTATCTTGAAAAAAAAAAAAAGGATGTGAGACGATTGACAATTTGGGTAGACTTTGCCTCCCTCATTTAGAACCCACACTTGGAAATTTTATTTCATGTTTTAAGTACATCGCACATCAAATGTCTTGAAAAATTTGTAATAGTTTAGGAAATTATGCTTTTCTGTCTTCAATAGACAGAAACTGAAAAAGAAAAAGAGAAAAGGAGAGAGAGAGAGAGAAAGAGAGAGAGAGGGAGGAAGGAATGAGAAGAAAAAGGGGAGGAAGGAAGTGAGAAAAGAAGATATGGGAGAGGGAGGGATGGAAAGAAAAAATAAAAGTACAAAAAGGAAAATTTTAAAAAAAGCAGAAATGTTCTTTTCTCAAATAATCTGCTTTAAAAAGATAATTTAGAACACAGAAAGTCAGAGAAAGGCTCATAGCTTCAAGGATTAATTTTTCATGAGTTCATATGTTAACTTTAAGTTGAATAGTGAAAGGACACCCAAAGTAATTAGCCTGACATTCTAAATAATTGTTCATTTGTTTACTGAAAGAATGGGATTTTGTTATATAAAATATCTTTAAAGATTGATTTTTAAAAATATTTGTCATAGAAAAATTGTGATAGTGACTATGTCTATGGGAACAAAATCCTTGAATAGAAACTGGAAACTTCAGAAAATAAATTGAATGCCCTTTTTTCTTGTATTAACAATTTACATAAAGGAATTTTCAAGAAACTCTCATTAGGTAACTCTTCCCTAGCATTTCATCACACATAAGGAAACACAGACTAGCCCCATATCCCCTCTGCCTTCTTAATATTTTGAATTATATTGTTTCAGACTATTTCTTCTTCTTTTGCTATTTTGCCTGTTTATCTTTATTTTGTTTTTAACTTCCTTGATTAACAATGCAGCCCTCATCTCTTTCTGATAGTACTAAATACCTTTGCACAACAGGGAATTAGTAAGATAAGGTCTCTAATGCGTTTATGCCTATGTCACAGGTGTGTGGCAATTGTTTTCAACAACAGAGATTTTGAAGAGTCATTTAAGCTCTTTGGTTCTGCCTTCTTTCAGAAAAAAAATATAGATGACCAATGATGATATTCATAATTATACATCTTCAGTCACAGTGCTTATAGAGCCAATGTCTTTTACATTCAGGAGTTATTTCTCATAGGAAGAGGAAAGCTCAGGCCTCCCACTAACTGACATGTTTGCATGAAGGATTCTACTCCTGCCTCCTGGTTATCCTCCCTCATCTCTCTGCCCCAAATTACAGAGGATGATTAATAAGCACATCCATGAAACTGGACCAACAGCTCTTTAGCCCATATTTTGAAATGGTAATAGAAATGGAGGTTGCATGTGCACTATTGTAAAACCTGGAAATCTTTGGAGAAGGAAGGAGGCAGAAAGTACAAAAACTTGTGTTTCTTATTTCGTGAAAATGTAAAGTATAATAAAATGAAAATTCTCTTGCTCTGCAATACAAGATAAAGGATTTCAAGTTCTCTTGACTGATCAAAGTGGAGGGCATGGAGTTCACTGTGGAATCATGACATTATCAAGTTCACACAAAAGTGAGGAAGCAAAGATGAATGGATACCAAAGCATAATTTAGAAATTTTAGACTTTTACCTATTAAATTGGATGAAAATCAGATTTACCAAGGTACATTTGAAGGTATTATTAGATATCATAGAACCCATCTTCACACACATTTTGAGATTAAAAAAAATTTAAAATAACTATGACTTTATAAATCACCTATCTATATAACCCACAAAGATAGAAAAGTAAGTGAAATTGAAATTCCCCATACCCCTCCATTGTCACTTGGGTAAGTGATAATTTGTAGTAATTGTGCTATTCTTTACATGTCCTCTCCGAAACAAACTCTATCTGAAGAATTCAGTATGCTACTCTGGCTCCATTAAAGCATTCTAAAATAGAAAACAATAGACATATTGTCATCACTAGAATGCTGTTTTTAAAATATATGGAAGTGTTGGAGCGAGTTCATAGAAAATCAGAAAGAATGGATTGCTTTACTGTGTGAAAAAAGATTGAAAGAGTGTGTATGGCCTGGCTGAGCGATGACTAAGTGGGAACGTGATAACTGCCCACAAATGTTTCAAGGGTGTGAACACAGAGAAGGGAGGAGAGTTTGGTGGCCTCAAAGAGAAGACACCAACTCCTGAGTCCAGTTGGTCTCTTTCTTTTTCATCCTATTGCTGTTGAGAATCTTAAACAGCATCATAACTTTTAGATAAGAATTTCCTAACACAGGAGATTACAGGGTTTATTTTGGAAGTGGAAGCACATTATTTGGGGACATATTAAATCTAGATGGGAAAGGAAGAAAAATCATATACATAGTTGTCAGTCACATCTGCATCTAATTAGAACAATAATTGTGTCATATTAATGGCAGAATAAATGTAGTTTACACAAATAGTAAGAACTCAGAGAGGGAACCATCGCTGCACATATTGGAAATGGCATTACAGTTGTTATTATTTTAAACTTTATCCATAGACTCAAAGTAATTGGAATGCAGAGGAATACAACTTTAATCACAAGGAGCTGTTACTAAACCTTCATTGGCATAAACCAAAGCTCTTAAGAGGATCATGATGTCCTCACCAAGAAATTTAGTACCTTCAGAGTAATGCTAATTTAAAATAAGAGGGCTTTTATGTCTTACTATGCATATTTTCACATTCACCTAACTTCACATACTTTAATTGCAAACATATCAACATTATGCTACTAAGAGATGTTTTAACTGAAAATCAGAGTTTGAGAAATGTTTTGTTCAACTTCAGAAAACATCGCTTAGCTAAATTAAGTAATTTTATACAAAAGACTTGGTTCAATACATGTTTGCAAAACAATGACAGATATATTTTTTCCTTAGTATATAATGAAGAATATAGAAGAAAAGGGTAACAGAGGAAAATGCACGTTCAATAACCATACAGTGTCCCATCTATTTTCAATGTAAACAAGGTAAATCTTACCTAGAAACGCCAAAGCTCCATCGTATTTCCTCTTACTCTCATTCAATATATATATTTTTACTTTCACTTTGTGTTTGAAAGTTGAATAAATCATTTAGCTTGTACTTCTTGTACCTCTGTTCCTGAAATAGTTTATATGTGTGTAGATTCAAATCCTTCTTTGAAAAGACAATTTTAACTGGCAAAGAAAAACTAACTTACATTGTGCATAATTACTTTTAGCCTTAAGATCTTGGCATGCCATCTACTAGAAACCCAAGCCAAGGATTGCCAGCCACACCTATCCATGAGATGGCCTTAAGAAACACACTCACAAATGTTCCCCCAATAACTGATAAGTCAAAATAAGTGATGGCTGTGTGGTCTCATGCTGATGTCAATATAGAATGGTAGGGGCTTCTCCATTGTCAAAGGAATTTTGAAAAATGCAAGCAACACTTCAATAATCTAAAAAACACCATAGAAAAAATTTCTTATCAAAATAGTGTAGATTTAAATTCAGACTGAATTAATTTCAGAAGAAACGTACAGCATATATGTATTTAATTATCATTGCTAACAAAAATAGGCCCACTTAAAGACATGGACTACAAAGAAATATGCAAAAATAACCTTTGTTGGGTGGATTATGTCTGATGCCTGATATATTCCTAAAATGCATATTTTTGTCATCTTTTATTTGTAAATGAAATATGGTAGTTGCATTTTAATTTTGAAATGGATTTATTATGAATTTTCTTGTAGTAAATACTTACAGATTAGGAGAAGCAACTTTTTGAACAAAAGATAACTCTCTTGCCTAAAAATCCATTTTATGGATGCCATATTAATCTTTGCCCCATTTACATTTTAAAGTTTCCCAAGGTTCCTCTGCATGCTACATTCTTTGCTTTTGTGTACATTTCAGAAGAAGAAAAGTTTTTAAAACTAAAAACATGCAGAAAGCTGCCAAACACTGGAATTTCCTCCTTAAACAGGTTTTTGTTCTCACTAGAGTTCCACATATGCAAATCGCTAGATGCTATATAGTTCACTGTTGACTGGTTTACATAGGTAAATACTTATTGATTAACTATATCCAGTAATAGGAATCTAAATGAGTTTTGAGGGACCATCAAACCACCAAGCTTTCATAAGCATTGACATACTATCTTTAACCAATATCAAGACAGCTACTCTTAAGTACAAAAGTGATTCAGACCAAACTCAGCTAAGTGGAGAATATGTGGCTTCTATGGGTCTTGCAGAGTCTACCCACCCACAAACTGTTGGGACTTTCTTCCACTGTTACTACTATAACAGGTAGAGGGCTGGAACCAATCTGCCTGGTTACTTCAAGAGTTGTGACGAGAAGTGCAGCCTGGCTCTGAAATAACATCACCACCTCCTGCTTGCTTTCCTCTCGGGGCACCCTCCATCAAGGAGGACTTGAGTTGCCTCCACTGTGAGCAAGCAGAGGCAGGCAATGGCACGCCTTTGGCATCCTGTACAGAAGGAGCGAAATACATTAAAATGCTTTAAAATGTTTTTGAACTTCTGTAAAGATTTTAAAGCGTTTGCTTGAGAGGCATAATTTTTAAAGTCCTTTGTTCACCAATATTTTTCCCCCCACAGGAGATTGAAGTGTAGGAATGATTCAAGGGAGAAAAATATCATTCATTTGACAAACAACTCACTGTCAACAGTGAGCCCGAGGCACTGTAGGCATTATAGATACTGAGGATACAATGACTAAAATATCTTTTTCTTTTTTTTTTAGCAAATGATCTGAATAGACATTTCTCAAAGGAAATAATACAGCAGAGATACAAGCAAATGGCCCAAAAGAGAACAGTATGAAAGTTTCTCACACACACACACACACATACACAGTTCTAAAACTAGATCAACCATATTATCCAGCTATTCCACCTCTGGATAAAGATAAATATATCAGCATAACAAAGAAACACTTGCGTTTCCATGTTTATTATTGCACTATTTACAACAGTTAAGATAAGGAATCAAACTAGGAACCCATAAATGGATGAATGAATAAAGAAAATGTGGTATGTATACACAATGGAATATTGTTGAGCCCTAAAGAAGAACAAGATAATGTCATTTGTAGCAAGAGGGATGCCATTGGAAGACATTATGTTAAATGATATAGGCCAACTACAGAAGAAAAAATGTACATGGTATCTTTCATGTATGAAATAAAAAAAGAGTTGACCTGAATGTAAAATAATGATCACAGGAAGATAAGTAGGCAGAGTGGTAGCAAAGATTGATAGGAGTTTGGATAATGAATATTTATGGAAACACAGGAAAAAAAGAATAAGAACAGTGGGATGACTGTTTTTCCCAATAACACGTTATATATTTTCTGAATATCTGGAAGGGAGGAGCTTGAAGGTTTCTAATAAAAAAATGACGAAGAGGGGGAAATATTAATTAGTGTGATTTCATCATCACACACCGTATATGTGTTGAAATATCACACTGATATTTATAATTATGTATAATTGATTTATATCAATCAAAAATAAAATAAGGTCGGGGAGTGCAGCTCAGTGGTACAGAACTGACCTAGCATATGCAAGGCCTTGAGTTCCATTAAAGTAGTTCAAAAAAATAAAATAAAATAAAATTGGAAAGATTTTTAATCTACTAGCTGTGGGTAGCTCTGCCTGTTAGGTGGGATAGCCTAGACATGACACTGAAGCATGGGCTCCGGATCAAGAGCATTGGCATCCCTTGGGCTCTCAGGGGAACTATAGGTGATTTACATGCACCTTCAAGTCTAACAATTGTTGGCCTGAAGAATGACCCCTGAGTATTCCATCTGGTCCTAAGCACCATGTTCTGGGGAATTACAAATAGAAACTTGGGCCAGGCAAAAGTAGTTCATATATTTCATAACAATAAATTAATTTTGATACAAAGAAAACAAATAAATAATCATTTTTTGTTGGGAGGAATATTTCAGGTCTCCTTGGTACAGGTAGTGATGGGATTACTTTGCACTTCAGTTGGCCTTCTGTATGGTTATGCTGATTAAAAGTGTAACTGGAGATGCATTCTACAGTTTAATGGAAGGTATACTATGTTTATTTCATATCCTGAGAAATGTCATTTAGGTTTGATGAATTTGGGGCAGCAAATTAGCAAACTATCAAGGAGAGTAAAGCAAAATTTAAACATCATGATAATACATATACCACATACAAGTATTCACACACACATATATGTATGATTTTATTGTAGCTAAAATTCATTGGAACTTTTAACTCAATTATGATACAAATCATTATATGAGATATGGATAATACAGGTGGTGTTTTTCTAATCCATTTCATTTTCTAATCTAAACAAGCAAAAATAAACACAATGATAAGAACTTGACCAAACCTGATGTAAGATGCAAGAAAGGAAAAATTAACAACAAAACAAAACAAAACCTCCAACATCATTGAGTATATTTCAAGTCAAACATCTATGAGGATACATTTATTCTTTTTGCTTTTATTGCTTCTTTTTAGCTCTACATGACAGTAGAGTTCATTTCAACATAATTATACAAGCATAGAATGTATCTTCTTCTAATTAAGACTCCAGTTCCTCTCCTTCTTCTTCCCTCTCCCCAGACCCTGCTCCCTCCCCTCTATTACTCTTTCTATCATTTACCCATATATTATTATGAGTTGGAAAGGAGGTTGAATGGGTTTGAGGAACTCTTTGTTCACCCTAAGCTAGGCAATGGGGAGCAGGAACTAGAAGGAGATCCAGAGACTCCAGTGTAAATTGGGTTGAAAGGGGAAATACAACATGGAGATCAATTCACATATACACCCCAAAACAATTTGTGAGATTTTTGCTCATCTAATTTCTCTACCTTGATTTCCTCTGTAAAAAAGAGATGTCTCAACATGTAGCATGTACACAAAAAGCATATATTGAATGCCTACTAATGGTTAGGTACTCAAATTTAATATTTTCACATACCCTATTTATTTCATATTGACTTAATATTAATCTGGTTAAAAATTGTTGTGATCCTATTTAGTATGAATAAAGTAAGAACTCAACAGAATTTGGGAGATGAATTCAAAGTTTAAATGAACTCTATTCTCATCTGGATGCTGAAAAGTTTCCTTAAACTGATAATTTTAACTGAGGCATGGTACTGAAAATTAATATGTATAGCACCCATGTGGAAACAGTTCTTTTCATGCTTTCTCTTTGATCCTGTCCAATGGGGACCAAAAGAATAATTCAGATTGTTCAGTCCCCATCTCTTCTTTTCTATTTTGTAATCTTTTCTAACACCACACATAATCTGAGCTTTGTAGGCCTTGCAGTCTCTACCACAGCTCCTATACCCCACTGTTGTATCATGAAACCATCCAAAGACACATTAACAAATGTGAGGGACCACATTCTAGTAAGACTTATTTATAAGAACAGAAAGTGGGCAATATTTGGCTTTGTGAGCCATTGTTTGCTAAACCCTGATATAAGTGGGATCTTAAATAAAAGAGTCTGGCAATCATCCCAAAGTTCATGTAAGATATAAAGATCAAAATACTTACTAACACTCTAAGGACATGAATTTAAAACCCTATGTGGGTATGTGATTATCCAATAAATTTATAACATGATCTCTTACAATAAATAAAAGTACTGTAATATGTTGGCTAATGTTACCTTTATACTTGTGTGTGACATTGAAGCTTTTCACATTCGTTTATCTTATAAAACATGTTAACTCTCTGGAAAAAGGTCTAAAGAAAATTTTTTTGAATGTGAGCACCATGGAGCTTAAATCATCTATTTGGATATCAGAAGTAAATTTCTTTTGTTTTAATATATTAAACCTAATATCTGTAACTGCAATAAACTAAGGCAAAAAATAAAATTATTATTTGGCTTAGTCATTGTCAGACAATTGGCAATATCCATTAAATGTCTCTTCCATCTTGTTTATTAACTATGGTGATGGGTTTCTTCTCCCATCACACAGATCTAAACTGATCACCTATCCAAACACCAAGATTCTTGGACTTTTCTTCCTGTCAATATACATGTAAGTAGAAGGTAACAGTAAGGCAGTAAGTGTATTTGAGCAATTATCTTTCTGTTTTGCAATGTGAATGAGATAAATTAGCAATCACCAAAGAGGGAGTTTGACACATGGTGTCTCAACAATATAATTTCTCCACTTTAAGTCACCATGATTGCTCTTCCTCCTGTCCTCTGTCATAAATGCCTGTTAAAACGCTAGAGGGTCAGTGGAGTAACAGGAATGGTATTTAACCTCTCATCTTACCAAAAAAAAAAAAAAAAAAACTAGAAATGTGGACAAAACATATGAAACAACTATGTCTAGAATTTGAAATATGGGTAATGTAGTACTTTGATCCCTGAGAAAAAGGAAACAAATGAGAGAAAACCTGCAATCGTCCTATACTTCTGCCGGGGGGCACATTTTAGGCTCTGGAGCAGGCAGGGGGAATCCTAGGCAAAAAGTAGAGGTCCTAGTGAGTGAAGAAATCCGAACATTGAGAAGTTGAAAAGTCTGAGCCAGAAGAAAGTTGAAGGGCCTGGTTCTCAGTATGAAGGAATGATTTAAAAAAAAATTTCCTTAAAGCTCCTGATTATAAACATGCATTTGTGAAGGACAGAAACATGTAAGACATGCAACATGACATGACATGCAACATGACATGTTCTGTGAATAGAATTGTTTTCAGAGTTAACACAAGCCTGAGAATTATTCTAGTTCTCACTAGTCAAAATGGAGATTTCTTGATGATCACTTAGATAATGTAGTAGAAACTACAATAGGATTGGGTCTCAGTGAGATTAAAATACAGCCCTCCACTTGCAACTCACACATACAAAACTTTAAAATAGGCCTCAAAAGAGCAAGTCAAACTGCAAATAAGGTTTGACCAGAACAAAGTCAACAACCATGAAAAAAAACAAGACAACAAAATCCAGAGAGAGAAGAAAAAAATCCGCAGAAATCAGCATTCAGTGAGACATTATCAGCTATTTGAAGAAGCAGAAAAATGTGATGCATGACTAGATGAAGAAAAAAAGTAGAAAAGAAAAAAAATTAGCAGACAAAGCATCAGAAATCCATTATGATCACATTGCAGTAGTTAATGGAAAACAAACACTGAATAGAGAGATGGAAGATATAAAAAGAGACAAGTAAAACTTCTAAGAATTAAAATTACAATAGCTGAACTGAAAAATTTACTAGATAAAGAGCAGATCAGATACTGCGGAAGAAATTATTTAAAAACTTAAAGACATAAGAAAGAAAATTAACGAACTGCAGAAAGAAACAAAATGACTTAAAAAAACAACCAAGTAACAGACAGAAAACAATATAAAAGGTGATGTATAATTAGATTCTCATGAAAAGGAGGAACACAGAAACATTCCAAAAGTTAATGGTTGCATATTTTCAAGATTTGATGAAAATTTAACCCATAAATTTAGAAATTCAGTAATTTCAACCAGAATAATAAAGAGAACCACACCAATAAAACCATAAACAAAATTTGAAAACAAGTGATACAGGAAAAAGTTTTATAAGAAGTGAGAGAGAAAAACAGACATGCTGTTGGAGGGGAGTAAATATTTGGAAGAAGGAGGGGGCACAGGAAAAATTCAATATATTTGCAGTGTTGGCCTGAGGGTATGTTGCAGTTTCCATGTATGAGGTGTATCCAAAGATCTGTCAGAAATTTCTCTGCAGTACTGACCTGAGAAACCAGAAGCCCTTTCTGATCATAGGGCCAGAAATGTGAAGGTGTAATTCTGGAAGGGAGAAATCCCTGGAAGGGTAGCCCAGATAATGTGAGCTGACTGCCTAGACCCTGAATCACACATAATGCAAGGCAGAGTTTAGAAGCCCCAAGTTAAGACGAAAGAAATAATTGAGATATAAGTTGCCTCAGTGGAGGTAACAGAGTTAATGGTTGAAATGTAAACAAGCAAATTGTCTATTAAAACAAAAATTCATCTCTCTTCTGAGTAATATAACAGAATACAAATTTTGATTCTCCACAACCTAGCATTCACAGTGTCTGGGAAACAATCCAAAATTATTCTACATACAAAGATCCAAGAAAATATGAAGTGAACTGAAAGGAAAAGACAACCAACGTAAGCCAAATACAGTATGAATCAGATGTTGGAATGATCAGACCAGGACTTTAAAACAGCTAATATAACTATGATCAATTACTTGGGGAAATATGTTTGTAATGAACGAAAAATTAGAAACTCTTGGAAGATAAATAGGAAATGCAAAGAAATAGCCAAAGGAAATTTTGGAAATAAACTGTATTCTATATTAAATAAAAACTTGTAGGATGGTATCATTAACAGAATGGGAATAGGAAATAGTCAATGAACTTGATAAGAGATCAGCAGAAGTTATGCAATTTGAAGTAAGATGAAAACAAATACTGAATAAAATTAAAAGTTTCAACTGTCAGTGGAGTAATACCAAATATTATGTGTAATTCATTCCTAGAAAGAGAACAGAAGGTAAATAGCGGATGGTGTGTAATGACCCTCAAACTTCCCACATGTGGTGACGGACATGAATTAGCAATGTTAAGAAAATCAGAACAACCCAAACAAAATTAAGAAAAAAAATTCACTTAAGCACATTATATTAAAGCTCATGAAATAAAAGATAAAGAGAAATTTTTGAAAACATTCAGGGAAAAAAAAACACACATAAATACAGGAGAACAAAGATTCAAATGGTCAAAGACTTCTCCTTTGAAACTATGGAAGCTGGGAAAGAGTGGACCAGTGTAAAGCATTGAATGAAACAAAACAAAAACAACAACAAAAGAAAACAAAAATTATCAACTCACACATATATATATATATACATATATATATATATATATAAAACCTCCAAAAATATCCATCAGTAAGTAAGGCAAAATAAACACACTTTCAGGAAATAGAAAACAAAATAAGTGTCAATAGTAGATTGCTAAGCATTATTAAGCTGTTACAGAAGTATCTTTAGCCTGAAAAAAAAAAAAAACCAAACAAAAAGATTTTGATCTTAACCATAAATATTTGGTGGTGGCAGATATTTAGGTAAATATGAAAGAACTTTTTCACTTTAAATTGATTTAAATATCAGAATTATTTGAAATAAAATTCATAATATTTCAGAAGGATCATAACATGTTAAATTTATTACGTATGACAACTGTAAAATAAAAGGTTTCAGGTAGAAAGAGCAACGAGCTTCAAATATTTTGTGTAGGGTGGTACAATATTCAATCCGATAATGAAAAGTTAAGGATATGTATTATAATTACCAGAGCAACCACAGAAAAACTGCAAAGAGATACAGTCAAAAAGAAAATAAATACATTAGAAGGAAACTTTAAAAACGATTTGAATCATCTTAAATAGGGCATGAGGGAGAAATGAGGTGAGACAAACAGAAAACTATTAAGAAAATAGTTGACCAAAATCTAACCATATCAGCCGGATACAGTGGCAAACACCTGTAATTGCAGCAGTTCGGGAGGCTGAGACAGGAGAGGCTGAGGCAGGAGGATTGTGAGTTCAATGCTGGCCTCAGCAAAAACGAGGTGCTAAGCAACTCAGTGAGACTCTGTCTCTAAATAAAATACAAAACAGGGCTGGGGATGTGGCTCAGTGGTAGAGTGCTCCTGAGTTCAACCTCCAACCCCCCCACCCCCAAAAACACAATCATATGAAAGGTTAATGAAGTGTAATAATTGCATTTGAAAGCAGAGATGGAAAGAGTATATATAGAAGGAGAATCAACTAGAAGTTGTTTATTAAAAATATAATTAAGGGTTGGGGTATAGGCCAGTGGTAAAACGCTTCCCTAGCATGCATGAAGCCCTGGGTTTGATCCCTGGATCCCAAAAGAAAAAAACAATCAAAAAACCAACAAAAAGAACTGCAATTATTTTTTGAAAATACAGGTAAGTGAAAGTGTGTAGGTCAAAAAGGTGTACAACATAATCAGTAAGCAATAGAAGGCTGGTGTAATGGAGGAGCTCTTTTAATAACCAGAAAGATTTTAAGAAAAATAGTTTTTCCAGTAAAGAACAAGAGTTCATAAAGAAGAGGAATGACTCATCAGGAGAGCATTGCTATTGTGCATAGGGATGTGTTTAAACACAGGAGGCAAAATGGATGGAAGTCAAAGGAAAAATAGTTCTAACATGAGAGTAAAAGATTTTTACACACCACTCTTACTAAATTGTAGAACACCTAGATGAGATGCTCAGTGTAAACATGGACTATATGAAGAATATCATCATTATTAATGATAATCCCACATAACACATAGCAACTGTAGAAAACAAATTCTATCAACTGCACAGTCCACAGCAAACCAAGATACATCATATGGGCAACAGTCAATTCTCAGTGAGTTGAAGGGGAATGATATCATAGAAAAGGTGTTCTCTAATCACAAGAGAATTAAATTAGGAATAGAAGGCAATAAAATATCTAGGAAAAATACCTAAAGAAAATTACGTTTTTTAGAAATTAAATAACATACTTCTAAAAGACTCATGGGTCAAAGAAGACATCAATTCATAACATACTTCATATTAAATGATAATAAAAATACAACATATCAAAAGTGAAGGGGAAATAAAGACTTTTCAGATTTAAAAACTATAATTCAATGGTGACTGATCTGAACTATACAAAGTATTAAAGGAAACTGTGCCCCCAGAAGGAAACTAATGCCATATGAAAACTTGGAAGTATGAAAAGGAATAGAAAGTAGAAATCATAAGGAGGAAATAAAATTGCATATTTTCCTCATTTTAATTTCTAAATTGGGTGAAATATAACAGAACTGAAATTGATTTCCATGCATGTATGAGTTTGTCAGGATGAACCAACTACTATGTATAACTATAAATCTCTAGTTTTAAAAAACAACAGATTAGTTAAAGTAAGGCCATATGAATCCATTTTGGGACTCATAACATGGAATTAAAATGTATAATGACAACACAAAGCATGGGGTGAAGAAAATGTAAAGGTTTTATAGTATAGTTCTTATAACATTACTTAAAAATAGCTCGTAATAAGACATTTTACATTAATGGAACCTTTGGTACTTTAATATTTTAATTCCTTAATGATTTTGAAATTACATTTTCAAGTCATTTTCTTAGTGCTTGTTTTGAGGTCATACCATCAACATCTATTTCATATTTTTACTAACGTAAATCCAGAGAGATTTAGAAATAATAATCCAATTTTCTCTTCACCTGTTTGTTTTTGTTATTGGACACATTACAAGTCTAAGGCATGGTTGTAATTATTAGTTTACATGATTTTATGTCTTTTTAAAAAGTGAGAAAGAAAGAGGACAAACATATTTACAGAGCTTTTTCATAGCACACTTATTTATGATCTGGATCTCTTCATGTCTTCCCATGGATTCTAGTATCAATAATCTTCTCCAAGAGAGTTGCTGCTCACCTCCTTTGTGTTTATTATTATAAATACATTAAATTTCTATATGCTATAAAGTCACAATTCAATTATAAAAAATTGTGCAATAAAAGTCAAGTGCCTTTTAAATCAATTAAAGGAAAATACATATTCATTCTATCTTTTATAATTACATAATTACCTTTACACTAGTTCTTTCTCCCTCCCACCTCTCATGAGTGTATATTTGAGTTACTGTTAGTGTTCACTTGCTTTCATCTGATAAATTTCCTTTAGCATTTTTTTGTAAGATTGCTTGACTAGCAACAAAATTCTTAGTGGGTGTTCACATGGGAATGTCTATTATTTTTCACTTTTTGGAAGATAATATTTCTAGATACAATAAATGCTTACAGGCATTTTTTTCTTCTTAACACTTTGAATGTAACATCCCAATGCCTTTGGCCTGCAGTGTTTCAAATGAAAAGTCAGCTGTTAATATTTTTGTATATGATTAAGCATTTTTATCTGAATGAATATTTCTTTCATTATCTTTGCTGTGATGTCCTTGTATGTAGATCCTTTTAAGTTTAGACTACTTGGAACTTGTTGAACA